>VWZG01003229.1:514-90854 GCA_013396735.1 Grallaria varia | reverse complement strand
GGTGTGTGGTCACAGTTTATGTTCTTGTGCCATGTTTAATAAAGTCATAATAGATTATTATAAACATATATAAGCATATATAAGTATTTAAAATATAAATATATATTAAAATATATATATAAACAGACAGGTGAAAACTCATTTGTTAAAGATGACCAATTTAAGGGTCTACACCAAGCCTGTGGGCCAGCAGCAAGTCAAATTTTTCCAGGCAGTCATGATGCTTACATTCCTTCTCATCAGGGAAAAACTTACTTGTAATAACTTGTAATATTTTAGGTGGTTACCTTCAAATCCAAACATGATAATTGTGTCCTAGTGCTGTGACTTCCTAAAACCCCTATCCATAGCAGCCCACTGTTTGAAGTTGCATGGTAGTCCCTAATTTCTCTTCCACATGCACCTTAGAGTGCATGATAATGAACCATTATGCTAGATATTTTCTCTTGATCCTGGTTCCTACATCTTTCTCTCTAACTGAGCAACTTGTTTAGAGGCTTTCAAGTTTTTTCTTGATCTTTTACTTAAAAAATAGCATCCAAAGGAGACACTAAAGATCCCTTCACCCTTGAGACCTCATACTACAGTTTCACTCTATCTGCAACATTTAGATTTTCTTATTATATCAGATAAGTTGAGGGTTTTTTTGTGAAACAATGGTTTAAATGTTTCATTTTCTTATGTTTCAGAAAAATACATTTTCCATTTTAAAGCAACATATCATGTCTAGAAGTAAATATATCACTTGGTTTAGAGTTTGAAGTTTGAAGATTAAAATGGAAAGAAAATGCTTCAGTTTCTCTGAGCTTTTTGTTCATTCATTTGGCTCTTAGGTATAATAGTTGTGACAACTAGATACATTTTTTCTGTCTCTTCCCTCCACTTAAGGATTAAACTTACAGGAGAATGAGAAAGTATTTTCCACTCACAACTTTAAGTAGCTCTGCCACATAAAATCATAGACTCATAGAATCGTTACAGTTGAAAAAGGTCTCTGAGGTCATTGAGTCCAACTGTTAAACTTCATATATTTTGAAATGTCTATATTTAATTTGTCAATAATAACATAGGAATAGTGAAAAAAATTAAATTTGACTTTCCCGATATATTTAAATAGGACCGCCTAGGAGAGAGTATTTTCTGTCTTCCCTTTATGTCTGAGTCCCTCAGACACTGGGCATTTTCAGCAAAGTATGTCATAGCTTCTTTCCACTTCCCCAGGGAAGATGTAAGACAACACATATGAAGTCTCTGATGACATCTGGAGGAATAAAGTTCTTGGAAAGTTACAAGTCAGGCTGGAATGCCAGAGGGTCAGTACCTAAAAGATGGCATATATAATGCCATAATATGCATGAACCCATTATTGATTTATATTTACATGTTTTTTCTCCAAAATGATAAATACTATTTTAAAGCTCTCTTTGTTTCACATGCATGATTAAATGTTATTTACATGCAAGCTGTAAGATTATGTAATATTTTTAAGGCCTCTATCCCACCTGGCTTTGAGATATTTGACAAGTTATTAAAATGAAACTTAAATCCTATAGCCTTATAGTAAAAAAGAAAGAGGTGTAGACAAAGAATACCCCTTTTGTGCTGACTTTATACTACAGAAATGAATTTTTTTAAAAAAATTTTGCTCCTATGCTCCCTTGATAGGTGCCAGGGTTGGTGAATGGATGTTAATTACCAGTGTATGTCTCAGCAAAACTGAATGAAAATCAATGTTAATGTGTCTTCACCTAAACTTTTAATATTGTTCCTCTGGAGGATCAAATTCAAATAGCTCCAGCCAGCAACCTCTGCAGAAACAGGTTAATTTATGATTCAAGTGTGTAACTCTACACATAGGGGTATACACAGTTCAGGAGCTGCTGGAAAAAAAGTGCTCATTTAAAAAAAAAAAAAAAGGCAAAAGATTCAATAATTTTCTCCTATCCTAGCTCTGTTTGTCAGCAGAAAATGCAGGATCACTGAGGACTACACCAGTATCTGAGAATTCCAGATAAATCACCCAAACTCCAACTAATATGCTTTCTTTAATTTTAGAGGCTTTGGAATAAAGTGAAGTTATAAGAATTAATGTTTAGCAAAATCTCTGGGAATTATGATGGGCCACAACAGTAACAAAACATCAGAGAAAAAAGTAAAAACACACTGAGCCTGATTTTTCTCATACCACAAACAGTTTACAGAAAGCACTGTATCTTGCTGCGCCCATGAAGCTTTACATTCTAGGTAGTAAGGACTTGGAAAAGTGAAAGGAAAAGCAATACCATGAGGTTATACGTTAGAAAAGGGATCATTGACATGTCAACCAGAAGCAGTCGAATACTGAGATCAGGCTGAAAATGCAGTGTGTGAGCCTTTTGAGGAAAGTAGATTTATTATTATTACAATTTTCATATATTGCCAAAGGTACAGAGAAAATGAGGTCACAAGAGATAAGAGGCACAAAACTGTGATTTTTTTTTTTTTTTATATGAGAATGACTCTCAAAGGCTTTCTTAAACAAGAGTGAAAGATAATGTACTTATTCATTGAGTATTCCTTTAGCATCCCAAGCAGGAAAAGAGAAGTAGCACAAAACTGAGGAAGACAAGTAACCTTTCACAGGACATGCTGATGTTATTCCTGGGCATTTCACAGTGTGATGGCACATCCTCAGGAACACAACCTGGGCTTGTTAAACAGCTTAGGACTCCACATCTTCAAGAAGAGATTCCTAAGGAGAGATACAGGGAAGATCTTTAAGTTCTTGTTCACCTGCTCCATACAATTAATGAAATAATTACTGCCTAGTTCTCATACCAACGAAAGACAATAAAAATACCATCCAAAGTAAACAGAAGATAATACCTTTTCACTGAGGGCATACCTGGAACTTACTTTATAACTTAATGGCTATTGCATGGCAAAAATATCAATGAAAAATCAGATCCATTTGCATAGAAGGTTGTTAAACAGAGAACTATGTATACAGTCTTTAACATCCCTAAATGACTTATTCCTGGAAAGTAGGGAAAATTCCAGTTGAACTATACTTGCTCTCTTACAGTGGATCCCTGGGCTTCCTTTAGCAGTCACTGTCAAGAAGTGGTCAGATGGACCTTTGCTCTCACTCAGTACAGTTTTATGTTAACTAGCTTTTCTCTTTGTGCTTTTATCTTGCCTTTTCTTTACTATTGTTTAGGAGAGAATTTGTCAAGAAGAGGATGAAAATAGATGCCCAGGTCTCCATGACTGCCTGTCATATTGCCTTTAGTACCTTTGAACTTTTACCCATAGTCTTTATTGATGAACAGTTGTTATTAGGTCAAACCAGCTATGGTTGATGCTTGTGTAATTTAAGTTACAATTCATTGTTTGAAATTTTAAATTTATTTTTAAGATTGCTTGTAGGTAAATACAGTGTCATAGAGAGCAAAATTAGAACTACATTTTTTGTCTAATAGCAATATGGCCATTCAGTTTGGCATTATAATTACTGTCTGTTTATTGACATTTAATTTTTAAATATGAGCATCTATAATTTCCTGGAAAAGTGAAAGACTGCAAAGTCCACAATGCCCAATAATTACTGTATGAAGAACCATGCATTTATACTGAGCTGCTTGAAATGTCTCTGTCTATTGTTTTTAGTTGAAAGATCTTGAAATAAATTGTTGTACAAATGTGTTTGGGTAAACTTTTGAGAACTGGATTTTGTTTGAAAATATGGTATGTTTTCATAACTACGAGGCTTATTCTCCCAAGTTATCTGTGCATTTCTAGTTCTCAAGGATTTTTATCCAGCTACAGCCAACATTACAGGGGGAAAGTTCAGCAATTCATCTTGAATGCTAGTGCTAAAAAGCCCTTTTTAGAACATACTTAATCTACTTAATTTTAAATGTTTGCAGCTCATAAAACTTGATCTGGCAAGTTTAAAATCTTTTTTTTTTTCTGAGCTTTTGAGGAGAAACCACATTTATAAAGGAAGAGTTACAGGGGAAAAAAGGAGACATAACTATTTTCTCTGTTATGCTATATAGCCTCTCTGTCTTTAAAGACATCTGTGTCCCAATTTATCTCAAAGTAATGCTTATTCAGTATTTAGTAGATTTCAAAACACTTTGCAAGAGGAATCAAAATTGTTATCAGATTAAAGACAAAGAAGTGATTTGTCCAAACTTTTGTAGAGAATATAGCACATATCTTCTAAATTTAGTCTACCAGTCAAATTGCTAAATGACACCAGCTTTCTGAATTATCTTGTAATTTTAAATAAATTTCTTATTCTAACTCAGTAATATTACAATACTTTTAAACCCAGAGTGTACTACTCTCTTGTTTTGTAAGGGCAAGGGTTAGCATTCTACAGTGTGTCCATGATTCCTTATTATGCAGTAATAGTCATTATAGTTTGATTGAAATTGAAAATTTGTTTGATTGAAAATATAAAATACAGGTGCCTGATAGGCCCAGAGTGTTTGGAAACTCTGTGTGTCTGAGTTTTTGCACATGTGCATATGACTATACATACCTATGCCTATATATGTGCATGCACATACATACATGCATGTACGCAGTCATGCAACACAGTCATATAAATAATGAGTGATATCTGTGAAGAAACTGGAAAACCTCAACTGGAAATCTCAGTATAAGTAAAAAGGATTATTATAAAGTTAGGAAAGATGACAGAGGGTTATTTTTAATATTAAAATGTCAGTTTTATGCTAAAATCTAGTTTCATGTTTCTATAGCAAATCTATCATTGACAGTTTTATTTTTTTGTGATAACTCTGAGAATTTCTGACATTTTTGTGACTATTTTTTTCAACTTCTTTTGAGTTTGCTGAGACACTATTAACTGTGGTCTGCTTTTAGGATTACTTAGAGACATATTCTGTTCCTCTTTAGAATAAGAAAGCCAAGGAATAGTCACTCTTCTTCCAGGAATTCAAATCCCAGTTTCCCTAGTCTGAAGACACCATTGTCTTTTGAGATCACTTTTAAAACAATGGCACCCTGAGGCAATTGGCCAGAAGCAATAGTGTCTGCAATTAGTGTCACATTCAATCCAGACCAGGAGTATAATGTGTTTTGTTTTTACAGAAACCTTATTGGCTATGTAACTCGATGATGTTTTAAGAATTCCCCAGTCATATACTCTGAAAAGGTCTGTATGCTCATCAAAGAAGGGGTCTTATACTATCTTAAGGAATTTGGACAGAAATTGAATATACGTTTAAAGTCATCTGCCAGAGAAATTTAGCGTTTTCAAAAAAAGAAAATTTGATGGTGAAATAAGAGAGTAATATTTCACTGGAATAAAGCAGTGACTCTGCAGTCATTAGTAAGTTAAGACTGCAATACAAAGAGCATGTTGATTTCTATTATTGATAGATTATTTTAGCTGCTATGAAAGATAAAGTTTTCCATCCAGGATTCCATTCTGTGAACACCTGTGAAGAGATTGTTTTTCCCTATATAGGACAAAGCCATTCTAAGCAGCAGATATCAAGTGCAGAAGAAACAAATTATAGAGTTCTAGAATGAAAGTCTGTCCCTAGAGAAGTTAGGGTAGAAATTCTTTCAGTGGAGACTGCACTAACCCATGTGCTTCTAATACGGAGAAGGCTTTTACAGTAATTGAGTCTGACCCTACTTATAGTGAAAGTCCAGTTTCTGTATTAAGCCCAAAAGATCTAAATCTGCTTAAATGATAGGCTGCAGAGTCTGCTGACACTATTGCTGAGCAGTGGGTAATTGGTTCAATTGTTAATGATCAACACTAGTGATGGCATTTGCCTTAATGGACTTTCAACATCTTCATATGGAGCTTCAGCTGATCTAACTATCACTTCTGAAACTGTCTGTAGGTTTATCCCTGTGAATGGGCTGGCATCCCATGCTCTCTGGCTGTTTCTGTTCTTCCAGTGCTCAGGTTATCTCAGGAAAGGAGCACCCTCCCTCCTCAAGGCTCTACCTGACCCAAGGTGCAACACCCAAAGCATGCTTAGTGTGCAGAGCTAAATTAGGGTGTGCTGTTCTGCATATTCCAGAGTAGGTGTTTTAATTTGAGCTTAACTGTGCTTGAAGTTCACACTGTCAAGCTTTCTTGTCCTTTGTCCTTAAAATTGAAACTTCTGGTTGTGACTTTCACAGCCAAATGCCAAATAATACATTTTGGTGTTACACCTCTTGGGAGGACATTAACAGCATAGGAAATATAAATACTGGTAACCAAAAATTAGCAGTGGAGAGACAGTGCACAACTTTTAAAAGCATTTTTCAGATATATCTGACTCCTTAAGTAATCTTATACAGAGCCAGGTCAGGCAAGTTAGGTCAAACATTTTCAATGATGGATTAATTAACCTGTGTCATTATTTTGAGTGGAAAAAAGTTAATAATCACTCAACAATAGAGGCATCTTCCATATCTGAGCTCCCAGGTCTGCCATGGTAACTGACTGTGCTTCTGGTCCATGGTTTGCTTGCACTGAAATGAACAAACAAAAAAAAAATTAGCATGACGTGTACTCAGTTGAACAACTTTACTGGAAAGTCCCCTTCAAGTATTGAAAGGCAACAATAAGGTCTTCCTGGAGCCTTCTCTTCTCCAGGCTCAACAACCCTAACTCTCTCAGCCTATGTTCATTGGAGCTACAGCTTTGTGATCACTTTTGTGGCCTTCTCTGGACTCCCTCCAAGAGGTCCATGACACTTTCCTGTGCTCAGGACCTGAGAACTGGGCACAGTACTCCACGCGGGATCTCACCATCTCACCACAGTGGAGTAGAGGGGGAAAGTCACCTCTCTTTCACACTGCTTTTTGTGCAGCCCAGGACACAGGGCTGCAAGTCCACGTTGCTGACTCATGTCCAACCTCTCATCCACCAGCACCCTCAAGTCCTTCTCGACAGAACTGCCCTCGATCTGTTCATCCCCCAGCCTGGACTGATACTGGGGGTGTTGATACTGGTGGTTATGCAGATGCAGCAACTTGTGCTTGACCTTACTGAACCTCAGGAGATTCCCATGAGCCCACTTTCTGAGCTTGTCCAGGTCCCTCTGGATGATATGCCATCCTTCAGTTGTGTCAACTGCACCACTCAGCTGGTGTCATCTGCAAACTTCCTGGGGCCGCACTCAGTCCCTTTCTATATCCCATTTATGAAGGTACTGAATACTACTGGTCCCAATACAGACCCCTGAGGGACACCCCCCCCACTGATGTCCGTCTGGACATTGAGCCATTGACTACTACCCTCTGGATGTGACCATCCAACCAATTCCTCATCCACTGAACAGTCCATCCATCTCCCTCCAATTTAGAGAGGGATGTTGCAGTGGACCATGTTAAAGGCCTTACAGAAGTCCAAATTAAATGCTTTAAATTGTGTAAAGAATAAAAAGAGAGGTAAGTACCGAATAGATCTCAGTAGGGAATACACTTCTCTTCCTTTACATATTAGGAAACTTTTTTAAAAAAAAATTTATAGTTGCTGTTTTTATTTCTTCTTTCTAGGTGCTTATATCACATTTCAAGGTTCTTTAAAACAAGGAGTAAAAATTAAATAGGAGCACTCCTGTCTAATAAGCAATATATGAGTTCATTCATTTGACATTTTTGAGGTTGCTTATGGATAGTCCCAAGAATACTAGAAGAACTAGTTACTACACAAATGCACTGTGAAATGAGCTGCATTTATTTGTCATTTATTGCGTTCCAATGCTCAGAAAATGTGCTCATTTTTAGGGACCGACTGATTGTGCCCACTGTTGATAAAGTTCACATTACACAGATGCCCCTGCACTAGTTATGCTTCAGAAAAAGGTCAGCTATATCTTTTTCACAGACTTGAAAAATTACGTCAACAGAGATGCTAAAGGGGAGTCACTGTCAAAGCTTATTTAAAAGATTTTAATGATCCATAGTCTTGTTTTTATTCCTATGAAAGGGTGTTGTTGCTTGTAATTTCCCACTGGAGACAAAAGAATGAAAAGGAAAGGACTTACTTCAGTGATAATACAAGCAACTTAGCGTTTATGTGTTTTGGCTTTTTTTTTTTTTTTTTTGACAAGACTCAGGAGAGGCAAAAAAGTAATGTATCATAGCCTCAAGGGAAAGCAAACCAGCTGTCAGCTTGAAGGAAACATTGGTTAAATTATCTCATATAAAGCTTTTGTTAGACCTCAACTGCAAAGAAGCCACAACATGCTTTTGCATACACAAATTCTATTACAAGTCATCTCTTCACATTTATTTATTTATTTATACCATGGACCTATCTCCTGGGTCATACCCATGGTCCTACCTCAACGGCTAAATTAAAAAGACCCTTACTCTCTCGGCTACTACCAAATAACACTATCCTCAGTACATATCTGAATTTTTCTGTCCCTCTTCTGTTGTCCTCACTTAGCCATGCTGTTCTTCCACTTTAGCACTTTTTTGCACCCTGTGAACAGTCTACAGTTCTGTGCTTGCTATCACTTTTTGTTCCCGTTTTTCATTCCTCATAAGAAAATCTCACCAATCAATGAGCAAAACCCCAAGGTGGTACAAACCAGATAAAAATAAATAAAATTAATCTAAAACATCTACATACTTAGTTTCTTGAACACTAATCCATACAAAGTACCCTATAGAAGTGATTGTTTTCAAAGTGAAAAGCTAATCTTGTGTTTGCATGCTGTAAGGGATTTGTTGTGATACATGTTCAGCCTTGCCTTAGGCATATTTTTCTTCTCATTCCTACTTCCAGATATTTTTCTGCCCTAGATGAACCAAAAACCATGGAATGATGCAGTCCATAAAAGAAAGGTTTGTCATTCTGTGTGTCTTCTGTTGGACCATGCTTTATCCTGTGTCCCAGGGAGCCACAGGCTAAGATTTCATCAAGACCAAGTGCCTGCTCTGCCTTCAATGAGACTTCTCACAGGCAGTTGCAACTTCCTTGTGGACATCTTTTGTTATACCTCCAAGTCATGTGCACTGCATGCTATACCTGAATCTGCCGGGGAATGTGCTGCTGTAAGGCCCATCAGCGTGGTACCATGCATCTCCACACAGCTGCATTTCAAAATCTGCTACTCATCAAAGCAATGCATAACTCATGATTGTCATAGTTTAAATTTTAGGCCTTGGTGAGGTTTGTTGTTTTTAGGCCTTCCCTAACAACTGGGGTCAAAAACTAAGGAAGTATTCCACCCTATTCCCTGATGTAATCAGGTGCATATAAGCAAGTGAGGGGGAGGTCCTTCCTCTCTTAGCTCTCTTGGGCTCCAGCTCTTCTCCCTCCCTGTCGGATCAGCCCAGAGACAGCAGCACTCCACATGGGCTGAGGCCTATCTGGGTGTTCTGTCCGAGCCCGTGTCCAAAGGGGAAGGAATCTGCTCTTCTTAAGGGACGTTGGTGAGATTTTATTCTATTAGTTATTTTGTTAAGCTAATCCGTGAGTTCCGGTTGTGTGTATCTGTTGTGTTTTTACCCCTTTTTGTCCTTTCTTCCCTTCCATTTTTTCCCCTTTTCCCTGTTGGGATTGGTTGGGATTCCTTAGGGCTCCTATTCATATGTACATAGTGTTTAATTGTATAAAATTGTCTATATGTAGAAATATATTCTTTGCTGCAATTTTCTTTTGCTACCGTTTTTTTCCGGGAGGGGGGAAGCTGTCGGGTTGTTGTTTGGGTTTGGTGGGGAGCCAACCTAAACTACTACAATGATCATTTGACAAAATAATTATTCAGGAGATGCTGCTTGCATTTCAGTAACTGTATAGGCCCTTTTCCGGATTGGCTTTCTCAATTGCTGAATATTTTCTCCTCATGATGTAAAAATCACATGGTCAGTACTCTTCCCAGCAACATGAAGGCTGTTGTTGATATTTCCGACACTTTTCTGCATGTTCAATTGAACAACTGACTCTGTAGAGGTGGACATAGTTTCTCTTTGTGCATCATAAAAGTTTATGCTCAGGCCACCCTCTAAACTAATGTGTTCAGCACTCTAATAAAGTTCATTGCCAGGGTAGCTAGGGTGGAATTATTCCAAATAACTTGTCTAAATTAGTCTTAAAATGTCCAGAAATGAAACTACCTGCCTTTTTTTTGTTCTCAGGATTGCACAATGAGATAAGTCAGCAACTGAGTCAGAAAAGGGCTATCTCACAAAGAAGACCAGCACATTAATCATGTTGACAGTGAGAGCTGTGCTTTATAGATAGCAGCTCTATGCTTACTGCCATTACAACGGATACTCATCATTTTAGGTACAGATTGCATCCTTGTCTGCAGAGGCAGATGTTCACAGGCCAGTATCCTGAGCCAGAATGCAATCCATAAACTTCTGAAAGAGGGCCATCCAGGCCCAAAAAGCAATCTTTGGAAGCAAAACAGGTCTTCATCCTGGGACTTTGTTGTGTAACCATGGAATTGGATGTTCCACAACTTTTCCAAGGAATTTTCCTCCCATTCACTTTTCTGAATCAACAGCAAAACAATTTATTCCACCTTTATTTTGCAGATTTCAGCATTATCCTAAACCATGAGCTCATATCCAATTACCTGGGCTCCATAAGCACGCTGCTGTTCCCCAAGCACTGACAAATGTCTCAGTTTGGGATTTTACAGACCTGTTACTGCTTCAAGCTACACAGGGCACTCCTTTGGTGAAAACAGAAGCTTTCTCTGTACAGGTTGCTTCAGAGAACCAACCACTGATTGGCTTTGTGCTAATGCGATGGGCTGATATATAGAATGACTTATTGAATGTGGTAAGGGATTCCAAAGCATCAGCAAGACATGTTTATGCTCACACCCAGATGATCTAATGTAGCCTCTCCTTCATACAGTCAAATACAATTTCCTCACTCACCAGAAAGGCAGACTGAGATTTGCCTGTCCACGGGGGAAAAATACACGATACAGTCTCTTGCACACAAGGGTCTCAAAATAAAGGATTGTTGTGTTTTCATCTGCTGCTCTTTTGGAGTAAGCATGTTAGATATGCACATTCAAGAAGCCCATCATTTCTAGCAGCATCTTACAGAAATGAGAAACAACAACCCATGAATTCTGTTCAGCTGACTGTCCATGGGCTTCATCTCATCAACAGCTATCTTCATGTCTCTGCAGCGAGTGTGTCCTTGCCCCACACAGGATATGAATTGTTATAGCTCACAGGCATATAACTATGAGTCTCGAACTTGAGCAATTTACTCTGCAGGCCGTCAGCTCAGTTGGCCAAGCAGGTGGCTGTTACGCTTTATCCACTGAGATGGAGGGCTGTTTCCCACAGCATGCAGGGGATATGTCGCTTTCTGCTCGAGCCTCCTAAATCTTGTTAAGTGGAATATGTTCCATTTGTTCAAGGAGACAGAGAGCTCATCCTCTGGCTATTAATGGTTCTTTCATAGTGTTGACTCTGTACAGATCAGGTGTTAGGTGGTGGGTTGACCTTGGCTGGATGCCAGGTGGCCATCTAGCTGCTCTATCACTCCCCTTCCCAGCCAAACAAAGGAGAGAAAATAAGAGGGAAAATGACTCGTATGTTGAGATAAGGCAGTTTACAAAAGCAAAAGCCAAAGTTTGGGTGCGCACAAGCAAGGAGAAAAAAAAAGGTTTATTCTCTACTTCCAATCAGCAGGCGATATTCAGCTACTTCCCAGGAAGCAAGACTTCAGCACATGTAGTGGTTGGTCCAGAAGACAAACATTGCAAAAACTAATGTCCCTCCTTACTCCTCCTTCCCTTAGCTTTTATGTCTCAGCTGATGCCACATGGTATGCAATATCCCTTTGGTTAATTTGGGTCAGCTGGCGTGGTCAGTTCCCCTCCCAGGATCTTGCCCTCAACTGGAGAGGGGAGGAATGTTGAAAGACAGCATTGACGCTGTGCCAGCACTGCTCAGCAGTAGCTGAAACACTGGTGTGTTATCAACACCTTTCTAGCTACCCATGCAGAGCACAGCACTGTGAGGGCTGCTACAGGGAAATGAACTCCATCTCAGCCAGACCCAGTACAGTAGATCCTGCAGCAGACCCATTTGTCTCAGAAGCAGGTCTATTGCTTTCACTAAAGATGTTTTCAATAAAATCCAGTGAAATCTTAAAAAAAATTAAATATCTGCAGCAATTCTTTCAACACAGCAAAATTATAAGCAACTGACCCCCTACTCTCCTTTTGAACAGTTGAAAGACTTCTATAATAACAATTACACTTATTTCCCTGTGTAATCACAGATTTTCTCTCTGCACTGCATATTGTGGATCTTCCTGCTCTTTCATATTGAAGTATGCATCATTCTTTTTTTTTTTTTTTAATCTTTTTTTTCCCCAATTCTTTTAAACTGTTTGTTTGGAGATCTCCTAAACTGAAATTTCACTGGAAGCTATACCAAGATAATTTTTTAGCTTACATACTGCTAATCCTATTCTCAATTTAGTTGACATGCAATTTGGGCATCAGTAGTTAATGAAAGGTGGATTGTTTAAAAAGTTGTACTTCTGACAGTAGGGAAATACTTTGCACCTGGTTTCCTACTCTGATGCATGAACACAAAGGGTTGGGTGAACTAGAAACCATTTGATACCTCTGTGTTTAAACCCATGGTTGGTCTCTGAAAGAAAAGTGACTTGAGGCTTCCAAGAACTAAATTGCAAGCAACTGAGTTTGCACAAAAGAATGGGCCATAATGTGTAGTTTATTTCTCAGAAAATGTCAGTATAAATAAGTAATGTTTAGAAAATATATAGTATGAGGATAAACAAAGATCTGAGTTTAAAAAAAACCCAGCAATTTGCAAAAGTTCAGACTTGAAGGACAGTAGTCAACATTTCCCACCAGCTGTTTAATTCTGGTTCACAAAATCGTAATTCAGATATTTTTGAAAATTGTATTAATCACAACAATTATTTTCCAGCAGTATATATTAGAACATAATGAGAAAGAAAACAAAACTAAACTAAATAAGATTGTATTTTTCAGAGAACTCCAAACAGTTTCTGTAGGATCCACCTCACTATATGTTGATTATATTTGTGTTTTCATATAGACGTTTTGTTTAGCTAGATTAAATTTCTGAGCAATCTGCAGGGCACTTAAGAGCAGCTAATAAAATGACTGTATAGAACTGAGACAAAAAGTACTTCTCCTGATCAAAGTACACATATGTTAGAAATGAAGATACACCTTTGCTATGCACACTTCCAGTTATACAAAAATCTCCTGATGATTTCAGGAAAGAGCATATGGTCAGCTTTATTTTTTTTTTTAAATCTTATTTTTCAGCGCAAAAAAACAGTTGTCAAATGTTAACTACTATTTTTGTCTCCATCTTTTTATTTATTAAAGTATTCTGAATACAGATTAATTTTACTTTATGTTTACTGTCATTTTATTTGTTGACAGATAAAAGCTGCAAGAGCTCTAGGAAGTGAATTGATACATAACAGAACTTAGGCACAGATTCGTAAAAAGAAAGAAGCCAAATACTACTTGATATAATTAATTTCCAACTACTGTTTCTTTAAGTCTCTGCAGTGCCCTTTGAGCAACTGCACATTCAAGAAGCTATTCCTCTTTCTTCAGCAATCAGAGAATACCACTGCCACAAAGTTTTGCTCAGTTGAGGGCAAGGCTGCTTTCTGCAATGATGTCAACAAATAAGTGTTATTCTTCAAATGCTGACCTTTAAAAAGCACATTATTAAAATTAATACATTATCTTACAGAGACTGTAGAGCAAGCAGGAAAGAGGCTTCTCTTTACTAGAAGAGACACCATTGCTCTTCACCCAAAGCTTCCAAACTTTGTGAAAGTGACAATTTTTCATATTTAAAACTGTTTTGCACTAGCCTTGTTTGCCATGCCTGGGTAGGCGGATCTGCACTAAGGAGCAGGTTTTATCCCATTCCCAGATGAACTGAGTAGCACAGCTGGTTGAAGACAGTTAATTGCTCTTCATGATGATTAGAACGTTGTTAAGGTTTTCTCAGAGGGAGAGAAAAGAACATGCATGTGGTTTGAAAGGTCATGGTGGAAACAAGATATAGCAGGCACGAGATAGTGTTATATTGACAAGTGTTTATCATAAGAAAACACACTTGGCTTTAAAACCTGCTAGCTCTTCCAGTTGATTACAATGTAATATAGTTTCATAAAATAACACTATGATTATGAGTCCCTTTGTAAAATCACATTAATTTTTTCTCTTCTGCAGAAGTTTGCCATTTTTGTGGTTTAAAAGCAATGTAGATATACTAGAAAGATCTTTAAAAACTAACCAGTTTGCTACCCTCATAAATTTGCTTCTGGAAGTGAAAGTATTATATTTTATTAACTATTTTGTCTATATGTATAGAAACCACGTACATGTTATGTTCAATTCCATTTTATCATACACAGTCATTATTAAGTCTCACGCTACTGATTTGGCCATGGACTATGCTTTATGCTTTATAAAAAGGACACATTTGAACTGCTTGGACTAACACTGAGAGCTGGGCTGCATTCAATGCCCTCTTCAATATCCAGGCACAGTGATCCATCCAGCACAAGAACTGGAAAATAGCATTCATGTGATCTGATGGATATGTGCAGGTCAATGGACTTCAAATCCAGAACACATGAAGTACAAATTATTAATGGAATTGAGAAAAAAGATATTGACATGATTATCCCATATACTGTAAAAGGGTAACCTCTGTAAATAGGCGGGGGTTCTTTATTCCATTTGACCATCCTACACATTAAAAAATGCTGGTTATTCTATTCTTGCCAGGTGTTTATGGTGGTTCACATCTGCTTTTTCTCCGGGATACCATGAAATCCAGCAAAATAACACACACTGTTTGGTTCTTTCAGCCTGGTTGGCCAGTAGATTCAAGTGAACATGAAAAGGAAATTCAAGGTCGTCTTTCAAGGATGCTTGCTCAGTCATGCCTGTTTTAATTGCTCTTGATTCTCTTTGTCTCCAGATACAACTATTTACTGAGCAGCTTTATCTACTTTTTCCTGAAGGTTTCCCTTAGGCTGACTGGGTTTTCTTACTCAGCACTAACATTTCTAATTTCTGACATTCCTGTATTCCTGGAAGGTTGAACAGAAATAATTTTGAAGAATCTGTACAGCACAGTATGAGCCGAAATGAGATACTTTTGTATATACTGGCCTCTTTGTCCTGTCTTCTGACAGCCTCAGATTAGGTAGGTACTGTGTGGAGGCTTTTCCACCCAATGTTTCAGAAAATCAGAATTTAATCTAGTTTGCAGCAGATTTGTCTTCCACACCCTTTCTCCACACTGTTAAACTGAATTCATACTACTCAGCCTTCAAGTTGGGAATCTTTTTCCTTGTAGCTGTATGTTGAAGAAATTATGCTATTAGTTCTAAAAACACTGAGTTCAACAGGTCAAATTCATCTCGAGGGTGACTTTCACTTCAGTGAGAATGCCGCAGGGAGGCATTGGCTCAGCGTGTCTCCCATGTTTACTAATCACGGGAGCAGCAGCAGTCCTCTCCATTCGCTCAGTGCTGCACAGAACTTTCATTACAAAATAACAAAGCGCAGCTAACTCAACTTTGAATTTAGTTATGGCTTCATTAAAATTTTGCAAAGTTTCTGACCGAGCATGAATTTTTATAGTGGATGCTTTATGGATTCAGCTGAGTTTCAGTGTGCATTTTAATCCTAGACTCACAGTGAAATACAAAGAAATGCAAATGGCAAACAAACTTCGATATAAATGCCAACAAGACAAATGCTTGAAATTTTTCAGTTCTAGTGCTGCTAACACTGACCTCATCCCACATAACAGTGATTGTTAACCAGACTCTGTCTTCCTTCCTCACTGGATGGAGAAGGTAAGGTTAGTTATCTAAATGAAAATGCCTAGGCTAGGAATGTAGTTTCTTGTGTAATTAGAAGTAAACTATTTTGGTGAATACTAAGTGCATTAAAGCACTAACTCCTGTCATGATGCCCTGAATCACAAATGTCCCTTGAGAGACCTCCCTTCTGTCCAGTATCTGCATTTTCAGATATTGTAGAGTGCACTGGAGATACAGTCAACTGTATATTGTGCAGTCTTGGTCCCCACATATACCCTGTTCATATCCAGACTTGGAGACTACCCTGCATACAGACTCTGCCTATACACCTGTGTTGGGATGTGTGGGGAGCCACAAAGGCAGGAGTTCTGTGCCTGTGTCAGAACTCCTTGCCTCAAGAAGTTTAGGGCCTGAGGTCAGGTCTACAATGTACACTGCAGTGCTGTGTCTTGCAATCAAGAAAAAAACCTGCCTCAGTCTTCAGGAAGTAAAGGCATGTAATGTTATGCTGTGTGAGTACTCCATATATACTCCTTGTGTATAGTACTACTTAAGGAGCATGAGGAGGATAGGAAACAGAGTTTGACATATCAGCAGACCCCAGCACACTCTGTACATCACACCACAAGGACTCTGCCTCTGAAAAGATTTTTATAGTCTCTGAGAGGCTATTTGAATCCACTAAAGTAATTTCATCAATTGACTGGTTTTCAGTAAACTGCCATACATACTGCTTCATAAATACGTACTACATGTGTAGGTATGTATTTACACACACACGTGTGTGTATGTGCATATATAGGGTACAGTGTCTCAAAAAACTCCTTTTCAGATGAAATATGCAAAAAGTTATTTTACATTTTCTCAGATCTCTTTAGTATTTCTGAGGCTCTGCCTGAAGACATTGTAACTTTAATTGAGATTCCCTGACTTTCTAAAGAGGTTTAATAACATGCAGGAACAAATCTTGCTACTAATGCAGGACTACATGCACAAATTTTCTAACTCTCTGCTCCTGATTGAAACAAGTAACCTCAGCACAGCATCAAGGACATCTCACAGGTGTAAAAGACACATATTGCTTGAAATCATTGTAATAGTCTGGAACTGTCCTGTGTCTTTAGGATGGTCCCTCATTTCAGCATCACCTTACTACTCTCCAGGGATTCTACATCCATCCTTTCCTGTTTTGCTGGGGTCTGTATGTGTAGGCAGTTCCCTTGGGAAGGAATCAATAGGAGATTGCAGACAATGTTTGCTACAGGGAACAATGTCCTGTGGGACTTCCTCAGCGCAGCACTTACTCTTCTGTTTTAAAGGAATAGGCATAGAGCAGGTTTCAGCTGGTTTAGTATACATTCCATTGTGTTTGTATCTGCCGTGATCTTATCCTCTAGAGGCAAAAGCAAAGCTAACTTAGACCCAAAAATTGTGCCTTGTGAACCCTCTTTTCTCCACCCTAAAGCCAAACCAGCGGCCTCAAGAGATCTGTATCAGTGAACTTTACATGCTGTTCATCCCCTTGGCAGCGACATGTGACTCTGGAGAGGACTGAATCAACCAAAACAGAAATCACCTAAATGTTTGCTTTAAAAAAAAAATATAGAGTTAACCACAACAGCAGAGTGTTTGAGAACACTCTGATGGTTGCCTAGCAAAAGGCTGTACTACTTGAGTAAAGGTATGTAATCGATAGTGCAGTGCCTGCATCATATTTACTTTCAGGACACCCATTCCAACACACCACTGGTGTAAGAGTCCAGCAGGTACTTGGCAGGGAACACTCATTTGAAATTGGAAATGTTAGTAAACAGGCAGAAGTTTCATTTCTCACTTTGGGTGTTACAAGGAGGACAGCAGGCATTAGAAATTGCTCTTTAGTTCAAGAGCTGTAACCTCACAGCAGGCCCCAAGAAGTGCCAGAACACCTGTGGGGTCTGAGGGATGGCACTGGCCACCGATTGTGTGTGGAAGATGCTCGGTCACTGTGACAACTGCACACAGCTACGTAACTCATGTATTTTCTAAAGATCTCAAGCATGCTGCTGCTGTTGTACACGTGGCCAGCACAAGGGCATATTTAAAATAGGGATGCGTGTCATTTCTGCTGCATGTACGCATTCAGCAAAACCATCGTGATGGGAGTAAGGTGTCAGGATGTTCTCTTGCAGTGATCAAGAATTCCTCTTTCACCACCTCTTTGTGCTGAAATATCTCAGACTTCACTGGCTGTGTTAACAATACAGTGTCTCAAATGGCAGCATGGCTACTGCTGATGGCTCATTCACTTGGGATCTCTTGTACATGCAGAATTTTATATCATTTAAGAAAAAAACATTTAAAAATTATCAGTTTAATGCAGGATCATGATAAAGGCTGTACAGGTCACAAGGGATTCCCAAACTGTCTTTTCAGAGCAGCCTCCAGCAGTCCCACCACTCCTGTACCCCGCTGGCACCAGCCCCTGCTTGGAGTCCTGCCTCGTACCTCCCCCTTGGCTGCTCTCCCAGCAAAATCCCAAAGATAACCAAGTTCAGCCACACATGCTGGGTACCTGATAGGCATTTATCATAGAATCAAAGAATCATTTAGATTGGAAAAGTCCTCTAAGTTCATCGAGTACAACCATCAATCCAGCTCCACCATGTTCACCGTTAAACCACATCCCCAAGTGCCACATCCATACACCTTTTGAATACTTCAAAGGATGGTGATTTCTTGGGCAGCCTCTTCCAATACCTGACCATGTATCATGCATTAATTCCCACATGTATTAGATTTGACTCTAATTCTGCTTCCACTGGCAACTACAGCCTTGCAGAATTGTTTTGGACTTGCAAAGGCCGTATGTATGTTCCAAATTAGTTGATATAATTTTGAGTTTACTGCATTTTTTTCACTGCAAAAAATTCTACCATAGCATTACACTAGTGAGGAGATTAGGAGGCATTGGCTGGTTTTCCCTTTCACACTGATGCATGGTACAGTATTGTAATATCATCATGTATATGGCTCACTCTGTGGCTTCTGTAGATTGAGCCCACCGAGCTCCTCATGTTCCTACTTCATGCTGGAAAATCGAGAGGCTCATAGCACTCAGAGGCAGTCCTGTACTACTACCTCAGAAAAATGGGACTTCCCAGGGAGCCAAGAATAATGCTTGGGCCACAGTTCTTACACCAACCTTACTAGTATAAATACATAATAGTGCAAAAGAAAATATTGGATTTTCTCTCAGCCAGACTGTAAGAATAAGAACCTCATAAATGTTTATTTGTATCCGAACAAAGCCACCATCTAAAGTTGATATTTTAAACCAATTTCCAGAACCTCTGGTTTATAGCTAATTTTCAACTCTCTCATTAATTTTTCTCCTTTTGTGTAGAACACTTTGATTCAAGTATTCCTTGACTCAGGGAAAATCTGATGTGTATGGTATAATCAATGGTACATTTGTCAGAGCATATCTCCAGAGTTCATGGTCAGCAGCAAGGATGATATGAATCAGTGACAAAGAACGGTATATGTAGTACTGGTAGGAGCTCCAAAACCACAAAATCTTTAAATCCCATGCTGAATAATCAAAAACCAGGGCATGTTGACAACTATAGTACTGGAAATTCCACATACAAATTCAACTCAACTGTGAATTTGAAGTGGAATGTAAATACAGGCTTTGGGTTAAAATGCTTAATATTGATCAAATTAGAGAAAGACCATTGGGAGGTAATTGAGTATTTTTAACCAGATGTTTCTTACTTGTTATGCTGTAGCTACAACTGTTAATTTCAGTTAAAATGAACTAGTTGAAAAATAAAAAAAAATATTTGAATAGCTGTGGTATCCATGAAAAAGAAGAGATGGTTCTGCTTCAGCCAGAGTTGAGAGCAGACAGCAAACTACAAACCAGAATCAAAATTTCTCAGTTTTAATTGCATCTTTACACAGCTTCAGAAATTCCATCTCAAAACATATATAGGGTAAAAGCCTTTAAAAAGCCTGTCTCAGGGAGATGATGGAACAGAGGAGAGACATGGATGATGGAACAGTGGAAAGACATGCAACAGGCGAGACATGATGCTAATCCTCTCTTAGATTCTGAAAGTCACAGGTCTTCCTAAAGTAGAACTTCAATCTAAATTATTTAAAACAACTTGCTGGTGAAGTTTTGCTAGATTTACATGGATGAGCAAAAACAGTCCATATGTGCTTATGCCCAGTTTAAGTGAGAAATGGAGAAATGAACCATATGTCTGAGCACATTCAGAATCGTACAAAGATCTTCAGCAGCACAACTGTCATAGTTGTCTCCAGTATCCTGGAGAGCAGTTACATTTTACTGCATCTTACCTTGCACCTAAATAATGTAGGTCAGGTTCTCTAGCGTTCAAAAAAATTACCAGAAAATGACTGACTGGTGTTTTATCACATTTTATTTCCTCTTTATTTAGAGAGATTGTCATTACAGAAATGAAAATAGCAATACAAACCTTCAATAAAAATAAACATAAAAATAAAAATGAAAAACATCAGTGAAAGGAATGAAAAGCCTTGATAATTGCAACACGAACTTTTGCTATATGAATCCCTTTCCTGCCCAAACTTTGTGAAAACAGCCTTATGGTAATACAAGAGTGGTATATATTTATCATATAATACAAAATCAGAAGGTAAAATAGATCTATTTGTTTCAATCAAACACTAGAAATTGTACCAGGCTGCAGTAGCACACAGTGGTGTGTATACACCTGATACACAGGCAGATCAATATTACCTTTTGTTAAATAACTGTTCATTGTCAGAGATTATGAAATTTCTTATAGCAAGAAAATATAATGGCTCACTATGTCTGTGTGAGGGGCAGTGATTGGTCAGAGACCTAAAGGTCCTGCCTGGGGCAGTGGCCACAGTGACCAGAGCAGGTGAGGAAGCAACACCAGGTCTCCAGTGTGGGCTTGCCCTGTTCTCCTCAAAGCTATCAACATGTGACCTTCTGAGTGGTTGCTATGTTTTTCCTCTTCTCTTTTTCTCTCTGTATTCTTCCTTCTTTTAATCTCTCTTCCTTTATTCTTTTCTTCCCCTTGTGGGTAATCTATGCAGCTATTTTCTGTACTTCACTTAAGTGGCACTGAATGGAGCTTGTGTTTGCTGGGTGTAACAAAAGTTCCCTACTATAGCAATGCATGTTAGTCGTGATAATCTGTTGTAATGACTTGGCAAAGTTGTGTGTTATCTTTGTAAAACCCTCTTTGCCAAAATGCCTGTTTTGTCACCAAATTAAAAATAATCTCTTAAAGTGTGCAGTTTTTCTCGGGATGTCAATTCAAGGTCCCAAAGAACCGATGGCTTGACAAGAGTTCGTGTGAGGGAAATCTCTTGAAGCCTAAAATTAAAGTGTAACCCCTGGTAAAGGTTGGGCCGTTGGGACCAGGGTGAAACACACATACAGTAGGTTTTGACCAAACTTCAAACAGATTGTTTCACTTTCTGCAGTCCATGGAATAATTGACATTTTTTGACTGAAAGTTATGACTATGGCCGAACAGAAGAGTAATTGCTACTAATGCCTGCTCTTGCTGGTGGGCTTGCTGCCAAGCCTCAAAGTCCCTTGCTTTTTACTCCAGGTTTCTGAGTTCCCGTGACTTATTGCTTTTTTGCAGTGACACAGTCCCAGTGAAAGGCATGGAGGAAAGCCCTCATGTCCTTTGCCTGTGCTGCAGGCTGCTGTGGTTAGGGCAGGGAAATGGGTCTCAGGCATTTCAGCTCAATGGCATTGGGCTCCAAAGGAGTTTTCCACCTCCTGGGCAGATGTTCCAGCCACTGAACTGTAATATGAGAAACAGGGATTGTGTTCTTCTCTTATCTAAAAATAAAGCTTACTGAGGGCACTCTGAATTGCTCCTCAAAGGCAAAGCTCTTGCAAAAATAGCACAGTGTAGCTGATTTGAGGTACACAACGAGGCCATGTGCCTACCTACAGGCAGCTTAATCGGAACACTGCAAAAGATGTCATGGTGCCTATCCTGAAGTGTTGTAAATCCTCTGCTGGATGTAAGGGTCTGCGTACAGTCGCACTTGACACGCTCGGCAGAGTGGTGCAGCTTGGGGAGGAGCATTAACTTGGTTAACACGACTGGCTAATCAAGGCAGCGCATTCCCTGCTCCTGCCTCCCAGTCCCATTGCAGCTTCTATTTTGTATTCAGTGCTTTAGACCATGAACTGAACAACAAAAGCCCCCTCATGCCAGTTGTGTAGGCCATCTTCTTAGGCCAATAAAACTCCATTACTGCTAATGTAGGCTTTCACATTAATGATTGGGCCTGCAAGGTTTATGCTAGTGCTACAACCTGCCATATTTTGATGAAGATTTACTTTTCTGATGCAGACGCTCCTGCAACTGTGCTATATATTCTGCTAATGCACATTTCCACATGGAGCCATTAAAAATACACGTCCCACACAGAAAGTGAGTCAGTAAACATGTTTCAAAGGCTTGTTTCTTCTTCTTAAAGCCAGGTCCATGAGTGACCTTCTTGCACTTCAGTTCCATGGAGATCACATGCTGCAGCTCCTGCTTTAGATCAAACCTGAAGAAGAGGGGAGTTAGGCTTACTTGCTCTGTGAATAGAAAGTATTTCTATTCACTGTAATTACTCTTGGTCAGAAAACATCCCTTGCATGCTTCCATTTTTACTTGTCTTTGCTTACAACATAAAGGGTTCATTTTCCCTCTCCAGTAGCCTGTATCACTGGAAAAAGTGTATTTGCTACAGGGCATTAGGAAATATATTCCCAGATTGCTAAGAATTCATTTTTGTTTGCTTGGAATAAAAGCACAGGAACAAATATAGCTAGATTAAAATGAAAAGCATTGCTACAAAGCAGAAAGCACATATAGTAGTTTTTCTTAAGCAGAAGATATACCTTCAGCAGGAGGTCTGATGGGATTGCTTTAGGCAATAGCCTCAACTAGTTTCACTCCCTGGAACTTTTATCCTAATAGGGCTGCAGTCCTCATATGTAATACTTACACAGTGAAGCTTGGCTTTCAGTGCTGCTAACTTTTGGTAGCAAGGAACCTGATTTAAAATCATACCTGGTAAAGTCACACTATGATGGGTTTCCTTCAGAAATAGTCTTTTTAAGGAAAATATAAAAACCTAGAAAATGTATTCGATGACCATTTAATCAGATAACATTATTTGGACTGTTTTAGTAATTGATTTTTCACATAACTGGGAGTCTCTCATATCAGTCAGTTCCAGAATACAGGAGATAAATAGCTGCTGCTGCTTCTATGCAGCTGGCCTAGGGACTGCAGGACCCTGGAGGAAACTGGCTGGGTCTACAAACTGTGGAAAATATTCAACATCATGAGGTGGTTCTGCTTCCAGGCAAGGGATTTCAAGGATATGATTAAAAAAAATAAATAAATAAAAAATGACATGGACTAAGAGGAATAAGAGAGACTCTAACAAGCATTTTCAGCCTAATGACATGTAGTGTAGAGGAGACTTCTCCTTCACTCCCTAGATCTTAGCTAGTGCAATGTGATCCTCCCCACTTCAGACCTTATGGTATAACCATGTCTATGTGCATGGAGGCTTTTTGTCTGTCTGTAAAGTGAGATAATTTTAACATTTAACAGAAGAGCTACTACTCCAGAAAATAACTTCCATTCCTAGTGGCTGCATCATACCCTGTCTTTTGTTTAATACAGACATATAATAACATAAAGCTTGGCAGGTGTTCTCACTAAAAGCATGACCATTTGTGATATTTTAGTACATTTGCAGAGATAAAATTTCATATTGGTTATAATTTGATTCCCTTACCTTAACCTCAAATGGTATTAAAAATATAAACAAGGGTTTGAGAAAATATCAGAGGTGAAATTACAGAGCTGATGTTAGTTTAATAAGGTGGTAGTAACATGCATCCTTTAGTTATGTAAGGGAAACAAAAGTAAATTTTTACCCAATGTGTTCCAAGATGAAATGTCTACAAACACTATTAATTTAAGTTAGTAAAATATTTTATTTCCCAAAATAGTGTCTTGAAAGGTAATTGTAAAATTAATTGCTAACATCTCATCTGTTTTAAGTGCTACAATTATTCCATTCACTAAGATTTTTTTATAGCACCCCCGTCCCATTTCTGCTCTATTGCACTTTTATAAACTTGGTTTGGAAAATAAAGAAGAAAATTTACTGCATAAAGTATTAAGATAGCTAATTTAAGAAACAGAACAGCTTCTCATTGGCAGTCATATGACTGGTATTCATGACTTACTGGTAATTATATCAGAGATAATACATAATAGTTAGAAAATTTTCTAATTGGTTTTAATAAAAAAGAATAGAGAAAGCAGATGAAAAGAACTGAAAAGTATGCTATTGGTATCAGTAGCTAAAATGAACAAGAGCTATCCCACTATCTGCTCAGTTATCTTCAACATCTCCAATCTTAAGAACTCAGATCACGTAAAAGTGCCCCAAGTTTGAGTACCTACTACTCATAGCTAACAGTAATTTTTAGCTTCTCGCTTGCTAAACCTGCCAGTTAGGAGGTGCCCAAATACGTGGGAGGGAACATGGCTGGGGCAGCTGATCCAAACTTGAAAAAGGGATATTCCATACCAAAGAGTGTCATGCCCAGTATATTAATTGGTGCTGGGAGAAGGGGAGGCAGGTGATTTCTGGGAGTTGCCAATTGCTCCTGATGGACAGAATGGGCATCAATCAGTGGGTGGTGAAGAATTACATTGTACATCACTTTTTTTTCCCTTGGGTTTTATTTTTCTCTCATTCCCCTTTTCATTGTATTTCTTCTTGTTACTATTATAGTGGTTACTTTTTAAAGCTATTTTCATTATTAAACAATTCTTAACTTACTTTCTTAACTTTTTTTTCTGATTCTTCTTCCCATTCCACACGGTGGGTGTGGAGGAGGCAGCACCGTGAGTGAATGAGCAGCTGTGTGTATTCGGATACTGACTGGAGTTAAACCACGACAAGCAACAGCTGTAGTCACTTTAAATCTTGTGTTCAGTACCTTGTGCTTGGACCACCCATGTAGGCATTGAATGCATTAAGGCCCTGAGCAAGCCAGAAGTTTGTGATGGATCTGCTTAATTGTCTTCTTATAGCAAGCTCTCCAAAGCAATTTTTTCTTAGAATTATGGCTGGGATCA
This sequence comes from Grallaria varia, assembly GCA_013396735.1. Taxonomy (NCBI): domain Eukaryota; kingdom Metazoa; phylum Chordata; class Aves; order Passeriformes; family Formicariidae; genus Grallaria; species Grallaria varia. The sequence continues at coordinate 65,831 of VWZG01003229.1, read as the reverse complement.
CTGTCTTTCATGACAGAAAGCTCCAGTTGGTGAGGTGTAAACAGAACAAAGCAGAAAGATTTCTGCACAGTTCCTCACCTGGCCCACAGGGTCTTTGCTTCTGGCTCTTACTGCAAAGTTGAGTGTGTGCCACTTGCCCTTGTGCAACCCGTGTCCTCCCTGTGGTTCCTGGATCCCTGCTGTGGCTCTTGCTTCTGCACCCTGCTGCCTATGCCACCCTGTCCATCTCCAAGCAGATTCATTTCCTTCCCACTTCTCCCCAAGCTCCAGGAAAACTGTTCAACTGCTTCTTCTGAGAGGACTAAAACATGAATTTAAACAGATGAGACAGCTGTGGTCACACCTGGCCCCACCACTCATTTCACTTAATTTAAATTCATCCTTCCAAGCACTCAGGAGGAAGGCATCAGGCTGTACAACAGGCTTGGGAGAAGTGGGGTGGCTGAAACCCTCCCATTGAAGCTCTGGATCTGTAAAAGAGAAGGCACAGGGAAAAAGGACGCAGAAGAAGTAAAACAGTCGTGTTTAAGACTCTGTAATAAAAGAGATGGAATTCCCACATTCTGATCCCTGCGGTAGTACAGCTTTTATTTCAATTCATTGTGAGTATGGCAAACAGGACATTGCTTGCTTCACAGCATGCTCCTGGCTTGCAGGCTGTCTTCCTTTATAAGTGACCACGTCAGGTGAAACTTTTTGAGAAGCTTGGGACCTCACTCCTGCCCTCGGAGCAATCCTCCTGTGTTACAGCTGCAGCAAGGAGTTGGCAGTCTCTGGCTCCAGCAGAGGATGCTGGCAGCAGCAGAAGCAGACCAGCAGGTCACAGGAATGAAGGAAGAAAAGCTTCCTATGGAGCAAAGATGCTGTTGGGAGAGTTGCTGTACCTCTGAAAGACACTGTGTGTCATTCAAAGGTATTCAGCTAGCTTTGAGTTAAGAGCTGCTAAAGTGCCAAAACAAGCCTTCTGGTCTTTAAAGAATTCTAAGGCATCTTACATTTCTGCCTTAAAACTTTCTTATCTGTAAAAACGCCTTCTGCACCCATGTGCAAAAAAACTGTCTGAAACCTTGCAGATAAGTTTCTTTCAGGCAGCTTTGGCTGTCATGCTGGTAAAGTCAGTTTAAGAGGCTTGGTGTTAAAATCTTAGACTCAAGGCCTGTCTCTGCAGCACCTTCTGCTATTATTCCTCTGTTAATTACAGATTTTCTCTAAGTCTTGGAGATGATTCAACCAGCTTGGCTATTAAACACTTCTCAGGAGTATCCCATAAAATTGGCTGCATTTCATTTTTTGGGACTTGCAGTGATGTTGACCTTTATTCATTGGAAGCAAAGGGGCCAAGAAATGAGATGGTCTTAGAGGAAAGCTGGGAGAGTGGGGAGATCCTTCTTTCAGGTACAACCTTGTACTTCATTAATTTTAGCTCTTCAATCCAACTGAATGGGAAAACCTTGGCTGCAAAATTCTTCTCCCTCTAAATATTGCCTCTCCCAAAAATTGTTACTAGGGTTTTGTTTCAGTTGTGAATTTAGAGGAGAATGATTCTATTTGGTTTTGCACTTCCTCACAGACTTTAATAACAAAGTCCTCCAAAGTCCCCAAACCAGCCTTCCAGGCCTTTCTGCTGGTCACCTTGTCCTTCACCCACTGTCACAGGTGAGACAGAATAAAGAGTAACCAGTAGTGGAGCTGAGTACTGAGCTTAACAACCAGAAAGATTATAGCTTTTGGCCTACTTGGTCGTTTCCCTCTCCCTTGTTCCCCCACTCCAACATCACCCTCTGTAGCCCTTGACTTCCATCCTGGCAGGGAAATTGCTGCTGGTCTGGGAAAGTTGGGCAGGAAGTCCTGTTGGTTCTTGCTATACTGCTGCTCCCAGTGACACTTCTAGACCATAAGTGACGCAGGTTCCTGACCATCTCTCTGACCACCAGCACCCTTCCCCCAGTCACAATGCTCACCACTTTCTTCTCTGGTCCTCTTCGCTCCAAGACCATTTTTTCTTTTCAGAAACCCTACCATTTTGGCCTCCTTTTCTTTATGAATGCCCCAAACCCAGGCTTTTCCCAGTCTAGTTTATATGCAGAAGCATGATCATCATCTTAATTGTTGGTCCTGTCATGTTTCCCTTTGATAACCAGAGGATTTGGGACATTTCTCTGTTATTCAGTCCAAATGCTAGGAAAATATAGAACCAATCTGCATTGTTTGCAGCTAGAAAGCAACATCCTTCATCTTGAAACCTCAGAAGTGCAATTTTGGACTTTTGCTGAAACACACACATATACAGCCAATTATTTGGCACATATTACCCTTCATCTTTAAGATATTTTTCACCTGTGACAACCACTTTTCTTTTTTTTCAGTGAAAGGGTTCTCCGGCATAGTCAGGTTTGTGCAGTTAGTCCTGCTGTGTCACAAGACGGTGAAAGGGCTCCTCTCCCCTAACCTGGACTTCTCCCACACTTCTCCTAGACTCACATTTCTTTAAAATACATTTTAAAGCATTATACTTACTGCATTCCATTTCCTCTCTTCTTCCCATTTAATTTGCTAGTTCAAAATAGATTGCTACAAAATTATCCTACTTGTATGTTTTGTAATGATCTCTTCTCAGGTAATGAAAAGTAGGGGTAAGCTCTGTCAAGTGAGTCATAAGATAATGCCAGGCAATTCTCTGCCTTAACACAATTGTTCAATCCAAGTGCAGATACAGATCAAACTACTACACAAATTTCTTTCCCAAATTGCTGTGAAAAAAGACATTTAGATTTCTTTTCTGACCCTCCCAGCTTCTTACCTCTATTGCAAAAAGACTGTTAATCAGTAGAACTGGAGGGGTGCTTAAGATATTAATTGTGTCTTTTAGGGGAAAGGATATATTTCAGAGGCTCACAATTTTTAAAAAGAGTCATTTAAGATTTGCAATAAATGCAAGTATTATTTAGGGTGGTGATAATTCTCTTGAATTTCCTCTGAATGCAATCACCAATTTATTGAGTGCTGAATGTCTAGACTATAACCTGGTAAACAGGTAATTACATGCCTAACTGCATGGACACAAAAAACTAAAACACCAGTTAAAGGCATTTTTTTGTTATATAAAGCACCTGTAAGAATGGGTAGTTCTTCCATTTTCTGTAAAGTTCCTGGATAATATTACTTCACCCTTGCTCGGCTCTTCAGTTTCAGATGTCAAGATCAGTTGCAAACTGTGTTGTTTGACTCCTAACACAACAGAAGACAGTGAGAGTTGTTAACTAGGGAAGCTGCAAGGTCTGAAACATCTCTTGTAGTATACCTAACCACAAAACAATGGGATTCAAATTTGCATACATTTTCATATATTTGAATAAGTGTATGGATAAGCTATTATAAACACAGATTTTAGTTTAAATTGCATTGCAAGAGAACTACAGTTTATCATTATTCTTTTCTTATTTCAAGTTTTCTTCATTAACCATAAAGTAGTGAGAAATAACTCTTAAAAGAAAAAAGAACTAAATGATTCTCCGTGTTGTTCACTCATATCTCACAGTGGGTTTTTCATATATTCTTATCTGAGTTTTGCTTTGGTGAATAACCACATGGTTGTGGCTACAGTGTAAAATTTCCACCTGACAGTTGAATGCAGATATGGAATTTGCCCCCAATATTCCTGTTCCATAGTGCAGTAGAACTAAAGTAGAGATAGGACTGGGCAATATTTTTCTATCCGGTTTTAAACTTCTCATCTTCGGCCTCATGACTCTGGATTTTGGGTTCATCCAGCCCTAGTAAACCCAGAAAGTGCTTCAAGGCAGTTTTACTTCTTTTTTTTTTTTCTGAAATACCTTTGCACCTGAATCTCAGTGTTACTTTCTCAGGCATCAAAGACATTGGAACTGGAGGGTTTCTGTTTGCACTATATCTGTCATATGGGTTCTTCTCATTTTATACACCTTTTTTCTGTGCAGAGCTCATGGCCTTCCTTTGAGTCCTTCCTTTCGAAAATCTGAAAATGCATTGGGTAGCACAGAGTTGGTTATTATGTCATAACAAAGTGATGGTCTCCATTTGGGAATTTTTGTGGGAAAATAACAGAAAAATCCCCATGTAGACATAGTAAACTGTTCCATTTATTAAATGGTGAGTTCAGTGATGAGACTGAACACAGCTTGCACAACTGTCCTCTTATGCAGCTTTGAAGAAAATATTCTGCATAGCAGTATGTCAGAGTAATTGGGGATTGCTTCAGCCCAGTAATGCACAGACTGTTTCACTTCACAGAAATAGGCTTGAACACATCTGCACTTACATTGCAACCTCAGGAGACTTGGAACAATCTTCATTGAATCCATTGGTACTTTTTTCATTGATTTGTTTTGTTTAACTGTTGCATTAAAACCATATTTGGGCCACAACAGCACTTAATAAATGCTCAGATCCTGTAAAGCATATTGACTTTATCTATATTACCAAGCAGGGAGTCCTGGAGTCTGAAGAAGCTTCTATCTGTGTTAAACACCAAGACTGTCCTTGGGGTTGGCCTAAGACCAAGACAAAGCTAATTTCTGCGTAGAAGCTTAAGGTGATCCCTTAGGGCACCTTCTAAGAGGATCTTTCTGCAGTGTGAATGAGCCCAGACTGCTGTAGAGAGGAGTTTTAGGTAACAGACTTTTGCTGTGGCAGCCATAATGGAGAAAAATATAGGAAATCCAGCTCCATCAATTCCAGTACTTTATACACCTTTGTGTAATTTTGTGAGAATGTGATGTTCCTAGTTAATGAAGGTGCTCTTTTTAGAGATGGTTCTTCTACATCCTGAAAACATTTCCATAGCACATAAAAAAAAAATCATTAATAGTTTTTCAAATGGAGAGCGTCTTCCATAATGTTTTGGTTGTAAGTGCCTCAATAAGCTCATAAATGTGAAAACCAGTATCTGCCAAAGGGAGATGTTCAAGGTCCAGCATCCCAATCATTAATTTCAGGATACGTGACCCACCAGACAATCCAAAGTACTTTTGGGAATAACACGTGGAACTGACCCAAGTTTGTGCACAGCAGGGCACAACGGGGGCTTGAGTGTTGTAAGAGTATCCCTACTTCAACAGTTGGGATTAAAGCAGGTAATGGGAAAACTGTGTCTGTGATAGCCCAATAAACACACACTACGTTTGGAACATTAGTAAAAGACAAATAACATGAACTCTGCTGCTTCTCATTTATCAACAGGGTTTTATACATCCTTTGTTACTACCTTGAAGAAAATGTGACTATCAAACCAATACTCTGTCTCTTCTCAAATGACTTGAAAAGATACCAACATTTGAGTCATAATTTCGTTTATTATGAGACCACTTAATCTTTTCTCACTGTGAAGGGATTGTAACACAGGTGAGTATCAGAGTACTCCTAAAAGGCAGTGGCATTTGTGAGAATCAGGTCCTTACTGTTGAAATTTCATGTAAGTGTGAAAGATGCAAACAGGCAAAAAAACAGTCAGATGATATGTATGGCACATACGGTAAAACATTTTCTAGGGCAATTTCCATTCTGATGTCTTCTTTCACAGATTGGATTATTAAAAAGGGAAACAAAAATACATACTTAGAATTAGATTTTTCACAGATACAAATTTAATTGTTCATTGTAATGCATGCAGAGGTAGAAAGACACCAGGACTTTAACAGCAAAGAGCCACCTGCATGCCAAGGGTTGCAAGGTTTCCTGCTTGGTTCAGGAAGCTTGGAGAGGACAAACAGACAGCAGTATCATCTGGGACCCTACTGTAAGCACCAGTACTCACTACCTTAAAAACTAGAGGAAAAACCTGCATTCCCTTCAGTACATAAAGGAATACAACACTGCAGCTTGATATGCATCTCCGCTGAAATATAGGTGCACAGCCTTGTGTTCAGATGGTATAGAGACAAACTGTAGCACACAATCTTCTGCCATAAAAATTCATGCCTAATCCTCTGCCATGACTGGCAGTCACAAAGAAAGAAGCATCACCCACCAAAGACTGTGAAAAAAAATTTCCACCTGCTTTTTAAAAGCACAAAGGACCTCAGAACTGTTGTGACAAGCACTTAGTTTTGGTTTTGCTCTTTTTGTTGTGAACAACTAAACCTGAATATGTGTATACATTTAAATAGATTAAAATTATAGTTTATTAATTTTTGTACTTTTTGTCAGCTCATTTTTTATTCTATATTTAAATATCTGATCTTCTCTGACTGGCATATCATACCGATAGGGAACTACAGGATATATTGTAATTTCAGCATGGTTTTTTCATTACTGAATCTGAATGTTACTTTTTTCTGGCCCTTTTAGAGATGCTTACACAAACACTTATGTTAGAACATGTGCACTTGCTCATAGTCACAAGACTTTAAAACATCCATGTCAGAACAATTGAAGCTGGTCTTCGTAGTTTCCTCTCTTATCCCTGAAATTACTATATATTTCTTGTGTCTGGATTACAACTCCCAAAGCTCTGCCGAAGTATCGTATATTGGTGGAGCACCGGATCACAAATATCAAGCCTGTGATGCATTCATCCAGAAAGCTCCAAAACAGCCAAAGTTTGGGGTGGAAGTAAGAGGATGTTCATCATCCTCTCTGCAACCATAGTTAGGCATTTGAAGAGTGAAGGCAGACAGAAACAAGACAACATTTCCCTCTCTAGCAGCTCAATCAAAAAACCTGACATATCTGCAGAAAACAGAATGGGAAGGGTCCAAGGTGTCTGAATCAGTCTCCTGGCTTATTGAAACTTCTATCATAAATACTATTTATTACTTCCATCACTTCAGAAAAAAGTCCTATCACAACAAGTTATGAACTACTTAGATGCTGCTTCATGAGCTTTTGAGCCACCCCTGTCACAGGGGCAGCAACCTCTGAGAAGGAGGCCAGCAGACAGATAGGAGAAGAAATCTTGTCAGCTGTCTGACTTTAATACAGTGATGCTTTGGAGTCAAAACCCTAACACGTAATTTTCCTTGCAAACAAGCATTCAGTATACAGTCAGCTCTCCATTACCCCTGGCAGATTATCCAGTTTCCTGATAGACGGTGCCACAACTGCAGACACCCATACTGACTCTTTGCAGGCTACCCCAGGTCTGGAAGAGTTTATTAGCTTAAGCTCTGCATAAATACTTCTGTGCAGCTTCCAGAGCCAGCACTTGGGTGCCTCCACATCGTGTTGCTGGAACCAGCGTGCTGAGAAGTGCAGATACATCCAAATGGGTCCACAGGAAGCCAGCTCATGTCCAGCAAGGCTTCGGAGTTTGCCAGCCTTACATTAATATTGGCTCACACAGGGGTTAAAAAGACAGATAGTTCTCTGTAACTCACCCTTTTCCTGCTTGTTCCCATTAATTCATTAGCATAGTTATTGTGAGTTCAGCCTTAGGCCACAAGAAAGCTCCCAGAAGACTTTAGCCTTAGCCAGGGAATGCGCTGAGCATCATCTAATTAACCCCAACCAAAAGCAGGTCCTGGAGACTGCGGAGGGGAGGGAGAGCCAGGGCCATGTTGCCAAGTAACTGTGGGAAGACAGTCCTGGAGCCGGTTCAGCGCCTTGCTCCCTTACATTCCTGTATTTCAAGCAGAGCCCCAGAACTCCCTCTTTAGGAAATTTTAAATACAAACAAATTCAGTGTTTGTGGTGTCCTTATCAAGTATTCAAGCAGACCCTGGTTTCTTGCATTTGCGGGGAGATGTGCACTGGAACATGACTGAAATTAATAAATTATAAAAAGCTTTGGTATAATTCAGAGTGGGAAATATTACAGAAACGCAGCCCACTGGTATTTTCAATCCTTGTGCCCTTTCATGTTTTGCTCTGTTTGCTGAGATACCCCAAAAGCATGCTAATTATTGCACAGATGTGAGATTTTTTTCCACCAAATTATATTGACATTATCAGCGCAGTTTATTTATTCATCCAAATGGCTGCCAGCTGCAGAGAGATTTGTGTTTTTATTACTCACCTATGCCAGACCCAGACTGTGACTAAGGGGTGAAAGGTCCCGCATTAGATTACTGATCCCTTGAGCCAGCCAGTCCTTCAGACCAAGCACTTTCTAATGCATATTTTGTACCACATAATCGACTCAGTTTTCAAGGTGACACAGTCACAATTTTAAGAAAAGAAGGCAAATAAAAAGAAGTTGATGTTCATAACTGCAAGGAACCCTTTTGCCTAACACATCACATTTCATTTCTGGGGTCACATCTCTCCCTGATTTCTAAAATGTAGTCAAGCATCCCAGGCAAATGAAAATGAGGATGAACATATGCAAGCTTCCTTCAGTTTATAGGTATATATATACACATACATGTATCTGTATATGCACACATACACTTGTGCACACGCTTTTACAATGCAAATATTAGCCTTTTCAGGAAAATTTTTGTTAAACAATTTATGCTAACTGCACAGGAAAAAATGATTCTACCAAAACTGAGAAAATAAAAACAGTTGTTTGTTCCAGGGTGGTCCCACCAAATCAAAATGCTTTGGTTTATTGAGCAGAAATGTTTCATTTGAATCACACTGATGTCAAGTTGCATCTGCTCACCCCCTCGTGGGACTCCCACTAGAATCGTGATGCAGATGCTACCCAACTATGATTTCTCATGGCCTTCCTGGGCTGGCTGTGATGCTCTGAGTCTTCCTCTGTGGGCAAGTCATGGAGGAAACTCTGAGTCACATGGTTTGCAAGTCTGATGGTAAATATACTACAGCCAATAAGCCCTTCCTGTAAGGTAGGGTACAATAAGATGACCAAAGTATGATGGAAACTGAAGAGTTATTATACATCAAACATTTCAACTTGATTCAGTGCACTGAAACCAAATATTTCATCCTGGGACTGCAGAAATAATTAATTTCAATTAAAATACTAATTTGTAAAGTATTGCATTATGCACAAACTGATTGTTTCAACTGAGTCACAATAAATTTAGGTATTTGGACTGCAGAGGGGAAAAATGGCGCTGAAATTCCTGGAGTTCTTTTAATCATATCAGAAATTCTAACTCCTACTTAGATACAACTCATTTGTATTAAACAAATTTTCATCCCACATATGTGGACTCTGATTTTTCACCTACTATAAAACATTTCCTCCACCCATATTCCCTCACAATCCCCATGTAGCAAGCAACAGAACTGAGGGCAGGACAGAAGACAAGGGCATACCAACCTCCTCTCACACACAGCTTGACATCCAGAGGGAAACTCGGCAGGACATAAAGCTTACATGCATTGAGCCAACAAATCTGCATTTCCTTATGCATAGTAACCAAAAGAACCTTATGGTCAACTTCAGCTCATAGGAATTCAGAGATATATCCTGTATAGCCAGAAGGATAGACCAGGAAGTTTAACACCAAGACCAAGATTGCAAAGCCAAGCTGCCCAGCCAACATGAGTGTACTGTCCCCACGTGCACTGGTGAGTTCACAACATGAGATAACCTTGTGGTAAAAAGGGAGGGCTGTTTTTTGGGGGGACATTACGGTTTCAAACCAACATGATGGCAACGACTTTGCAAATATGTGATAAAGGGTTAATAGCACAGTAGAAGTATAATATTCATTAAAAGTAAGGAATTTGAGGAGATCTAAGTAATTTGGGAGCAATACACAAGACACAAAATGATACACAGAAGAATTTGGGATAGCGAGCACTGACATACTCGATGTTAACTTTTTCAGGAATTTTCCTGCAGGTCAGCCAGGGTCTGATGCCACACAGCATATGGCCTTGGGCAACAAATATATGTTGTTTCCCAGCATCACTCTTTTTGCATATCCCAAATCCTCACTATGCAGTGCAACTGCACAACTTCTTCAGGGTCTAGGAGGGATCAGGAAAGAAATGCAATTACTCTTATGAAGATTCCTCTTCATAAAACATTTTCCAGCTGTTGGGGTGGCTAATATGGCCCTAATTACTTAAATAAATCACCGGTGTATAATTTAAAATTGAGACCTAGATACGACTGACTGTTTTGACTGTTTACGGTGGAAGGAAACGTGGCTAAGAATGGCACACAGTTTCCAGTTTGCCTACGGCAGTAAAAACCCCTCAAGCCAGCCCTGTCAGGAGTGGCGCTGACATGCATTAATGGTGCAGTTACCAGTAGGTAATTTAATGCGATTAACAGATCTCATCACTAGTCCTTAAGGGAGTGCACCACATTGCAAAATTTCAATATTCAGCTCGTAATTGGTGCAACACCCATTCAGCCAGCAGTACCAGCTATGCTGATTTAACCTTCAGCAGTCTGGTCTGGTTTATACTGCATCATGATTTTCTAAAGATGGGAAACCAAGACTTGACTGACCTCCTGCCCTAACATGTGAAACACCCACAGCAAAGTTACTGGTCTCACATAACTAAGCCTTATGGCCAAAAGCTCCAAAGGGGAAAAATAAATGTACTCCCTCTGTTGGTGGAAAAGGAAAAAAAAATACTAAAAGCATCCTAATCCACAAAAGGTACTTTGTCCATAACTTGTTTTTCAGCAAAACTTTATAGAAAATGGATTTGGGCAGATACAGGAATGACAAAAAGGAGCTGTAAAAATAAAATTGAATTCTTATATTTAATAAAGAAATTATTTCAAGTACTACCAAATTTAAAAATTGGTTTTGCCTTTTCTCTATGAGTGTCTTGCTTTGAGGGCTAATACACTCTGAAGGGCTCTGCTCTATCAGAAGGAAAACAGACTAAAGAAGGAAAATCCAGCCTTATTAAAGCCTCATCATTAACATTTGACTAGATAGTGATATGCCTAAGCGAGATCAAACTGCTCCTTTGGGGCAGGAAAGGCCTGCAATCCCATGCCGGGACCGAGGGATCTGGTTAAATAAGGAATAAATTTCTGAGGATAACCAGATTGTTGCAACCCTCCCATACCTACTGAGCTACAGTAAAGCCTGAAGAATCAGGCTTATTGCTGTTTTTTGGAGAAGCATCAGTGTTTCTGGAGTGGCAGCTGCTGCTGTAGGAGAGCAGCAAGGTAAGCCCTTGTGCTGCCCAACTCACTAATAGTAATACAAGCAGGAATCTCTGATGTCCCCATCCCCGCACCATATATTTTCCTGCCATTCTTATCTCCTGGTGTAAATATTACTGCATGTACCCACATCATAATAGTTGGTTCTGCATACTTCATCTGCACTTGGGGTGCAGCAGGTGTAGGTGGTTGCATTGTAACTTGACCTGCAGTCAGGTGATGGGTTGTAGAGGGACTGGCAAAGACCTGAGTATCCAGAGAGCTAGATGGAACACCAGCAGTTAAAAACACTGAGAGTTACCAGGCAGATTATGGATGTGACAGGCATTTGTGTGTTCATGACAAGTAAGTCGTCAGTGATGGCATTTCCCTTACTAATAGCCCTTAACATCAAGTCCTGTCCTTTAAAGATCTTTTAATAAAAAACCTTTTTTGGGACTTGAATTTTTCATGGACATAGGCTCTGTTGGCCAGTTATGGGAAGAAGCCAAGCCAGGAGGTCAGCATGTTGCTCACCTTGCCTCCTGAATGCACTGATATATAACAGAATGTTCTTTTCTATTCTGGTTTATTGTTTAATTAGAATTGAAGAACTCATCTCTATTGTAAATGAGTGTGCTCCTCCTTAGTATGTACAGGTGCTACTACTTATGACAGCTGCAATCTTTGCCTGCATTCCTGTCCATTTCATAGAGGCTTTCATTCTGTTCTTACCTAGGATGGCTACTTTGTACCTCACCCCATTGCATTGCACCATCTGAATTTTCAGGTGAAGGTTTTTGAAACCAATTAATTTGCATGATTCCCATTTATGTCAACTGCACACCAACTCTATCACTGGAAACCAGAAAACAAACAAAAAAGAAACTGTGTTTTTTCTCTAACAATTTGAACTAAATAACCATGATCTTTCCAAAGAAGTAGCTCCCCTTACATTGTATTTGAATGCTTAAAACACATTACTAAATCACCTAAATACAGTATGTATACAAGTTCAATAGATGTGCTACAAAAATACCATAAAAGCTGATTAAGATTATGATCTGCTGAGAGAAGTGAACATCTAAAGAAAAGTAAAGGTTGATTCTGTCAACAAGTGAATTATACCGAATCATAGGTACATTTTCTATCTGGACATCCTTAACAAGAGTGAATAGCATTGCCAAGTGGATAGAGAAGACTAGACTCAGGACCACAAACAGCCTTTGTGCTGAATGATAAAACACAATAGATTCCTCTCTGACTTTGATGGGTGAAAAAATACGAGTATGATAGGGGCCAGGAATAAAAAACAGTAGAGTGCACTGTTGAAAAAGAATAGTAAGCTGCCTTCATGTTTTTAAAAAAAAAAAAAGAAAAAAACCTCCAACCTTAATACAACAATTATCATTAAGAGTGATTTTTCAACCACCTAACTGACAAGTAAATTATCACGTCTGTACCTGCATGTTGAGTTACTGCTTCACCTTCACCAGTAAACAAAGAGGGGGAAAAATTGCTTTCAGTGAGAATTTTTTTATCCCAAAGAGCCAAGCTGTTTGTGCTTTCTTCTCTTTTTCTTTCTCTATATGTTTTTTTGTTGAAAAAAATAAGATATAATTAGATAAAGTGGTAGCATAAAGCCAGGAGAGCTTTTGCTAGAAATCAGGGAAATTGTGTCTCATTTGCTGTTGTCTCTTCAGTTATCTGCCTCCGTCAGTGCTTTATTCCTATAACCTTCCCTAAAAATATTAAAAGGTTAATTAATATTTAATAAAATAAAAGCCTTTATTCTGCTTTATTGAATGTTGAAGATGTATTAATGAGCAAATGGCTAGTGTGTCAGGTCACAAATATAGAGCCTATGTATCCATCTAAATTCAGCTCTACATCCCTTCTTTATTTCCTGGCATTTCATAAGAGGAAAACCTTAAATCCTTTTTTTTTTCTCCTTATGACTCTTTTATGAAACAGATATCTGGGGAAATTAATTTTTAAAAAGGGAGGACAGTGTTCTTACTGCAGCTTTATCAGAAGACAACAACAATTAGGTATCACAAATAAATATACCAACATAGAGGAAGCTCATAGTAAAATTTTAAAAAGTTCCTAAGATGCTGAAAACATCAGTCTGATGAATCATATCCCAACAGGGCCTATTTTTCATCAATGGGAGCCTGATGCAACCAGCTTGTATATCAACATTCATGGAACAAACACCTAAAGGTAGACGAGATGAATCCCCACCCAAGTATCTGTAATTCTACTTCCTTCTACACCCAGACATGTCTCAGCATTGATGGAGAAAAACACCTCTTATGTGCTTGCACCCAAGGAGGATCCAGAAACAACTAACCCGTGGCTCTTCTCTGAGAGGCTCCATCCAGCAGGTTGGGTGGGAGCGCTCCCAGCACACTGTCTCCCTGCACGTCTCAACCCGCACCCCCCTGCTAGACTATTACAGTGCGGCAGCCCAAGACCACCAGGTGGTTCAACCTTCCAACACTGCTTCACCAGCCTTGGCAGGTCCTTTGGGTGCTCCCAACGCTGGAGGACCCAGCTGGGTGTTTGTGGCTTGGGTGCTGCAGGACGCAGCCCAGGGCACAAGGCTGAACTGCCACCCACCTAAAAGGTCGTGAAGGAGCTGAGGAGCTGACACACCACCCCACTGGCAGTTCCCGCTGGAAAGACAGGATAAACCTCTGGCTGTGCTAACCTCCAGAGTGGCTCCAGGGGAACTGCCACAGCACAAGTCAGGTCGCTCAACAGCAAGGATGCACAGCCAGATTGCGAGAGTCCTCGGTTTACTTCCTTTTATTTCATTTAGATCCTTTTTTCTCATCTGGTGATCTATTCCAAGGTGAAGATATTCTCACCCTATCCTGTAAAAGCTATTCCATTGTACAAACCTCAGAATTCAAGGTGAGCAGTCAGGAAGAGAGGCTACACATTAATGTGTGGATCTTGGAATAAGGAGGAGTGCCAGCCCCTTGTTGCTGCAGATATATATGTCTTTTATGTGAAAAATCCATTAGAACAAAGACTGAAATCTGAAATTTATGACAGGAAAATGTCTGTCTTTCTTCCTAGCTGGCTGTAAAAACAGAGTATGCAGCAAAGGTGCTAACAAAAAATGCAGATACTGAGTGTCATGTATGAAAAGGAAGAAGTTACTTGTCATTTTAAAAAGGATTTAGTATCAGTTTGTACTGAATAAGAGATCCCTTTCTTATTTATCAATTATAACCCCACCTGTCTTGGATTAGGCCTGATGCACTGACAGACTGTCCTCCCAGTTCTCCTGTTTTACAGAACCCAGGGAGTAGTTCCTGTCACCAGATTCCCATGACCTGCACAGGCACAGGAAGTTTTTCCCTCCTTCCTCCATGCATTTTTCAGCCTCTGTCTTTCAGGTAACCCTAAGAAAAGCAGAGCATCATTGAAGTCAGGACTGAGAAGGATTCCCCCAAAATACAGTGAAGCACACAGGCTGCTGCAGCTGCGAGACACACTAAGTGCTGAATGCTGGCTTTAGGTTCTTTGTCAAAGAGCATTACCAGTCATGCAGTAAAACTCAAGCTTAAACTTTTTTGTCTTTTACACCATCTCATATTATTTAAATTACAGTTTTGCTCAGTGAATACAGCAAGCTTTGGGGATCACTTTCAAAAACACCTCATTTGCATCAACTCAGCTGATCTCTTCCTTGCTGGTGAAGATGAAAGCACACTTCTATCTTATGTTTTCCTGTTCTTAGACAATGAAGCACTCATTCCCTTCAAAAAAGAAAAAGAACTAGATCAGCAAACTTGTTCTCCCCTTTTCCAGTGTTTCTTTGACTGCATAATTGAAATGCAGGGGAAAAAATGCACAAAAGCAAGAGGCACAGATGTTTATATCACAGGTACCTCAAATAACTTAAAAGTATCCTAAGTGTGTATAGCCTGTGAATATATTTCATGCCTCACTCACTGAGAATTAGCATTGAAAGTCATCACAGTGAACACAGGGAACTGGATGAATTTCAATCTACTGCAGAAACCAGCCACTTATGTTGTTTGATGTCATCTGCAGTCACATCACTGCAGACATCTTTTGCGAGACTAGTAAAAGAAAAGTTGTCATTTTTGACATGGCTGCCTGTCCCTCTTCACTGCTCGAGTGACAGCATTCATCGCACTCTTCCCATTGCTCAGTGTATATAACAAACCCAGGTGCAGAGATGAGTCTCCTAGGCTTCCCTTTGAAGAATGTCAGATCAGCTCTGTTTCTTTTAAAACCGCTCCCTTGGACCAGCTGACATTTCTGCAAGCCACACAACACTGAGGAATCAACATTCCAGGCAACTGATACCACTTTGGGGACACGTAAATGGTAATCTAGGTGGAAGCTACAAAGCCAAAATTAACAATACATGCAACTGAACGTCGCTGGGATAGGAAAACACACTGCACCATTGAGATAATTAAGGAAAAAAGAGGTATCAAATAGGTGAAATAATTCACATTGAACACTGCTCTTATTGGCCTCTTCACTTGTCACAGAACATCAATATTGCATTAATGAGCCACCCTGTGCAAGCTGTACCAAAGGGCAAAACAGGGGTTTTGTGACAATGTAAAGGAGAGAGATTGGTCTACCTAATTTTAAGCACTTATCTTAGCCACCCAAACATGGTCCTCATCACCTTGGGCTCTTTCTACAGTGAATGAAGTGTAGAAGAAGCACCTCCAGAGATGCTTCTGGCCTCTTGAGTTCTGAATTGCCTTCTAGTGGTGCCTCTCACTCTTCACTGTTCAAGAAGAAAATGAAAAGCCTTAATTTAGGAACCTCTGACCTTCTCCTCCAAGCCTTCCTCATCCTCCCCTCAATGGCCTAAACCTTGATTATGCTTCAAAAACCTCAGAGCAGAACCTGAATGCTGGGATGCAGTTTCCTGCCTAGGGACAAGGCTGAGAAAACTGCTGTGGCAAGGGAGATGCTCAGGGAGTTATAGTTCTGTTCGGAAAAGAGTCCAGAACTTGCCCCAATTATCCAAAGTTGTATGCCAGTTAAATTGGGCTAGAAATGAGTTGGGAAATCTCAGCTCATGTGATGGATCAGTAGTAATGCTTCTTGCAGTGTAAAACAGGAATATTTAAAGCCTTCCCTGGAACTACAATATTTCTCACACTAGCCTTGTAGAGAAGCTGGAGCTAAAGTACACCCATATGCGTCAGTGTATTTCAGACTCTTGTGGGCATCTGGGTAGAAACGACTTTTGAAGAGATCGGTTCAAAAAGCACATTTTATTTGTGCATTCATGGTTATCTTTCCAGCCTTTCAATGAAAATTAACATAGTTTTTTTTGTCTGCAGGTACATATTTGGTGTTTCTGTTGGTTTACAATTCAGAGATTCGGACTAACCTAATGAAATCACTGCATCAAGAAATGGCCTCATTTATGCAGATGGCCATATACAATCAAAACCAAGTTATTCATCACCACACCAATGCCATACAGATTAAACATTGCCTGCAAAAACCTGCAAAAATACATTTACATTAAAAAAGTTTAGACATACTCAACACTGGAGCAAACGTCCAGAAATGGGGAAAGGAGAAGAGGAAATAAAAGTAATGCATGAAATTTAATTCAGCTTTTAATTTTATTCTAAATGGAAATCACTGCAGCAATGCTGCACAACAAAATCAGTCAAATTTTTTCCAAAAAGGCAAAGTGTACTTTGCGGTTAAAAATTTTTTAGGAAACACTGTTCTTGATCATGAATAATAGAGACAGGCTAGGCATTACTGGCTTTAGTTGAGGCTGCCGTATCCTGTGCACAACCAACTTTCCCAAGCCTCTGACCCGGGCAATATAAAAGCTCAAAAGGCTGAAGAAACTAATACAGTGCAAGTGTTGTCTCTCTGAATATGATGAATGTGTGATTCAGAAAACCTGACACAGGAAGAGGATCCCCATCTCCCTTGAAGATCATCCACATATCCTGTTGAGAACTTTAAAGAAGTCAGAAAAAACACTGAAGCGGAACAAGGGGTATGGGATTTTATCTGTCTGGTTTTATTCACAGCTATATCTGCTGCTACGATTTGAAAAGGCAACTTATTTTTTGAAACCAGATAAACTTTCTGCTTGCTTTCAATGACTGGGGGTCCTTAGGAAATTACTTCTAAACTCATTATGCCCACAATATCCATGCCCTGGGAAAGGGGTGGGTTTGGTCTGCTGGACAGTCTGCGAAGAAAGGGCTCAGCAGTGGTTCTGAAGATTTAGTATTGCTTGAGGGGGAGCATCTATGTGCTGGTAGAGCAGTTGTGCTCACGTGATGTGCCAGGGGCATGTGGAGGTCCTCAAGTGCACATGAACCCAGACACAGCCCAGTGAGAGGCTACCAGCAGCAGCTCTACCATGGCCTGGTGACACAAACAGACAATGAATGTTTGTGGGTTTGTCTGTTTTTTTGGGTTTTTTTTATGTGCATGTATGCAAGCTTCACTGCCTGGGCTGAACTTCCCAGCTCCCATCTGCTGTGCACAGTGTGAAACATCTCACTGTGCAGGAGCCAGAACAGCCATGCATTCTGCAGAAATCCCACTCACGCTTCATTTCGATATATTTCTAGAGACAGAGCTTGTGCTGACCCCAGGAATGGGAGCAATTTGCATTCACATGCCGGAATCAGAGGTTTAGCCACTGCATTCCTCTCCATTTTCACCATTTGACCCTTTGCTTTTCTCCAGCTCAGCTGACATACGTGCTGCATTAAGCTTCCAACAGCAGAGAGTACATTAACATTCAGGGGATTCTCTACATCCTGTGCATTTTTCATTACTGCTATTGATATTATGTGTTAAAAGACTAATGATTTGGAGTCTTTAATATCAGGAAATGGTGCCTCTAATGATGCACCTTTGACCTCAGGCCTGGAGTCTGCAGCATAGCTTCCTTGTCTGTGTGCATGTTTCCTAAAAGCCTGGGTGAGTAGTCTGTTGGCTAGTGCAGCAGCTACTTGAGCCTTCACCTTTGTCACTTTGTGGTACTTGATGTTCTTCGCAGAAAAGCAATGACTGCTTAGGAAACAAGCCAGGGCTTAGGAAACAAGCCAGGGCACTACAGATATTTGAGTCAAAGCATGTGGCTGGTGATGGGAGCAGCTTCATTCAGTATGTAAGGTGCCTGTAAGAAAGAGGTTTTATCTAAATTTCCTCTGGTCTGCTAGATGCACTGAATTTTGTATCACACAAGAATAGCTTAAATCCACTCTCCAAGTAGACAAAAAGAAGGCTGATAAAAGCAGATGATTGATCAAAGGTGCACTATACGAGTTCATGCTTCATATGAGTGGAAGGTGTTGTATGGTAGTGACCTCGAGTTTTTTAACACAGCAACTTAAAACTTCAGAGCTGTAAGCCTTTCCATGCTTTAAGACCAAATATGAATGTTCAGCTCACTCTGACCTGCCTTATTGTTTTGCGGGTAACTTGATTTCCTGAGCGTCTCCTCATGTTGCAGAAAATATTTTTTTTTTAAGAAGAGTACCAACATGAATCTTCAGCGTGCAAATAATAAATCCTTCCTTCAAGGGAGTCGTAAGAAAACATATTTATGTAAATGAATGTTTCAAAGGCCAGTGAAATATTAGGCAGCCTGAAGAACTTTTTTTAACATTGTTTCAGCCACACACATCTTGCCTTCACTGGCAAATGTCTTGCTATGTAAGGTTTCATTACCAAAGTAATTTCTATAATCCATTTATTGGTCAAGATTTTTATTTTCTCTGTAGGCTTATTTACTATATAGAAAAATGATGATGTAAGGCTTGCCTTAGGAAACCGAACTAACATAATTTCTCTGCAATTTACACTGTTTATTAAGGTTTTCTTATTAAAACTGCCACTTAAAAGGACCAGTTCTGAATCCCTTCATTATTAAAGAACTCCTCATGTGAATACATGCTCCAAGATATGAAGCACTGATCCTGCAAAATCATAAACATGGCATAAACATGCTTAATTTTATACACTTTGAGTGACTCCAATTCACAATGTAATAGGGCTCACAAGTTGCAGTTCAGCAGAGTACTCAGATATATGCCTAAAGCCACCTTTGTTCAGTAAAACCCTTCTGCGGGCCGTTTCTCAGTAATATACTCAAGCATATATTTAATTTTAAGCACATGCTTAAGTGCTTTATTGAGTTGGGGCCTCCATGACTTGAATGAAGCACATCAATAAGCCTATGCAGTATAGTTTATTACTTCATATGAAAGGCAGTCAAATATGTATTTCCAAATACATACAATGCAAAAGTTAAATCAGTAGCATAAAACACTATTTTGCAAGACACTCAAAATCATTATTGATTAAAAACATTGTTCTCAATGGCAAATGTCCCTTTCTCAGTTTAGATCTCACAGGAATGCACTACATCTTCAGTGGGATGAGAGATAGCTGAGAAACAGATCCCTGATTATATACTGGTAATTTAGGTATAATCTGTGTTGGCATTATTTTCTCAATTATTTAAAGATATAATATGTCCTCCAAAATTCATAGACTCATGGAACCTATAAGGTCAGGAAATACCTCTAAGAACATAGAGTCCAACCTTTAAGCCAGCACCACTGTGTTCGCCATTAAACCATATCCCCAAGCACGACATCCATGCATCTTTTGAACTCTTCCAGATATGGTGATCCCATCTTCCCTGGGCAGCCTGTTCCAGTGGCTCACCACCCTTTCAGAGAATAAATGTTTCCTAACATCGAATCAGAACCTCCCCAGATGCATCTTGAGAACTTTTCCTCCCTTCCTGTCACTTGTTTCTTGGAAGAAGAGACTGATACCCACCTTGCTACAACCTCCTTTCAGATAGTCAGAGACAATGACAGATTCTGTGTCCCTAACTTTTCTCCTGTTCCAATAAATGTGACATTTGAAAATTGGAATTGAAGCAACCTTATGTCGTCACTGAAAATATTTGGTTTTCTCTTTAAATCTTAATCAACAGTAAAATACAAAGATGATTGCATCCTCCCAAGTATTCCCATGTCACCTAGAAGGACACAAGGTTAGACTATTGTCTTCAACAGTCCCTGCTTCTCCTGACTACAGTCCAGAAGCCCTAGCATTTGCCTCAGAAAAGGCAGCACCATTCATTGTGTAGTCACATGGATAAAAAAGAACATGGCAGAACAGAAGGGCTTCCATATAAAGCATCAAAACATATCAACTCCTCCTGGGAAAAACTCTGCTGATTGACTAAGGCAAACAAAAAATGAAATGAAAATAAACTTGAAGTAATAGTATTAGAAAAACAACAGTATTAAAAAAACCCTCTGCACCAGTCTCAAAATTACATCTCTCGCAACCTTTGTATGAAGATTTAATGATAGTAATTTAAGGTGAGCTGCATAGTTTACTTTATGACTTTACCAGAAGAGATTTACATGTCACCCCAAACCTATGTCAAGAAACCTTTTTACTACAGGGTCATGCATTCTTTACTACAGGGTCATGCATTCTTTATTAATATTGCAGACAGTTCTGAGAGTTTCAGCCAGAAAGGTATGGACTGAGATGAGGGAGTTATGAGGAAAAGAAGAATGACACAAAATTGATTAAATGTCCAAAAGACTAATAAGTGGACAAAGTCAAAAATAGGCAACTCTGTGTCATTCAGATGACTAGAAGGTGAAAAATATAAAAAACAAGCCTAAAGAGAGAATCTTAATGCCTTACAAACTAGCAACATAATTAAAATAAGATAAAATGGGAGAAAGGCTTTCTGTAGTTTAGATAGCAAGAAATATCCCTTACTGCTAAAACCTATTAATATCTTTTCCTAGGGAAGCAGCAGAAGCCCTAGCACCAATTTAATGCTAACTGGAGAAAAACAGAGAACACTCTGCAGAAGAGCAGTGCTCCCCACGGTGGTGTGCCGGATGATGAAAGAGGTGTTCGCCTGACACCCAGTGCTACAGCTTTAATGAATCTTCATTTTCTGAGTCTTCCCCCTTAAAAAATGACAATATGCAAGTTCTATAAAACATTACAGGCTCTCTTGACTGCTCTAAACTGTACTGATGTGCAGGCAGATGTTTTTCGCCTGATCCAGATATTTTTTCTCCTTCTGCAGCCCTTCTTTTCCTTGCAGGGTGGTGAATGGGAGCCAGGAGTACACTTGTGAGAGAGCAGCTGTTTTGAACTGGAGCAGGCACACCTCTGCCAGGGTAATACAAAGAGCAGTTAGAGAGCCACTGACAGTTCAAAGTGTCTTGCTTTCATTATGCTGCACCTGCCATCAACCTCCTTACATCTGTTAAATTCCCTTCAGAGGAATGTTGTTTTATGAGGAAAAATGAATAGCTCCCTTTTACTAGATGAAAACCTGTAGATGTATGAAGTTAAGACAATTATTAATATTAAACTAACATCTACCATTTAATAGCAGCTTCTCTTGAGACTAAAGCAGTGACATGAAATACTATTGTTGCAGGAGAGACTTGCAGCTTACTATAAAAGCAATGCTCTGCTTACGTGTGTGGAGCCACATGTGACAAACTGTGGCAGCTTTCACAGGTTTAACGAGTCTCTTTGGAGTTCTTCTCTCTCTGTTTAGTCATAGGCAAAGGAGGGAAAAAGCTGCATGCAAATACAGACCTCATGTGAGTAGATGCACACCAAACAGCAGGAAGCATAATGAGCAGAGACGGGTTTTCCTGTGATCTCTTTTCATAGCTTTATACCTGACTGGAAAAAAAAAACAGTCTAGGAAACAAAGAATAATCTGAATCTTTCTGGCCATACCCAAACTCCAGAGTGCAGTGGCAGGCTTCAAACGCTGCTTTTTATCCCTGGTCACTACTATGTTAGGAACAAGTCTTCTCAATCTGGTCTTGCTCTGAAGAAAGTAAAATAAAAAGTGTTACCTAAAAATTCCTGCTGTATGTTTGCTTCTCTAAACTCATTCACTGCCTACACTGCACCAAGAGCAGGAGAACACAGCGGTACTCTCTTTCTCTGCAGGACTGTAAACAAACTGGCTCAACCCTTTTTTGTGGCATTCCTCGTTGTGGCACTGACTAAAAAAGTTGTGTCTGAAGTTCACTGAGCTATAAGATCCCTGGTTTGCTTCTAAGATATACCAAATGGTAGTGAGGTCTAGCATTGTGTTGGTGTGTAATGAGGGATGTCATTACTCATGAGAAACACCAGTCAGAATCATAAAGTGATAGAATGATTTGTGTTGTAAGAAACCTTGAAGATCATCTTGTTCTACCCCCTGCCATGGGCTGGGAACCTTCCAGTATACCAGGTTGCTCAAAGCCCCATCCATCCTGGCCTTGAACACCTCCAGGGATAAGGCATCAACAACTTCTCTAGGAAACCTGTTCCAGTGCTTCACCACAGTCAGTAAAGAATTTCCTCCTAACATCTAATCTAAATCTCCCCTCTTTTAGTTTAAAACCATTCCCCCTTGTAATATCCCTGTCTGCTGGAGTAAAAAGTTCCTCTCCATCTCTTATAAGTCCCCTTTGTATTGGAAGGTTGCAATGAGATCTCCCTGAAGCCTCCTCTTCTCCAGGATAAACAACCCCAACTCTCTCAGCCTGTCTTCACAGAAGAGGCACAAACAGCCCTCTGATCATCTTCATGGCCCTCACAGTACCCTAATATCACATTTCAGCTTGTGTGAAACTCATTGTTTTCAGCCAAAGTGTGTCAGAGTAACAGCCTGCAAAGAGTTCAAAGCTTTCTTCAAGCACTTTTTTTCCGGTTTTGTATTACCAAGGTAGAGATCCTGAATTCATGATTGGAAAAGATAATTACTCTCTTATGTTTTCTATATGCAGTTTTGCTCTGTGTGGGTAGTGATGTGGATTGAAGTTCCTGGGATATCATTCAGCTTTACATGTCGCTTATCAATCTAGTCAATGAAAACCATTATAGTTTCTCCTATGATCAACACAAGTGATAAAATATAAAAAATTTGCACAACAGGATGATATCCCTCAAGAAGTGCTTGCCCATCAATTATCACATTATGTGTGCTACCTAAACCGAATAACTGTTGTTATTAGTCATCAGCAGCTGTCGTTGGTTCAAGAGTTATTTGTCAAAATGGAGTTGCCTCAAATTGCCTATTTATTGCTCTTCTTGTTCAGTCTCAGTTTATTCATTTTTTGTCCTTTATCAATGCTCTTCTTGGCCTTATCATCTCCTCTGTCTTTTCAAAGATCCTTGAATAATTGCTTTCTCTAAAGCAGTCCTGTTTTTCTAGCAATGTGTAAGAGACGCAACTCCTGTTCTCAATTGTGTCAATAAAGTGTGCTGGACTGTACTAATGAAAGTAGGTACAATAAAATAATCAAAAATAGCACTAGAATATCGAGCTATCATTGAAATCTTTTCTCCTCTGTGGCAAAGTAAGTCTCAAGTTGTCTCTGAGGCCAGTAACTACATAGTCATAGCAGCCTGCTCATAGGAAATCTCTAAAGGATCCATGAGCTCCGATGTTTCAAATTAAGAGAGGCTTAGCAGCATAGACTCCTGTATCCATAAAACTCTGAACGCTTTGGGACCTTCTCAGATGTTCTTCCTTTTCTCTGCAGAGATGGTTATAATACACTTTGTTAAAACTGGAACATGAGCAGCCCCAGACCCAGAAAGAGCAATATCCTTGAAAGCAGAAGATCTTCCACAGCACCACAATGCATTAAGAACAACCTGACAGAAAATCAGATTTTTTTTTCTTTAGTTTTTCAAGGTGGATTTGTTTTTGCTTTTTTTTTTTTTTTCCCCCAGAAGTGCTTCATTTGCCCTTTTTTTTTCTAGTTGTAAACAAGACACCATTTTTAGATGTAATTAGTATATTCCTTAAAAATTCTGCAAGTGAATGCCACTAGGAAAGCAATCATTACTGCTGGTTTCATAAAAGAATAAGTTTTCTGTAACAGTCAAGCATGTGTGTCCTGCTGTGCACTGGGCATCCTACCACCTTAAAATATGCTAACTATTGACCAATCTCCACTGAAAAGGACGGAAAAGAAAATTTCTCAATTATTATTAAGTTTTCACTCCACTGATAAAATAAGCTTTCCATCAGTTTGAAGAGACTGACCAAATTATTTAGTCTTTATCATCATCCATAAAAAGGAAGCGGCAAAATGTCAACTCATATGAGAAATAGTATAGGGAAGGAATGCTCATTAAACCCCAGACACAGGGGAATTTTGACTAGAGCTTAAAATGAGACCAGAATTTACCTTAGAGAAAGTCGCCTGGAAACCACAGAACTCTTTGTTTAACTTTGTGGTTGATTTTTTAGGTCCTACATTAGCACATTATCCCTGAATCATCAGCTATTTTTCAATATCCAATGTGCATAATCAGTAAGGTTTTGCCCCAGCTACTTCTGTTTTCGTGAATATTTTGAGATACCTGTAGAGCAACACCTTCCTGAGTCTTGTTATAAGGCACCGATACTTATTCAGTATAAGGTATTGCTCACAGACATAAATAAACTTCAGTGGCTCCAGACTTCAAACGTTCTGGACTACCCCTGGGTAATTACCATCACTAACTGCCTCAAGATTTGTAGTGTTATGGGGACAAACAGCTTTTAAAACAACCTGGAGAATTCACTTGCATATCGTAGCACTGCTACCAGTGCCTGGAAATCCCACTCATTCTAAATGTAGCCTCAAAGAGAACAGATATGCTAAAGAGCTGGCCAAATCTCACCACCTTTTTATCATATATTATTGATTATTGAACCAGAAATGCTACTGCCATACCTCTTACTAACCTGCTTTCCTTGGTAGTAAAGGGTAATTATAACTGTCTTTTCACCCCAGCAAAAAAAACCAACAACAACCACATTTAAATGAGATTTTGTAAAATGAGATTTTTGGTGGAAAGAGGGTGAGAACTACCTGATTAGGTGTGTCATCATGACATAGGAACTTGTAAAGAAACGTAACTTCAAGGTAATCTAGTCAAATAAAGCATCACTAGGATCCTTGTAAAGAAAGCATTTCTGGATTATTCACTGGTGCAATCACTAAGCACCTATCACTAAATCAAATTCCTAAATGACAAATGCTTCTGTGGGTAAACTGAAGAGGAAATAAAGATGACTGTCCTGTTTCACATTTACATCTGAATTTCCAGCACTCTAGATAAGTCTGATTCTAGTCTAGCCTACTTAGACAAAAAAATGCCACTTGTTAAAACAGAGATCAAAGCTTAATGGTAGAATTACTAAATAAACTGCGGTTGTCACATTTAGAAAGGTGAGCCAAAGGACGTGTCTGAGGTGGCAAACATTCTCCTCTGAGTTGCATGGCTGCAGGGAAAAAATGTAGAATGGGTTACAGTTGCAGCCTTGCTTCATTTGAAAAGTGGAGCCAGAGAAATTTGGGGTTAGTGGCAGTTCACTGCTATCTTCATGAGGCAATACTTTGGCTAGACTGTAGTGCACTTTGTGATCTAACAATGAATGCTTAAACAGAAAGTATGCCCCTGTAATAAGCCCCCACAGTAAAAAAATTAATATTAATGCAACGAAAAGAATGTTCCTCCTTTTGAACCCAGTGAGGACTGCAAAGACAGTGATTATTAAAGAATTCAGCTGGTTTCAAAATTGACCTTAACCTGGAAAAAGCTAGGCAGAAGCAGAGGGAAAACTGATTAAAAATTCAATGCAGCATTTCATGGCCTTGGTAACCTGGGACTGGGGTACTCAAGAGCTACTGACAGCTTGCATTTCAAAGCTGATTTGTAAGGTTGCCAACAGGTCAGTAATCAGTAACTTTACAGAGCATGCAGCTGACACAGAAAGCCAAAAAGGAACAACAAAAGACATAATTGGATCTTAGGACCCAAAAGATGCCATGAATGCATTCATTTTTGGCACTACGTATGCTGCATGTTGCGACAAGATATGGTTATAATGAAGGTGATTTGCATATTTTTCATGAAGTTTGGATGCACTGAATTATAAAAATAACCCCCTAACATGAAGCTATTTCACTGGCACTTGGAAATCTTGTTTGAAACATTGACAGCACCACAGAAGTATTTAGTGATGAAAGCAAAAATTAAAAAAAAAAAGAAAATTCCGTTAGGTCATTACAGGCATCTGCCTTCAAATGCTGACTTATTTCCTTCAGTTTATTTAAGAGTTGTTCATATTTACCAAAGGAAAGAAACAGTAAAGGAAACCACCAAAGTAACTATAGTCAACTTAAAACTTGAGAGCACTTAACTCTTTGTACTCAAATGGGAAAGTTCTCACCAAGCTGCGGTTGATTTTGGAGCGCTACAAGGTTTTAAAAAGACTAAGCATATTGTCGAAGGGCCTACTGGATAAAACTCCTTCCCTTTAATGTCCCCTTGTCCTTCCTCTCCCTGCCTGTCATCAGCCCTCATGACTGGATATCATAGTTCATATTCAGAGGTTTCCAGGTCAATGACCAATTGCAAAGCTGTGTCTCCTGTCATGAGGTGCTGGGTCTGTCCTCTCATACATTTATCTGGTGGTTTTGTTTAACATGGGAACTGCTCTACTATCTTCTTGCTTTGGGTGATACCATCCCAGATTTCCAGACACGGAGCTCTTGGAAACGCTGGCAAACATCCACAGCTGGACTGGACATGCACTGGCATCAGACATGGGCTGTTGGACCGGGCAGAGCCAGCCCTGGGCAAAGCTGCCCTGTTCCCTGGCCTCTCTCACAGCAACCAGCGCACAAACAGCAGCTGGGCTCGCGCGAGACTTGAGGCTTGTCACGTCCTTCTCCCTCACAGGGCAGGCGGCTGTGGCCTCTCTGTCCTGTTGATGCGTGGCTGTAGGCACTGAACCCCTGCACGAGCAAACACACGGGTCTTCCAGGTGGTCCGTCTTTAAGTGACAGGCCTTAGCCCAGCACAGCTGGGGTCTGCACAGTCAGAGGACTGTTGAGGTGTGATTTGGACTGCCAATGTCATGCTGAGCTTGCAGTCCCAGCAGCAGCAAGTCAGTCAAGCTACCATGAAGAAGACCCTCACCCGTGCTCCCTAGGGATGCCTCCAACCAGATCAGGGACAAAAGTCATGCCTTGAGAAGGCAAAATATGGAGAGGTATTTGCAGCACCTGAGATACTCAAGTGGGCCAGACTCAGAACAAACCATATTTGCTACACTTATAACAGACCTGGATCTTTGTTTCCTGTTGTCAGAGCTGTAGCACTCTTTGCAAATCTTTCAGTTCTCCTTGGGAATTCTTTTTACTCTTGTGTCTGGTCTTTCTGACAAACCATTTGTGAATATCTATCTCTCTATCTACAGCTATCATATATTTTCAGTAGGATGTTAAAGCTGTATATTTGCTGTGATCACTTCAAAGAAAAAAATATAAACATTAACATAGAAGTGCATATTCCTCTGGTAATTTATCAATATATTGCTCTTTTCAATATGCTAGTGGTAAATAAGTGACAGTTTGAGGATTAAATCATTTATTTTTAGGGATTTCAAGTTCTCTTCAGGAATTAAACTGAGTATCAAAATCTGAATACGCAATCAACCCGAGGATTTGTAGAACCTCATTTTAGAACAGCAGGCTTCTTTAGCAAGGCTTCCGAGCAAGTAATGGTCAGCTTTATAATGTTGCTCTCGAAGTTTTTTTTCTCTTGTGCTTATAGGGAAAAAATCTTAAGTCAGAAACTACTACATCTGCTGTTTGAACTGGAAGACGTAAATGGCAAAAGTCAACAACACAAATGAAGCAATGCCTCAGGTTTTCTGGATGTGAACCTTGGATGCAGCTTTTGTTTGCTTGCCCTGCCAGGAGTGCTGCAGTAGAAATGCAAGGCTCGTGTGAAAGGAGACAATTGTCCAAGACCACCCATGGTGATGTGCACACAGGTTTCCTCTACATTTTTCTTAAAAAGTGTCAGTACAGCAGGAGGTACAAGAGTTAAACAGCAAGGCATGGCAAGGCAAGGCATTAGGGGGAATCTGCATAGTCTTCCATGGGGGGTATGAACTGAGTAGTATCAGGGCTTGATGTGGTTATAGCAACATGAAGTGTCACAAAATGAATGTAAGTAATACAGTTTTGTCATTACAATGCCAGACTCACTCTTCTTCTATCCCCACCAACTCATTCTGAACGCAAATTTATTCATACCAAGCTCTTGTGAAGCAAGAATGTGATTTATTTTTGAATATGCAAGTGCCAAACTTTAGAGATGGAAGAGATATTACACAAAATATGGTCAGAGGATATAGCTATAATTAGTGAGGGAAAATAAGAAACCAAAATAAAATTTTTATTGGTGAAATCTTCCTATCTATCAGTGGGAATCTTGTATAAGGACTTAGAGAACACAATTTCCCGCCTCAAGCACTGTTCAAACCACAGAAGGACTTTGCCATAAGATAAGCACTGAATGGAGCAACAGGATGGTGCTGACTCCAGGCCTGGTGGAGATGAGTTCTGATTAGCTCATCCTGGGTAATGCATCCAGATAATTGCCCCTGTGGCAAATTGTCTAAAGAAGCAACTGCTTGTATGCATATCACTGGTCAAACAAAGATCACCCCAAATTGTGGGACAGGTGCCATCTGTGACCACTAAATGCCCCTCTGACCAGAACACCTCCATGGATAATGGGGACTTGGACTGCAAGTTAAGCTACTGTGATGGGAACTTGAGTTAAGATAAAGGTGGTACTATTGACTGAGTGTTATCTCAGGCCAAGGGGGAGGTGGACAAAGCTGGGGGAGAAGAATGTATCCCTGATAATGGACAAAAAGAATGCAGAATTCATGGGCCACAAGGAAACCCAACTGAGCAACTGTGCTGAAATCTGCTCTGACTGGGTAAAAGGTAGTTCCAACAGGGGGAAATCATGACCATCAATTCATGGACCACCGACTCATGGATCACCAACCCAAGAAACCTACCAACTTAAAAGAAGACAAAGGCTGACCATCGCTCTAATTAGCATTAGAAGTAAGAGAATCATTAAACCAATGGAGTAAGAGAACTGTGTAGCCAGAGAACATTAATTCCTTTGAGAGCAAAAAAATGTATAACTAGTGAAAAGTTTTGAATGACCTCAGGACTCCTACCACCGGGAAGCCGAGGTGAAGAAGGACCAGTGGGATGCTGCGGGATCCACTGGTGCTCACTATCTTCTGCTTGATCTCTCCCCATCTCTCTCGCTCTCTCCCCTCCCCCTTTTCAATTTCTTTCTGTCTCTCTATCTCACATTTACTGTTAAATAAAATCCATACTATTGACATCAGCCCATGGTCTTGCTTGCGCCTTAATTCATGCAGAGGTATCTCTCCATAATCAGACACCTTGTACTTCTGTAAGCCACATCTATAGGTCTAAGTATTGAAAATATTGCTATTTCTGAAGCAGTTGTCTAATGAAGCCACTGCATACACTGATCTTAACACACTTAAATCCATTCAAGCCTGGTTTTAACTGAACAGGACACAGAACCAATTTGGAGCCAGGGCAAATAATTTCTCACTCTAGACATATCCTTCCAGGTCAGAGGGCAATTTGTTGACACAAAAGGAATTGGAGGTCTGGTAGCAACTTGCTGTCTACACTACTGCCAGGTGTGACATGTAATTTGCAGTGACTTTTTAGCCCTTTCTATGAGCATTTGGGAGGAAGGCATGCTGTGATGTGCAGGCATGCATGGCTAACTCAGCCACCTAGGGGATGTGCATATCTTGTCAGGTGCATGGTGGAAGAGGAAGGGCTCCACAAGAGACGTTCTTGCTTGCTCTGCAACACTCATTCTTATAATTTATTAAGCTGATGGCCTGTCTCCGCCATTTAAAAAACTGTTAATAACTAATACGTTCGCTAACGTGGTCACATACACAGACAAAATTCTGTGAATACAAGGGAGAAAGTCCAAGCTTGCAAACCCTCCTTTGTTTCAAATACTAATTGAGGTTGCTAGGAGACAAAAGTGTTGATATCTATTGCATCATTTCCAAATCCAGACACTTAAAGGAATTAATAGTTGAGGGTATTAAAAATCTCATACACATAATAAAATCTGAACATACAATTCCTGCCCAATAGAAACAAACACAATGCAACTCCTCCCCTACTCTGACCGTAAAATAATATTATCAGCCTTATTTTTCAGAAGTACTTAGTTCTTGCAGCTCTGTTAATATTTCAAAATGTATTCATGATTGCTGCTTAAAAAAAAAAAAAAGCTTTGTTTTCTACCAACAATCTAAACAAATGCCCTTCTTTGAAAGAGAATGTGAGAACGATTTATGTGTACATTAATGTCATGTATTGATCAACCACCTTGTCATATGAAATTTTACTATTAGTTGATATTGTAGTTATCCTTTAAGCACCAGGTATATGATTCAAAAAAAATACCACCTATTAAATTTTGACAAAATAACATACAACAAATTGACTTTGAGATATTTCTTAGTTAAATGCATCTCATGAAAGAAAATATTTGGGAGGGATTCATCTTACCTAATTTTTTGCCACCTAAAAGTTGGGTGTTTAGCCCAAGCTAGCCACTTGCGCTCCTCTTTAGCAATGTAGAGACACTGCAACAGAGAGCAATGCATCCAGTGTATCTCAGACACCTGTCTTAAAATGCAATGAATTGCCATTTGGAGGAACTTACCTTTCTCCATTTACTATACAGGGAACCTGGACAGATAGCTTAGATGAAACCCCTAACTTTAAATGACTAAATGTAGTGAAGATGGATTCTACTCTAAATCAATATAATACAAATAATACATAAAAGCTGCAATGCACAGGTCAAAGTTAATGCCTTTGGGATGAAATATGTATTTTCTTGTTCTGGGTAAGAAGAATGTACAAGTTTTCCTTTTCATAAAATTTCAGGATTTGCAAGGACCTAAACTATGAATTTCCTTGCTTTCTATTCTGCTAGTTGTAAGTCCGTAGCAGCACTGTTTATTGTGGAAGTCTTTTCATGTAGGTTTTTTTCAAATGGGTGAAGAGTTATGTGCATGGGAACAGTTACAAGTCCAGACGCAAGAATAGCAGTATCTGTTTGATTACCTGCCACTTATGCTAAATCCAGTCACATCTTTGAAGGCATGGTAGTGATTGTGTTATTTCCACATCAATTTAAAAAAAAAAAAAAAGTCATTATTCTTCTATTGTAGGTAGACTCTCTTCCCTCAGCTACAAGGCTTTTTTGTGTGAAAGAGGACGTGTCCAGCAACATTACCTTGATGTTCTCTGCCTCACCTGTCGAGATCTTTTCCCTGTTCTGGAAGGCTCCTACCTGGGACTCCTTTCCAACTGAATTGTCTCTCTGGGCCCCCACAACCCTGCTGGTCACCTCCTCCTCTTCCCCACCTTATGGTGAACTGTGAAGAAAAGATGCAGCTTGTCAAATACAAAGAAAGATATGAAGCAGTAACCTGAGGACAATAAGTTACTTATTGCTGCTTCCAGAGGACATCAGAGTCAAACTGGTCAGAGAAGCAGACCCTGCAGGATCATGAAGAAGTGCCAGATATTTTACTGGTTCCCAAAAGTTATACTTCTCAATCTGTAAATCTTCAATGAATAAAATCAGCTTCCTTTTAATTATTTAAATTTTATAAGGGGGTGGGTGTGTGTGTGGGAGTGAGTGAACGGCTGCAAGTTGCCAGCTGGGCTTAAACTGGGACATATTGCCATATTAGCTGTCCAGAGGTAAAATAGAAAGCCTGAAATTTTAGTATCTCTAAGCAAAAGTACTTTAATTTGTTAATTTAACTTGTTTAAAAAATAAAGTTTGGATGCATCAGAGTTTTAAATCATTCCCACCAGTTTTAGTGTCTCCTACGTGGTAGTTCACTTCATGTGGGTACTCCCAATCTTAAAAATTTTGCATTGCTCCCTGTAAATGTAACTTTGGGATAGAAACTACTGTTTGTTCAGCAAATACATCCATGTGTGTGATTTAAGTAGACTAAATATACATAGACTGTAGGTAAATATAAATAGACAGTGTACGTAATAAATCAGAATGGCCTTGACTACACCCTCTTCTGAAGGAGATTTGTTGTAAATTGAAATTCTGACTATGAAGAAAGTTCACAAAAGCTGCTTGAAGAGGAGCTCCTTCAAGGAAGGTCCAGAGAAGACTCAGAGTAGCAAGGGCAATACTGTTCAATGTGAAAAATGGAAAGACAATAATGTTAAAAACACAAAGACAAATATAAACCAGTGAACACAAGTGTTTTTCTAGTATTTTTCTAAAATATTTGCACTTTTTTTTTTTTTTTTTTGGTAGATTTCCTGAAAACAATTGATAGAAAGCTTGTTTAAGTCATACTAAAATCACATTCACTGAAGTCAGAAAACACATCTTGGACAACCTACTCCTGTTCACTCATAGCAGGTGATTGGAGAGGGTTCCCACCCTTAGTGTATAAATTCCTTTTGCCTGATGCAATGGCAGAGATGCTGGAGCAGGCACAGAACTGGGAGGCACTTTGCAGCCTCAGACAGGCTGGGCAATAGCTCTTCCATGACTGAATGCCTTCAAAGGTAGACTCTGTGGGA
Source organism: Grallaria varia (assembly GCA_013396735.1). NCBI lineage: Eukaryota > Metazoa > Chordata > Aves > Passeriformes > Formicariidae > Grallaria > Grallaria varia. Next base: position 33,230 of record VWZG01003229.1, on the reverse strand, counting down.
TGCATGTGGAGCAGGGCAAGTCTCACTGTATTGCTCCAGTGATGTTAAAGAGTTTTGGTTTTACATTCTTACTGCTAATACAATCAAATGTTTATGGAAATACCTAACAAATAATTAACAATACATACATGGGCTAATGAAAATAAAAGGGATAAGAATTTCTGTGAATTTTTAACTTGAAGTCTAGAGAAAATGTCATTAATTAAATTTAATGACATTATATATTTAAAGTTACTTTCTGTTTGACATTTTATTTTTAACATTTTTTAAAACATGCCATTTTTGCACTGTATATCTTTCCTTCTTCAAATTATCACCAATATTATAATAACAAAATCTTGGACTGAATTGGCAAAACTCCTTCCTGCTAGAGACACCGCTGATTAATTTGTCCCAGTATCCAATTCATCACATTGATTAAAAAATCCTGTTTAGGTCATCACTGGAAATATTTCCACTGTTCGCTTTTATAGCACATTAAATCCCAGTATTTCAGAGTATTCAGAAACATTAATGAGTCTTCACAGCTTAGGTATGAAATAGGAAGTAATATTCCCCATTAAAAAAAAAAAAAAAAAGGTAAACTTTGTGACATAAAGACTGGCTTTGGTTAAATACCCATTGCTGCAGTCAATACAGGAGATAACTAGACGAAATTCTCTGACCTGTTTTATGCAGAAAGATCAGACAAGATGATCTAATGGTCCCTGATGGCTTAAAAATCTATGGAACTGCCAAATGGATTTTGCAGGGCCACAGAGTGAGTGACTGAGAGCTACTGAATTGGACATATCAATGGGAAACAGTTAAAAAATCATGTTTCTCTCTACCAGTATACATATCAAAATTACAGCAGGAGATTATTTACTAGGAAAGAATTCTTGGCTCATTATATTTGATTATGATACACTATTGCCTGGGACATTGCTCTTAACAAGGTAGTCTTCTTGTTAATTGTAAATATTAAAATTTTGCTAAATCCTTTCCCCAAGGGACTAAAACCCTTTCAAATTTACTCAAAGAACATATGTTCCCAAAATAAATAATGAAGGAAATACCTAGATGTATAATCCCACAGTTCTATTTGTGAATGCAAGTGAGAAGAAAGCTCTATAGTCCTCTCTAAGAGAAAAATATCTTACATAATATTATGGGAAAGCATAGTCCCTAATGACCTGGACAGTCAGATGTTCTGACATCGTCAGGCATCTAACAAGATCACCATGAAGAAGAACACTGTATAGTAAAAGACTTAAATAAGAAAATCTAGATTAACATTTTACTTTTGATCTTTCTTTATGAGAATGCAGCATTGTTTATTACATATACAGTATACTTTACAATAAAGTCCTAACACAACTCAAGTTCTTTGAAGGACTTATATTGAGTCAAAGTGTTTAACGGTACAATAAACTTGAAACTGTTCTTACTGTATTGCCACCCAGCCTCTTAAGAACTCACTGGCAAATTCACCTTATAATACATATAATTAATACAGTTTGCCATAGACAAATATTTACAAATATTTTCTGCCGTTGTCAAAACTTTCATCAAAGAGAGCAACAATAGAAGATATCATTATCTAATGCTCTGATATACACATTGCACCAGTTCTGCTTTCAGATGGAGTTTTGCATATAACTTCTTGTTTGTCCTGTGATGTATAGCTGTATGTCTGTGATCCTCCATTTGCTGTTATCCACTATTTAGCCATCGTATTTTGGTATGTCCTTGCTGAATACTTTGGGTGACAGAAATACTGTATCACCATTGGAGAACTAGTTTCTTGAACTAAAAATAATCTGAAACCACCTTGTAAACAGCCTGCTCAAGCCCGGTTGTGCTTGAAACTTATTCCTCTCTGAGGCTGACATCTCACAGTCCTTTGCAGAGGGCACAGATGTCATCCTGGTGCTGAAAAAGTGCTGCTGCAAAGAGACTGTAGCCTCCATTTGTCTGTTAAGTGATGGATTGCTATTCAAAACTGTCAAAACCACACTGTGCCTGAGATTCCCAGCCTGCACTGAGACTACATGGACTATTGTCCTCCTTCCCCACACACTAAGGATAGATTGGCTTTAGAAATAAAATAAAACTTCTGAAGTCATTGAAGGCGAAGTATTTGATTAGGTCCAGTGATTAGTTTTAGGTCATGTTTAGTTTCTACAGTATGCAGTGAGAGATACTATAATGAAGTTGCCATCATTTCTATTTTTTTACAGGCAGCTGTCACAGAAATGGCAGGAATTGTTCCAAAACACAGGACAACTTTTCTTAGAAAGGTAAAAGCCAGTGAGGCAAGCAAGGTTCATTTATTTAGGATTTGAACTCAGTAAATGATGCTAACATTTTGTAAGGGTTCCACTGGAGCACGGTGCAACCAATACTAGAGGAAAAGTCCCATTCTCAAGTCTGCCCTGATCTCTCAGTTCTGCAGCTGCTGTACAGCACCTCTGTCAGCAGCCTCACCAGCCATCATGTTGCTCAAATCACAAAAGAAATGTTAACTAGAGGGTTTTTATCAATACATTACTAACAAATCTTAGCCTATGACAGTTATTAATACTTTTTCATTTACAAAACTCTGCACTTTGATCTGTAAGTGCAATGCCTTCCATCTCCCATTGCCAACACCGGGACCAGGCCAAACCTGATCTCAGAAGATTGGTTGCCAGATCCACTTAAAGTTTCTGGGTGAAAGTGAGGGTAAACCAGTGAAGATGGATGCCACTCCTTGTTATTAGCAATCGAGCAGAAGACAGGATGCCATCAGGGAAGGTAATGGTCTGTTAGCTACTCTGTGAGGGCCAAGCAGGGGACAGGAGAATATGGACATGCCACAGACAGTGGGAGCAGCAGGGAGGGAAAATGCATTTGGAAACGGGACAGCAAATTGAGTGAGACTAATGTAGGGACCAGGAGGGATGCAGAGGAAAGGCAAATAAGCGTGAAGATGAGGACGCGGAGTCAGAGTGCAGGCGAATGTGCTGTAACAGAATGGACGAAAATGCCAAGTAGGAAATTGTGAGAAGAGGAGGAAGTATAGAGGTCAAGTATGCAGCATGGGAGCTTTGTGAAACCATGGATAGAAAATTCAAGCAGGTAGCTGCTCCTGCAGCAGGAACAGAGAAATCTGAGCCTTAGTGGCTCCTAGAAGATAGAGTCTCTTGGATGAGTGAGCTGAGAGGTTCCATTTCTGGAAGGGTTTTTAAGCATAAACTTTTTTAAAAACCTGCAAAAATGCTAAAAAGGATATAAAAAGGGGCATTTTACATTGTTCTTAAAATTATTGACTATTTTGGAAGCTTATTTTTTACAGATAAGCCATTGATCTGAGAACGGGAGTTGCCAGACTTTGTTTCAGAGCTATCATTAGGGTATATAAGCCAATATAAACCAAGTAATTGCCATTGTTGCCTTTCTAGAAAGAGCTTACTAAAGATATATGCACTTACACAGGATACTTGTGAATGAACTTAAGCCAGATGAATTTTTAAGGGAACACAGGCTTCTTCATTCCATTGCATGAGAAAAATCACTTCTAGGATCCTTCTCTAGAGTTTCTGACATCCAATGGTGTCAGAGTGTGTTAATACTGTACAGTTCAGTGGCTGCCGAGATTTATCTTTTAAAGGTTTGCCAGTGTCATAGCGTACTGCTATTTTACAGTCCAGCAACTTCCAAGGTTTATCGTTTTGCAGAAACCCATATAAAAGTTACAGCACCTTGGACAGTTTTGATAGGAAGCATCCATAATCACTGAAAGATTGAACACTATTTGAAGTTGAACACACTAATAATGTTCATTGCTTTCACAGCAGGTGTCACCTTTTGCTTTGGAAACGCACCATGTCAGAGTCCCCTAAGAAGGGAGACCAAACATCTAGACTGGTGGAGAGCATTCGACAGAGTTGTGGGCGGGTTTGGAAAAGGCTTTATTTTTCCATGACTTTTACAGTTGTGGTCTACACATTAAAAAGAATAAAGCTTATGCTGAGATTCTGTCTAACTAGCCAAACTTTTTAAGCCAGGGAGGAAAGCTTTAAACACTCTATACTCTTGCTCCATGACACTGTGAGTAGAAACCTGGTTAGACGCCACTGCATCTTCCTCTGCAAAGGAGGGGAGAGAACAAGGACGAAGAGTCGGTTAAGCTTTGGTTCTAGTTTTTTGTCTCATTAGGCAGACCTGTTACTCCACAAGAGGGGAAATAATCTGTACTAAAACCAGTTGGATACCCATTCTGGTGTTGCAGTCTCAAAAATACTTTCCAGTCCTTAGGACAGAATTGTTACATTGTAGCAAAGCCCATATATAACTGTTTTATTAATATTTATTTTTGAAACCTCATGGTTTATCAGGCTGTTACATTTTTAGTACTTACAATACGTAATTGTTCTAAGATAGATATTGAGATTGCATTGAGTTTTCTAGAAGATCTGTTTTCTAAATATGTACAGAATATGAAAAATATACAAGATATACTTCATCTTACTGTGTTTATATAGTCATTGATAAACCACTGATTTTATTTTGAAGAACTTCTCACAGCCCATTAATTGGGATGTTAAGCAATAAGTTCTGAGATGGCAAAACTTGAATTGGATGAATTTATTTACATGGCTTAGTAGAGTCATTTCATATACTATAACACATTCACAGAAATATTTTCTACAAGATCTTTATCAAAGTGAAGATAGGATGCCACAGTATGTTGTTTTATTCGGACATCATTCACCAAATCACTTTCAATCATTTATCAACAGTTCTGGTCAGATGAGGACTCCCCAAGAGACCAAAAGATGGCAGATGTTACCTTGTCTCAGTGCTGGGAAAGGTCATGGAACAGATCATCTTGAGTGCCATCATGAGACATGTACAGAACAATTAGGAGATCAGGCCAAGCCTGCATGGGTTTAGGAAAGGCAGGTCCTGCTTGATGAACCTGATCTCCTTTTAGGATCAGGTGTCTGGCTAGTGGATGAGCAAATGGCTGTGGATGTGTCTACCTGGACTTCAGCAAAGCCTTTGATGCTGTCTCCCACAGCTTTCTCCTGGAGAAGCTGTCAGCCCATGTCTTGGACAGGTGCACTTTTTGATGGGTTAAAAAGTGGCAGGACGTCCAGGCCCAGAGAGTGGTGGTGAGTGGCACTGCATCCAGCTGGCAGATGGTCACTGCTGGGGCTCCCCAAGGCCCAGTATTGGGGCCAGTCCTGTTTGTTATTTTTATCAATGATTTGGATGAGGGCATCGAGTGCACCCAAAGCAAGTTCATGGACAACACCAGGTTCGGCAGTACTGTTGAACTGCCAGACAGTAGAATGGCTGTGCGGAGGGATGTGGACAGCCTGGATCAATGGATCAAAGCCAATTCTATGAGGTTCAATAAGGCCAAGTGCCAGGTCCTGCACTTGGATCACAACAATTCCATGCAGCACTACAGGCTGGGGGCAGAGTGTCTGGAAAGCTGACCTGTGGCAAAGGACCTGGGGGTGCTGGTCAACAGCTGACTGAACACAAGCCAGCAGTGTGTCCAGGTGGCCAAGAAGGCCAGTGGCATCCTGGGTTGTATCAGAAAGAGTGGGGCCAGCAGGACTAGGGAAGTGATTTTTGCCCTGTACTTGGCACTGGTGAGGCTGGGCCTTGACTCCTGTATCCAGTTCTGTGCTTCCCACTGCAAGAAAGAAATTGAGGTTGTGGGTCAAGTCCAGAGAATGGCAATAAAGGTGGTGAGGGCTCTGTAGCACAGGTTCTGTGAGGAGCTGCTGAGGGAGCTGCTGGAGAAAAGGAGTCTCAGGACGAGACCTTGTCACTGTCTACAACTACCTGACAGGAAGTTGTAGAGGGGTGGGTGTCAATCACTTGTCCTGGATAACAAGAGACGGGACAATAGAAAAGGAGGTTTAGATTAGATATTAGGAGGTTTTTTTTTCATTTAAAGGGCTGTAAAGCATTGAAATGTGTTGCCCAGGGAAGTTGTGCAGTCACCATCCCCGGAAGTGTTCAACAAATTTGTGGATGTGTCACTTGAGGGCATGATTTAATGATGGTGCTACATTGACAGTTGGACTCGATTTTAAAGGTCTTTTCCAACCTTAAGGATTCTATGTTTCTATGACAAGCTAGTGCTGCTCCTACTAGCTGATGTTTGCAAGCTTTTCTTTGCCTTTTGTGGTCGGTTTGAAACATAGGCTTCACAAATACTAGCTGAGATGTAAAGGAGGAGCTTTTGAACACTGTTCTAATGGAAGATACACAGATTTCAAAGAGGTGATGAGACACATAATTGGAATCTCAATCAAAATATTTATTTCAAGGTCACAGATACAAAGCACAAGCCTCCAAGAAACAGATTTTTCTATGAATGGGTATCCTTATGAACAAGTCAGGCCACATCAAGCTCTCCCTTGAACAGAGAAACAAAAACAGCTCACAGCAATGAGATGTTGTAGCAGACTAGCAGAAGACTCTTGGTTAGGTGCAAGAAATATGGCACTGATTATGTGGGGGGGTGTGAGTGTATGGGAGGATGAACCCATGTGAAGACCTGACTGTCTTTTGTCACTTTCACAAGTATACAGTGTTGTTGTCCTTTATGTGACTCCTTCTGTTTCAGGCAGCTGAAGACACATGTGAGGAAAATGAGTAGTCCAAGATCATTTTTCAGTAAGGCAAGATATGTATTATTGTTTGAAATTCATGCCTCAAACTATATGTAGAAGTCATCATCATTGCAGAAGACAGATATCCTTGGCCATGAAGGAAAGATTTAATCTCCAAAATATATGGGGTTTTTTGTTGTAAATCAGACATCAGCTGCAGTCCTTCTTATTTACCCATTGTCCATTTTCTAGTAATTCAGTCTGTATGAAATCCTTTTCTTTGAAGTCTGTTGCCAACTCATTAAATGTTCCAAACTTTCCAGTACATGGATTTATGAGCAATTAAGAATTTCTGAGACTCAGTAGTCAGGAAATATAGCTCATTATCTGTTGCAAAGGCATTTGGCCAATTTAAGGAAATTCTTCAATAGAAAAAAATGTTGTTTCCTAACAGTGTCACCCAGTCTCTTGCTTTTCAGATATTTTGTCCCAAACATTGTTTTTCACACCCTACAATGGCTCTAATCTGAGCAGCTCTTCTATTGAAAAAAAAAATTGCTGTATTTTACCTAGCTGTTTTCAAACGATAAATTTACTGAGCTCATCTAATGGCTCTGATATAATGGATGAAAAAACTCCATTGTCTGAGGGCAGGTCTTGAGACATATATTCAGACAAATGTTTTACCTTATTGCCCTTTTCTTCTTATTTCTGGCAATATGTACACAGTACGTTTGTGTTAACATATTTTCTCCAAAATACAAGGTCCTGCAGTTCCTTCTGCCAACTCTGCCATTTTTTCAAAATCTCTATTCTTAAACGGCAATTTTCACTTTATACCTACAGGAAATATACCGGAGTGTATCACTATATAAACTTAGATTTTTTGAACCTTTCATCTTCTACCCCTTGGATAATTTTCCTACTTGTGTTAAAGTAGCGTCATTTCTATTGAAAGACTGCTCTTTTTGAAATTTGTCACCAGGTGGTTCTCTAAACTTTATTAGCAGTTTCTAACAGTACCTTTTATTTACTGGACAATTCTTCGGTGCTCTAAGTTGCTGGTGGTGCAACAAAGCAATCACACAAGCCAGTTTTGAGATATTTATTGTCTGGGTGCAATTTTTTGTGAATGGACTTGCTGTTCAGACTGTTTTCAATGCTGTTTGTAAAAGCATCACAAAAAAAGTGTATCTGAGTTAAGACGTGCACAAAACCATTTAAGTAGTGCTGGAGTCCAGCCAGGGCCAGCTCTCAGCTCTCTGATACGAGCAAAAGATGAACTCCTGGTGTGGGTCAAATCACATGTACCTACTTGGTCAAGCACAAATCTCAGTAACATCAATGATGTACATAAGTGTTTGCAGTTCCAAATCCCATTCTTGGTGAAAGTTCTAGGTAAAAATTTCCGAGGTTTTCAGGAAGAAAAGTGAAAAAAACCCCAAATTTCTCTTTGGGTTAAACCTAATTTATTACCTTATTTCCTTTGGTGCTTCCTGGACAGGATTTCTGGTTCTTTGCAACCCTTAAACTACTGCCTTCCTGAAACTTTCTTAGAAAACTGGTGAAAAATGTCATTGTATGTATTTACAGAATGAGTTTTAAACTGTTGACTAGTACCTACACTTTAACTTCTTCCTACGCTAAGCAAGACCACCTTAGGTTTCCTCAGAGCTCCTGAGATTTGTATGCGAGATGCAGCTATAATCTCTTAATAAAAGCCATCAAATGTTTTATTTTGTCAGGGTTGCCCTGCGCACAGGCAACTAATCACTATTAAATTAATATATAAATGAGAGGAAAAGAAAATATATTTAGTCTATAGAAAAATTAAATTCTGTAACAAAAAACCCCCAAAACCAAAAAGATTACTCATTTTTGAAGTGCATTTTCAAAAATAATAAATATTTCACAGTTTATTTTCCTTCTCTGTAAGTGACAAAAAGCCCGCCTTCCAGCAGAAACAGCTCCTGCTTCTACAGGCTATTGATAGGCAGTGCTAACAGCATTTTACCACTTTTCTTGATGGTGCTGTTGTATATGTATCATATATACATACTGATATATCATCTAGATGTATATGAGCATAGATGAATATGTGTATATGAAATATGTACATATACATGTTTATATATGTGCATATATATACAGAAATTCAGGAACTTCAAATAGTCATGAATGGTTTCCCAGCCCTCTGTAGTACACATAGTATAGGCTACAAGTACCAGCTTTTAAGTATTTCATTTCTAGAGAAAATAACATTCGATATATAAAATACTCTCCTTCAAGGCAGATTTTCTTAACAGTCCTTTTCACCCCAAACTGCTTGCCTCACAGTAAGATCTTTCAGTCTCAGTTCAGATTAAAGAAATGAACCAATGAAAGAAGAAACAAAATGCATCTCTACACAGCCCATCTCTTCATGTAAAACATATACGACACACAAACACTGTCAACAGCCTGGCATCCTGTCCCACACATTTCTATCATGCAACATGCATTAATAAAAAGCCCCTGTATCCAATGACAGCACCTTGTTAAAGCTCCAACATCAATCATGTTTCTAAAGGAATTTTGTTTTGCATGTCCCTGATTGAATCCTTTGAAAATATGCCAGAAAGGTGAGATACATTTTTTCTTCTTTTCTCTTCCGGCTCTTTAATTACCCTTCCCTGAAAGGAACAGACATCGAATAATAGAAAGACTATTACAGGAAAGTTTCAATAGAAACTCATTACTGAGCTTTTTAAGGGACAACATTTTTACTTAAATTATCTGGGATAGACACAGCTTTGGAGAGAGAAAAGCTAAAACTGCTGGCAGGGCAGCTGCCTGTTTGAAGTCAGGTGCAGCTTGAGAGCCACCCACATGGCCCTGACTGCAGAGGAAAATGTGCTCTGACAAGTGGAGGTCAGCTGAAGCAGTTCCTCTTCTCAACCCACTGTTGGGCCTCTCACTCATTTAACAATTTTTCTTCCCTACCATGACAGTGTTAATTGTGATGCTTTTGATGCATATGAAGAAAAAATGGCCCAAATTGGCTCTGACTGCTGCACTCCAAAGAGGTCAATAGAAAGGAACCTGATTTTTTCAGAGAAAGCTTCAGTCTTTGCTGTCCAAAGCAAAATTTAGCTAAGACCTGTAGGGGTTTCATTTCAGTTAAGCAGGAGAGCAGCACTCTGAAAACTACGTTCACTGCAATATGAGCACATAAGTAACATATTTATATCAATGCTTTCCAAAGAATTATATAGCAATTTTACTCTACTCTGCCACTGTATCCTGTACCTTTGGTGATGTCCTGAACTTTTGGCTTTATCACATTTGCCTGCTAAACCCTCTTGAATAGTTACACAGTACAATTATTTTAAGTAAAATAGATTTGTCACAATTCTCTCACTCCCCTTGCTGTTGCCTAACAATGGCAGGTGTGCAAAGGGAAGAAACTGCTACAAACCCCACTTTGGTTCCACACAGAACACATGGAATGAAAATTGAGAGACAGAGCCAGATGCTGCAGAGGTAACATCGTCTTTCATTTATCGTCTCATCTCATTCCTCAAGGCAGCCAATCTCCTATCCCCTCCGCGCCAGTGACAGTAATCCTATGCGAAGCAGTGTCACCATATAACCGTTAAAGAGAAGCAGCAGTAGCAATAATACTCAAGGTGCCTTTCCTATCTTTCCTTTTAAAAAGATCAAACTTTGTTACATTCTGGGAAATAAGAACAGTTAGATCCGCTCTGTGAAATCGTATCTTCATTGCAAAATGAAAAAAGCAGGGACAGAGCCACTAGCAACTGTTCTGATTTTTAAAAAACCGTGCTGGCAATATTATAGAGAAAGATTACAGATAGTTACATACAAGTGTACAAGCACACAAACAGATAATTGAGAGGCCAGAACTACATTGGCTTGTCTTTTGAGAAAGTACCATATGAAAATATAATCACTAAAAACTCCAGACAAGTAGTCCTTATAAACCTCCACACCAAGTAAGCTGCAGCTCCCATCTGCCATCCTCCTTGCTTTTCTCAGTGCAGTTTTCTTTGTACAGAAATAGTGTATATTAGTGTCATCATCATATCCAAGCACACTGTTGGGATTTAGATAATAATGCAACTGATCCCTCTTCAGGCTGTCAGTGCAAACATGAGGTACACTGATGTGCAGGCGTGTGCAGAGAAAACACAGTCAGAGGCATGGTCAAAATGTGTGCCTGAACCATCCACTCACAATCTGAGCCCTGCCTGGACTTGTATAAATAGCCATGTCCTGACAAATAACACATGGGCTTTCCACACTCAGCCAGTGAAACTGTGTCGTGCACAATTGCTTTAAGTGCTGTGTGAAGGAGTGTACCGCCAAGTTCCACCTCAACCCACCAGACACTAGTTCACAGACTTTGCAGGTCCCACTTGCACCACCAGCGCGAGTTTTAAACTCCTCACCTTACTTCCAGAAACAGGGCACAGTGCCCCAGCACTCATCCACAGTTGGGAGCAGGAGACCACTGACCCTGTTCAGGTCCTGGCTGTGTTAGGCTGCTCCTTCCCTCTCCTACAGCCGCATTCAGGACCTCCAATGTCTTTTCCTCCAGCTTCCCTCTTTTTCTCCTTCTCCTAAAAATATTTGATGCTCCATGTTGCTCCTTGCAGCCTGTTAAGCCAAGTCTAACCAGCTTCTTCCTGTTCCTTCCTTCTTCTCCTGGAGACATCTACAAGCCTTATGTTGAACAATGCCCCATAAAGAAACAATCCTGAGATCACTAGTCATCAAGATCAGTCTCTGGGTTGACAGTCTTCTTTTAAAATCCATTTGGATTTGCTCCAGTGGCAAATTTTGTCCTTTGGGACAACTTAGCAATATCATCTTTCCCTAAATAAAATACTAGGATTCAACACAGGTCTCTATAAATATAGACCTCAGATGCTCATGTATCTGCTTTGACAAGAATGACTATTAAGGTGATAAGATCTTTAGGCTTAAACAACCAGAGGACAGCTTATCTGAACGTGCTAAATAACATATTTGCTGTCATCTATTTTCCACCCCTGTGGAACAGGGCTAAGAAAATCCTAATTCCTATGAAAATATGGATATATATTTTTGTGAATCAGTTCAGAATTTCCACTAAATACTTTTCTCAAAAAGACTCAGCCACATAATTCACCCATGAAAAGGGACATTTAACCTTGGTGAAGAATCAGATTTATCCACAATACATTCAGTGCTTTTGTTAGATTTGAGAATAACATTATCAACAAGTCAATGACTCTAAATAGCTGAATTCTTTCTGACCTTCCCACTTTAAATACAATTCATGTTCAGCTATTTTCAGATTGGGACAACTAATAAATACCGATCCCCATGGGGAATTATTTGGTTGGACTATCAATTTCAGAGGCAGGCAGCCTCAGGATTTGTGACTAACAAGTCAATCAAAATAGCTACTTCATTTAGGCACTGCCAAAGTTCAAATCCACACAAAAGCGTTTTTGGAAATGTTGTTTGAACATTGAGATAAAGGTTTGTGATGGTCTCTTCAATCTGCGTTTACCTTCTCCTGGTGGGGGAAGAAGCCCGGCAACATGTACTGATAGGGAGCTGACCTGCACCCTTCTCAAGGGTCCCAAGGAGGACCTAGTGCACTACTTCTCATCTGGCTATAGGCTATGATTTCCCACAGGTGCTGTATACATACCATCCTATAATAGAAGCCCTAGTTGTCAATTAATGCATTTTATATTATGTGATTACTGTAACTGAAAATAAACAAACAAAGAAGAAAGAATCTGAGTGGAACGAGGAAGATCTCTGTCCCTTCCCTCTGAATGTCCTCGCCCTCTGGCTTCTGAGCCCAGCTCCATGCCTGATCACAGCCTGATCCAGTGATTCCTGCAGTCTGGCTTCCACAGCTTCACAGCTTCCCTGGGAAGCTGGATGGTAGTTTCATCTCATCCAAATATGAAAAACTGCTGGTTAATGCAAATTTGTGTATATCTGATCCTATGACCAGGGGAAGACTAAACAAAGGGAAAGTGATTGGCAGAGCAGCCTGGATACCAAGGTGTGCATGGCTCTGGGCTCCACAGAAACAGTGGCTCTACAAACTAGCTCAGTACAACTCGCTGCACAGTGCCTGTTACAGAACACCTCTCAGGTAATGCCAAGTCCCTCCTTTGTGGGAAATTCATGGCACCCAGTTTAGGTGGACTGTGTTATCAGGCCAAGGAAAGTCTCTATCCTTTATTGGATGTGAAGTGGAACATAGTGACAAAGGACAAAGAAAAGGATGAGGTATTTAATGCCTTCTTTGTCTCATACTTCAACAGAAAGACTGATTATTCTCAGGGCAACCTGTCTCCTGAGCTGGTAAACTGGGACAGGGAGCAGAACAGACTGCCTGCAATTCAGGAGGAAGTAGTTAGTGTCTTTCTGAGCCACTCAGACACTCACAAGTCTGTGAAGATCAGGTGAGATTCACCCAAGGGTACCGAGGCAGAGGAGATCACCAAGTCACTTTCCATCATTTATCAACAGTCCTGGTTAAATGTGGAACTCTCAGAGTTAGGCATTGTGCCATGGAGGTTAGCCATTGTGACACCTATCGAGAGAAAGGGTTGAAAGGCAGGACGTCCAGGCCCAGAGAGTGGTGGTGAGTGGCGCTGCATCCAGCTGGCAGATGGTCACTGCTGGGGCTCCCCAAGGCCCAGTATTGGGGCCAGTCCTGTTTGTTATTTTCATCAATGATTTGGATGAGGGCATCGAGTGCACCCAAAGCAAGTTCATGGACAGCACCAGGTTTGGAGGGACTGTTGAACTGCCAGTAGGATGGCTGTGCAGAGCGATTTGGACAGACTGGATCAATGGGCCGAGACCAATTGTAAAAGGTTCAATAAGACCAAGTGACAGATCCTGCATCTGGGTCACAACAGGCTGCAGGCAGAGTGCCTGGGAAGCTTCCCTGAGGAAAAGGACCTGGGGGTGCTGGTCAACAGCTGACTGAACACAAGCCAGCAGTGTGTCCAGGTGAACATGAAGGCCAATGGCATCCTGGGTTGTGTCAGAAATAGTGGGGCCAGTAGGACTAGGGAAGTGATTGCCCCACTGTACTTGGCACTGGATGTGCCATGAGTACTGTATCCAGTTCTGAGCCACTTACTACAAGGAATACATGGAAGTGCTGAAGCAAGTCCAGAGAAGGGCAATAAAGCTGGTGAAGGTTTTGGAGAGTAAGTCCTATGAGAAGCAGTTGAGGGAGCTGGGGTTGTTTATTCTGTAGAAAAGGAGTCTCAGGGGAGACCTTGTCATGCTCTATAACTACCTGAAAGGAGATTGTAGCAAGATTGGGGTTGGCCTCTTTTCCCAGGCAATTAGTGATAGGACAAGAGGACATAGAATTATAAAAGCATAGAACCGTAGAATCATAAAATCATAGAATTATGGAATGGCTTGGGTTGGAAGGGACCTTAAAGATCATCTAGTTCCATCCCCCTTGCTACGGGCAGAGACACCTTTTACTAGACCAGGTTGCTCAGATCCCCATGTAATCTGCCCTTGAACACTTGAGGGTTAAGACATCCTCAACTTCTCAGGGTAACCTGTTCAAGATTACCAGGAAGGTTCAGGTTGGACAGCAGGAAGAAATTTTTCACTGAAGGATTGGTTCAGACAAGCTGCCAAGGGAGGCAATAGAGTCACCATCCCTGGAAGTGTTGAAGAGGTGACTGGGTGTGACAGTGCCATGGTTTAGTTGACACAGTGATGTTCAGTCAAATGTTGGACTCAGTGATCTTGGAGATCTTTTTTAATCTTAATGATTCTATGGTTCTAAGGTTGTAAATAAAGGAAAGCAAAGTAAAGGTACAGGCAGATACCCAACAGCATACAGCTTTGATCTTATCTCCCTGACTGGCTAGCACTTCAAGTCCCTCTCTTCTGCTCCTTCAGCCAATAAGCAAAATGTGGTGCTTTGTATTAATTTTATTCTATTTTAATTTTTCCCGTCTTTAGGGTCCTTTAAATTCTTCTGTACTTTACTCCAGTCATCCCTTTCATTAACAGTGATATCCAGCTCTGTTTAATCAGCAAATTGAATGTGTACCCCAGGAATAATATGGGATCCATGTGCAGTTCTATCACCTGCTCCTGTTCTTTGCAGTCATAGAATCACCGCATAGCTGGACTTGGAATGGACCTCTGGATATCATCTGGTCCAGCTCACTTACTCAAGCAGGGTCCTCTAGAACATGTTGCCCAGAACCCTGTCCAGATACCTTTTGAGTTTCTGGACAATCTGTGCCAGTGTTGGATCACCCTCACAGTAACAAAGTGTTTCCCAATGTTCAGACAGCACTTCCTCTGTTTCTGTTTGGTTTGTGCTTCTATATTTCTGTCACTGGGCACCACTGATATGAACCTGGCTTTGATCTCTTTTCATCCTCCCTTCAGGTGTTTATATACATTAATAAGATGCCCTTGAGTCTTCTCTTCTCTGGACTAAATAGTTTCAGCTCTTCTAGGCTTTCCTCATATTTGAGGTGCTCTTAATCATCTGTGATAGCTGACACAGCCCCTTCTTTATCCATTTTGAAATTCTGGGATTATTTCCACATCTTCTCCAGTTTAATTAATCACTTCCTGTCACATAATTCAGTGCAGTTCAGATAGGAGCATAAGAGTATGAGGATGGTCATACTGATCAGATTAAAGGTCTATCTGTCAACAATCCATGCCTATGAACAAGAACAAAAATGGGGTGAGTATACAGCTTTACTTCCCGCAAAGTGTGTCCTTACCTCTGTAAATGTATGGCTTACAGTCTTCTTAATTGGAATAAGTCCACTGGGTTGGTCAGGCAGGACTTGCTCCTGATGAAGTCATGCTGGCAGCCTTGAGTCAACTCCCTGTCCTCCATATGCTTTGGCACAACTTCTAGGAGGATCTGTTCCTTGTTCTCCTCAGGCACAGAGGTGAGGCTGACAGGTCAGTAGTTCCCAGGATCCTCCTTTCTCCCCTTTTTAAAGATGAGTGCAATGTTTCTGTTTTTCCAGTCACCTGGGACTTCACCTGACTGCCATGACTTTTCAAAAATCAGAGCGGCTTGGCAACCACATCAGTGAATTCTTTTAGGACTCTGGGATACATCTCATTAGGTCCCATAGACTTTCACATGCTCAGGTTCCTCAGGTGGTCATGAACTCAATCTTTACTTACAGTGGGAATGACTTTGCTTCCACAGTCCCCATCCTGCTGTCCAACCACTTGAGAGTTGTTGGAAGAAAGGTTGCCATTGAAGACTGAAGCAAAAATGTTGTTGAGTATCTCAGACTTCTACTCATCCATTGTTACCAGTTTACTACCTTTGTTTATCAGGGGGTACACCTTTTTTGGCTTACCTTGCATATAGGCCTAATCAAAAATTAGGTTCATTATCTCATGAAATAAAAAAAGGAAATGTTAAATTTTTAAAAACATTCAAAATTATGAGAACAATTCTCTTATTTGTGTAAAATCTATATAAAAATCTCCCTAGTACTTAACTGCTTCTGTGGTCTCACCTCAGCCAGCAGCCAAGCCCCATGCAGCTGCTCGCTCACTTTCCCACCAGCAGGATCAGGAAGAGAATCAGAAGGGTAAAAGCCAGAAAACTCATCAGTTGAGATAAGGACAGTTGAACTGGAAAAGAAAAAGCTGCTCACACAAGCAAAGCACAACAATGAAAAAATGTCACTGCTTCCCACAGGCGGCCAGATGTTCAGCCATTCCCAGCAGCTCAGGGTCCATCACGTGTAAGGTTACTTGGGAAGACAAACACCAGATGTCCCTCCCTTTCTCCTTCTCCCTCCCACTTTAGATACTGAGCATGATGTCATATGGTATGGAATACCCCTTTGTAAGTTTGGGTTAACTTTCCCAGCTGGGTATCCTTCCAACCTCCCACACACCCCCAACCTTCCTTGCCAGCATGGCACTATGAAAAGCAGAAAAGGCCTTGGTTCTGTGTAAGCCCTTCTCAGCAAGATGAAAAAAATCTCTACATTCTCAACCTTGTGCTCTGCACAAATCCAAAACATAGCCCAGCACTAGCCATTATAAAGGAAGCTAATTTTAACCCAGCCAAAACCAGCACAAATGTTCATAAGATTTAATCTAGCTTTGAAACATATATTGCCAAGAATTACCAGAAAACCGTTCTAATATAAAACTGTACAATTCTCAGAAATGTTTAGTTTATTCCCTCTGTAGCCTTGCCACCCACTCTGGGTTATTTATGTGCCCATTCTTGGGTTGAGGGTAGGTTAAAATGAAGGTACTTAAACACACCATCTGCAAATTCAGATTACTAGTAAGTGATAATGTTAATCCTGCTAAATGGGACAAAATAAGCCAAATTTCGCTCCTATTCACATAGGACTGTGAGCAGATGACAGTCACAAGGATTCAGTCTACATTTGGTTGTTAAAATGATGTTTTATTCCTTGATAACTAACAAAGACATTGTTTGCGAATTTTGAGTCATTATTTGTGTATCACTGGAAGCTACTATTTCACCTACTGCTATATTAGCTTAAACTGATAAAAGCTGCTGGTTATTTCTTCATTCATTCCTTGATATTTTTTAAAAGTCAAATTATTTCCATCTGTATGGAAAATTCCTCTATAGCTGTGGGTGGAAGGAAAGAAGCTGGCTAAGTTATTCTGAATTCATTTTAGAAAACTTCTCTTTTGCTACATAGCAGCATATTTATGTTTTTAATTAAAAAATAAAGAGGCTGTAAATTGCTCGTCAATTTACAATGTTCTGTCACCTCCCATTAATGCAAATATAGAAGATATATTTCATGAAATAAATATATGGAGCAAGGATTCATGTGGCATGCTGATAGTCTCTTTTTACAGTACCTAGCATAACATAGCTGTAACCTAGCTGATACCTCTCAGCTCTACAGCAATATAAATGTTAATAAATTCTGCCAGTTAAAACGTGATGTTCAGAGAAGGATTACTAAACAGGTACTTACATAAGCATTATCAGAGAGTTGTACCTATTTTATATAACTGATCAGTCATTAAGCACAATTGGGAAAAGAACAATACACAGGGGACTTGCTTGGCATTTCACTTTTTTATATGTAGACTAACAATTCGAATAGTATTCAGAGGAGACACAAAGATTATAATAATCAGATTTGCTTTTTCAGTGCTGTCACTGTTCCTGGGTTAGCTGCACATCAGATCCCTCCTCGTTCTCTCCCTGTCTCACGTGGGCCTTCCTGGATGGCAGATGAGCTGCTCCATTGCCCCTGAGGTTAAACCCTGCAGATCTCTGACTCACAGCCTTGTGCCCAGCTGCAGAGGACTACCTGGCCAGCTGTGCCTCTGCAGCAAACCATGCTGAATTTAGTGCTTGGAGGGGACTCTTTTTTTGTTTGACTTCTGTTAGCAGATGCAATGACTCAGAACAGCTCTTTCAACACAAAAGTGCAGCGCTAAGAGCATATGACAATAAAAACGTCCCCAAACCAGAAGTAAATGAGTAAAGGTTATGTGATCTAAAACTTAAGTAGGTCTCATTCATGTCAGACACTGTCTCTGGAGGATGGAAAATCTCTCTATTCCTCTCCTCTCCCTTGCCTTTCAGAGCTCAAGATTTTTCAGATGTGCAAAACCCCTCCGAACAACTGAGCTCCTACTTATTTCTCAGCAAGATACTCCAGCAAGGGACACATGAAACCCATTGAAAAATATTATTTCTTATACATTCTTTCCATATTAAAATCTGTTTAAATAAAAAAAAAAAATTGCTACATGGTCTCTTTACTGACCCTCAAAAAATCAGAGTCCACTCAAAAATCTAAAAAAATAGAATTTAATAAATCCTACAAAATAAAATTAGACATAACCTTTTATTTAGTAGGTTAAAAAAAAACAACCCCTAATCTTAGCATGATCAGAATTCCATGAGGATAAAAGATTTTGTTAGGTTCAGACGCATGGACATTGTTCCAAAAAGAAATTATCAAGGAGTATTAACTCACACTTCTGCAAGGATTGAGGTTGGGTTGAGGGTAGGTTTCTGTTTAGTCATGTACAATGCATGGATGTAAACCCACAAAACATGGAACTCAGGGTGTGGAAGGACCACCTCATCCTGCAAGATTTCTCATGCAAGTGAGCAATCAGCCTTCTGCAAAGGCCACAATAACAAACTAAGGCTGGCAAAGACAGGAGCAAAACACACATCTCTAAATTGATCTTCAGGGTCCTAAACAGTGTAATGACAGAACGATTCTTTCAGGTTCTCTTGTTAGAGGAAGGGAACTCTGAAGTATCATTTACACAATAGCCATGAAGCCCCCTTCACCTTACTAGCCCCTGAAAAGTATAAGAAAAACCCAATGGATCATAATTTATTTAATTATGGACCACCTGGACTTTTAAACTATTAGACTGCTCAAAGAACCTTTATAAGAGAAAGCAGAAAACCCATTATTCATATCTGCACGTAGCAGTTTGGTACATCCGTATCCTTTTTGCGAAAAGTGACTAGCATATAAAAATTGTGAATTGCTGCCCAAAAGGCAGATTCTTCCATAATTGATCATTAATGTGTTCCTTGTACCTTCTTCTAAAACAGCCAGTATTGGCTGCTGTCAGGGACAGAATAATCTATTAGGCAAACTCATACTGATCCAGAGTAACATGGCAATTCCTAAATGTTTTTGCTAAACTGAAAACAGAATATTAAGTATTTATTTGAAGAGATAAAAAAGCAGGTTTTAATTAAGTCCTATGGAGTTCACAGATGAAGATGTTTGCTATTATTGCTATTGTTCCTTTGTGGAGACTCCTGATGCTGATTGTAAGATCCAACCATTTTTCAATCCCTGCCCTTAGCTGTACCTCTTGTGCTATTTCAAACAAAAAACACAAAGCACTGACCCTCCAGAAACAGAATGTCATTTGGGATGACAAATTCTGTTATCATATTGTTGTAAAGACACAATTTAAAAGAGTTAAAATAGATATGCAAATCATGATGACTAGTATTCCGAAACGTGCCTGCAGGAACATCAGGTAGGTGCAATCAAGGAAGAAAAATGTTGCTGTTCTAGGGATAACACCTTGAATTTAAAGACAGGGCTTCAGCTGAGGGCTGTGGAATGCAAATTCCCTTGTTAAACTGCTCATTTATATATATTTAAAAGCAGAGACTATAATTCAGAAAAGCACCATACATATTCTTAAGTCCCTTTTTTCCAGGAAAGAGGGAAGAGTGACTGCTCACCACGTGCCTTCTGTGACTGGCAGCGGTCAGTGAGAAGTCTGCTGCAGAGTGAGAATGGTGTACTGGCAGAGCTGGGGTATTTGACTGCAGTAACTGTGCTGGCAGTTGCTCCCAGTACTGATAAAATTATCCCTCCCTTCCACAGATATAACTAATTTCTTTTATAGGATGTGACTTTGCTAACTGCACAATGTATACACGTCCAAATCTCACTGCAACTGTTCAAATATATCAGCATCTTTGTCCTAACAGAGGGCTGTAAGAGGCCTTTTCTCAAATAGTTTGCTGGGTAAGGACACTTTCCAGAACTGGAAACAAAGAAATAAAAGCAGAGAAACATAAATATGCTGTTATTTAATGCCAGTTGAATTCCAAGGATAAAATAAAAGAAAAAGTACAGCAGGCTCCTTTTCATTGCTGAAAATCTTTCAGTTGCCTGACAGAGTTTTCCTACAGAACAGTAAAATACATATCTGTTAAAAGATGAATGGCCAAATTTGGATGATTTACCAGTGCCAAGATTCACAAACTCCTTTTTTAACTGCCTGTTTGTCACGTCAGTCTTGCCGTACAGGAGTGGGGTAGATGCCAGCCCCACCCACGTGCCCCAGTGCTCCAGCACACACCAGTCACTCGCCAGCCTGGACCCAACAGCCTGGGCAGCTGCTCAGGGGCAGAGACGCTTCCCCCTGTGGCACAGGAAAACAAGCAAGGCACTCCTGGGAGAGGACTGTTTGGAAACAAGCCTACAAAATTAGCAGTGTGTCCTGGCCTTATTCCCAGTTTTCACCTGTGGTGCTTTTAGTGAAATGCAGTAATGGAGCAGCTTGGAGCAGCAGACGAGCAGTACTGGTGTGTCACACAGCTGCAGAAGTTCATCTGTGACATTGTAGGAATTGTATAATGCAGATCTTATTGGTTCCTTCTGGCTTCAAACCTCCTGAAGGACCTGTGATTCACAGATAATATAGACTTTATTTAGAAAATAGCTCCCACTTCAGGAACAGCAATGACTTGGATGAAACCAGCCATAACTGTATGCATGCAGTCACTATATGCTGCAAGTGACTTCAAAGGAAGCATTAAAGAAATTATTATTGTAAAAATTCTTTTTGTAGTGTCAACAATTCCCATAAATTCCATTTACATCAGTGCTTTTGTCAAAGGCAATTAATGTAATCTATTTTGTTTCCCTTTTAAGTGTGTTTACCACACTATTTTTTAAAAGAAAATTAATAAAGTTTGAATGAAATGTTATCATTTGATTATTTTCTGCATAGTTACTCAGTCTTCCAAGTTGCAATGGAAGCTTTGTCAGGTTTTCATGTGTTTTAATACTTCAGAAAGGTTTACAACTTTTTGTGACAAATATTAGTATCATTCATTTAACATCTTGAAGAGATATAAAATACAGAATGGAAAGAGCTCGTGGACAAGGAAGATACAATTTCTAAGGAAAGTGTGTACTCACAGAAGTAAAGAAAGTTCTAAAGAACAGATTTTATAAATTGGAGTCATGTTTCCAACAGTAGAGTTAACTGCACACATAATCACAGGATCGTTAGGGTTGGAAGGGACCTCTGGAGATGACCCAGTCCCATCATGGCAGGGTCACCTCCAGCAGTGACACAGGAACACATCCAGATGGGTTTTAAATGTCTCCAGAGAATGAACCTCCACAAACTCCCTGCGCAGCCTGTCCCAGTGCTCTGCCACCCTCCGTGTAAACTTTCTTCCTCATGATGAGGTGGAACGTTTTGTGATATGGTTTATGACCATTACTTCTTGCTCTGTCTACACATACAGTCAGACTTGGTATTATCTTTCTCTTATTCCTACAGAGGCACAGAAACTAGGACGGAAATTGTATGGCTGGATAGTGTCACCAAAGAACTTCCTGAAACTGACCTGTCTGGTCTTGGGTAAACCCTGGATATTCTGAGATCGGAAAATAAGGAGAAAAAGGCAATCTTCTGTAAAAAAGTAGTGCTTGAAGAAGGTTTTTCATAAAAGATAAGAATATTTGCTTCTGCTTTACTATTTCAATTTCCATATAATAAATTATATCCGACACAGAATGCACTGACCTTTTGAAACCAAACATTTTAATAACTTCCTGTGAGACTGGATTAGAGATACATACATACATAAATATCCCCTGTGAAACCTTCCAACTCTGTTGACTCAGCGCTGTCTCTCAGAAAATCTGTTCTGCAAGAATGTCTTAATTAGCTGGAGCCCCACATATCACCTACACCTTAACAGGTGAAAAAGGGAAATGCATTCTCCCCTGCTTTGGCAGTTTTATGCCAAGTAGATGGACAAGCAAGTGGGCAATCAAACATACTTTCATGCTTTTCCCTCATTCTGCTTATAAAAAGTAGTGATAAGTCCAAATCCTTCTCCAAATGTAGTGTCCCAATGTCGGTTTAACCACTAACATAGCCAATCCAAGTCCTAAAGTCTCTTTGATTTTGTAATTTTCTTTGTCAAAGTCTTAATGAAAGGCAAGCCACCAGAATAACACTCTTTTTTTCCTTTCCTTTTTTTTTTTTTTCCTTTTTCTTTTATGCAGTAACAGAAAGTCTCATTCCCAGGGATATCAGACAGCTGAAGGTCTATGCAATGACAGAAGTAAATATTGGTACAGAGAAGATGGTCTTTGGAAAGTACTCAGTGTAATGGAAAAACTTGTCATATCATTAGACCCTTGAGGGAGAAGATGGAAGAAAGCAGACAACGAGGAAGAACATTAGGAAGGAGGGCAATGTATAATATGTCTTCTCCCTCACATTTGGGGTGTGCTTATGAGACTTAATATAAAGATTAAAAAGAGTGGGGATAGGTATGATACCACAGCTCTTCACTACAGTGGGATAAAACTTCCACAGAGCTTAACAGTTCCTCTCTTTAAGGGGAAAAAAAAAAAAAAGGCAAAAGCAAACAAAACCTAAACTAGTAAATTCGTTCCCCCCTGAGCTGAGAGATGGATGGCTGATTTTACTGTAATCTCTGGGGGCTATATATGCCATTGGGAGACTCAAGAGAGATGCAGGAGGTGTGTAAAGGAGTGTAACATTATGGGGTAGAAAGGACATAAATTATCTGGCTTTTCTGCAGCATAGCATCAAATAACAGCTGTCTGGTGGTGGGGTCACTCACTGGCGTGCTGAGGAGCGCCGATACACTTTCACCCCAATTGTGAGCACATCAGAACTTTTTTAATTATCATAGATATCATTATATTTGATTACACATCCTATGAAAAAACAAGTGGATTTTGCTGGAATACAGTACCTCTAGGAAAGTCATTCGCAGGAGGTTGGAATTCAAGTTCCTTCAGTTTCACAATCATGAAAGCCGTTGCAAAGTGGATCCCCATCTTCTGCTGTTCCCTTCTCCCTTGCAAAGTACAGAGAGATCACAGTTGCTGTAGCACTACATCTTTATGGAGGAGAGTGGTGTAAATGGCCTCACCGTGGCACTTTGGCTGAAAATATCATCGGAAATGCAGAAACACCCCTAAAAAATTCAAAGCACGTCATTACCATTTTTATCAGTGAATTTTGAATTAAACACATGGTCCCGGCCCAGACATGCAACATCTAGAGTTTCTGTCTCTTTCTGGAGACCTAGATCTAATTTAGCACAGGCGAACACATAACACAGACAGGTTTTTATGCTCTCATGCTGTATTCACCCCGTTGTAAGAATCTGACAATAGCAATGTAGAAAAGCCATAAAGCATCTGGCTGCTCTGCAGTCTATCAGCAAACTACAAATGTCATAAGAATTGCTTAATACTAGGAAAAGGACAGATACACAAAGTTCCCATTTTAGTAGTGTTTAGCATCTTGAGAAAGTAATATGGTTAGGAGAGAAAAGTGAATATCAGCCTTCGCCCAAATATGAAGGGAAGCCTCTGATGGCAAAATGTTCCTTTTAAAATATTTAGAGATTTTAGTCTAAAAATTTCTTTTATTTTATCTTCAAAGTCATTTAACTATACAAGCCTAGATACATAGATGTTTTAAAATTTTTTTAATTTTTTTTTTTTTTCCTGTAGCTTAACATTTAGGATTTGGCCTGACAGAAATTTTTTTCGGAGCCAGCATATTTAATTACACTGATACAGTTAACTGTTAGCTCTTCTGGTCTAACTCTACCATATGGGCAGGGTTACCTGGAATAGGAGTATTTTATACCTTTTCAGATAGTTTGAAAATTGCTTCCCAAGCGGCAAACTGAAGTGATTGGAGGCAGCCCTGTGCCCATAGAACAAACTAATTTTAAACTCTTGTCCTATCTGTATGACTTTCTCATGTAGAAAAGCCCCTGGGACACAAGCGCTCTAAAGTCTGTTCCATAATACTTCAGTATAATTATTCTTAAATGCTGAGTGTCCACATGAGGATTTAGCCCAGATTAGCAATTTCAGTCAATAAGCAAGTACATATATATGTGGACACTCGTAGATACTTTACCCTTTGTGGTAGTTTAAATTTTTGGCTTTGGCTAGGTTTGTTGTATTTTAGACCTTCCTGGGAAATGAGTCAGGTGACATACCTGGACTAATCAGAGGTATTCCCTACTATCTCACAGCAGGTGGGATAGAAGAGTGAGGGAGGAAGTTGTGGGACACACTGTCTTCGGACTCTTCCTTTGGTCAGTCTCTTCGGTGCAGTCCCTCCTGCGGCCGGGGCAGTCTCTTGGCGTGTTCTGCTGGTGTGGGAGGGAGATCGCAGTTTGGGGCTGGACGCTTCTGTATTTGGGTAATACAGAGCCTTATCTGCCTTCCTTGGGTGTAGATATAGTACCTATATAGTACTGTTCTAGTTACCTCTCTTTCCCTGTATTTGCCTGGTATTCGTGTTGTGTGCATACAGTGCTAAGTTCCCTTTTCCTCCTCTGTAAATAAATATATATATCTCTGTTCCCCTTACGGTCTGAAGCTTTTAAATTTTCTCTCCTTCCCCTCAGCTTTTTTGCCATTTTTCTCCCCTTTAGTGAGGGGGTTGAGGTGGGAAAACCTGTGTTGGTCCTGGGAAGTTCTGCACGGTGTTGCCTTGTTTTGGTTTTGCCCAGGGTCAAACTTCCACACCCTTTCATACCTAATGAAGGCAGCAAGGTGTAGAGGGAGATGCTGAGCAAATTCAATGAGGGCACACCCTGAATAACAATGTGATGAAATGAATTAGGCTACCTAAAATGTCTTCACAGATCCAAGTTCTGTATGTATCAACATGAGACTGAATGAAGTAATGCAGGTTTTTACTTGTACTGGGAATTTCAAGCCTTCAATAAATCCCTCACAGACACTAAGAAGAAAATTGGTTAGTCGCTGGGCAAGTCATGAAGAATTGCTATGGATTAGACACTGGCAAAGTAACAAAACAAATAGTCAATTTTCACCTTGGCAAAGCCTCTATGCTAAATCAGTGTTGAAAATATTCATCAATAAATCAGGAATTAAAGAACAGCAAGATGTAATCGCTCTTGTAATGCAAATAGCAATTAACGACAATATTTGCATTTGACAGAAAGCTCTGAGGATAATAGAGGCTGGAAGTGCCTGTAAAGAATCCCATCAGTAGACAAATGGGAAGCACAGTGGCAGATAAAATCTGATCCCCAAATCATCATCAGCCTCGAGGGATTAGCTGCATCCAACGTTACTTACAGCTGTCTCAAAGAGGGGAATCACAGCACTCCTCACTGCCACCCACAGCCTGCGTCTTGTCCATAAGTCCTGTGGGGGCCCAGAGGCCACCCCGACACTGGTATGTGGGCTTAAGGGAAGCAGAGAGCAAGCACAGGCTTGGAGGGAGCAAGGGGGAATCGCCTGCCGTGGAGCAAGGGCATGGGCCACCCCTCCATGTCCCTTTAGCTACAGAGGGATACAAGTGCCACCACTTCAGGCTTATTGAAGGGAGTTAAGAAGACATTTTCTTTTTGAATATATTATTCCATCAGGTGACTTTGATACCTTCTCCGGCATTAACTAGCAACAGCCACTGCCATTAATGCCACACTCCTTTGATGAGGAGGATGACATGGAAATGTCCCAAGTCCTCAGGGACCAGCAAATTGCTGCCAGAAGTTCCAGCTGGTAGCAGCAGTCCCAGACTCTTGCCATTTAGATTGAGAGATATGCAAAGGAAACAGTCAAAATCTCACAGGCTGGAAAAGGCTAATGTACATTTTCTGCTAATCAAAAACTGTGAGAAGTTAACAGTCTACAGTTCTTTTGGTGGCCCTTTGCTTTGAGACACCTGACAAGGGTTATAGTTTTAGGAGAGCAGAGTGCACAGCACCTTTGAAAAATCCAGCCCCTAAGAAGGCAGCCTGCATCCCCTGAGGTAGGAAACGTTCTCCATTCCTCCATTACCTGCCACATCCCTACCTATATATTAAAATGTAAATCAACACCCTGAAAAGGGAAAGATGTCAGACTGCTGACACCATTAACAAATATCTTGTGCTTACAGTGAATAAAATGGGCAAACCAAAAGTATCCCCAGTTTTGGGAATTTTATCAGCATTCATCTCCTGCTGTATGTACATCTGCATATGAGTTAGAAGACACAAAAAAATAACCAGATTTTCGTTTATTATCAAAATAAAGGAAACCCCCAAACAAAGATTATAAATATTCCGAAAGCATATACCGTCTATTGGAGAACAAACTTCCCCCTTCACTCCCCACTGCACATCCCAATGCTCCCGTCTTTCCCCTGGTTTCACAGGGGTGCCACTGCTCATGCTGCCCGTGAGGACATTGCTCCCTCATGCCACCACCTCTGCCCTGGGCACAGCCTGTCTGCCACTGCAGGCAGCTCCAGCTGGTGGGCAGCCATCCTGGTGCTGCATGGCAGCGATGCAACGCAGCACAGCCCTGCCGGGGCAAGGTGGGCAGGCTGACACGGGCCAGGACAGCTGAGAGGTAGCAATTACAAACTCCACTGTGTTAGATTGTGCTGGTCTCCTCGATAGGCCACATAGAGCAGGACAGCAGCAGGCTTCGGTCTAAGGTGGGAGACACTGAACACAGGGCAAGCTGGATTTTAAGGACCACATGTCAAGAGGATTCAAAAGTATGAGAGAAACACCAGGAGCAAGACTAGAAAATCTCAGGGATCTGGAATAGGGCGGGGGGGTGAAGCGGCTCAGGGCTAATGGGGAGGAGGGAAGAAGAGAGTATAGAGGATATCAGAGAGGATGAAACAAACTTCTGTTTTAGTCCAAATACCATGGCCAGCAGCGCTCTGAAATGAGGCTGAGGGGTTTTTACACAGCATTAAAATAAAGAATTAGATAAAATTTGAAGAAAAATTCTGGAAAAAGCCGGGAATTAAATGATAACCATCTGTTTCTTCAAAGAATGCAGAAGAGGATGGATCCCTGACCATTAATCATGATATCTAAGATGATGGTGTTTAATTTTAGAGTTCAGATTGAAAAAAAGCATATATATTCGGCCTGTGTTAGAGGCAAGGAGGACTTACCTCACCTCTGAGCTATCTTTTTAAAACTATGCCTTAGGTGAGCCTTTAACATAGATCTTTGTCACCAGAACATCAGCTGAAATACAAATATTTACTCTTTTTTAAAGTGTTTTGAGTTCAAGAACTAGAAGCAGTTCCCCTTGTTAGTAGTCCAAAATTTTTTAATTAATTTAGCAATTTAACAAGCTTTATATGCAAGGACAGTATCTAATGTAAATATGCAGTGAAAAAAATACTCTTTTCTCGCAAAAAATGTTTTCCAGCACACAGAAAAGAAAGGTGCTCACAGAATTACTCTAGTGGTTCCCACACTTATTCCCCCAGCTGTGTGTTTCACCTTTTGCAGAGGTTACCTCTCTGTAAGCAGAGTAAGCAGGAAAGGAGGACGTGTGTGCCTTGGCCAGCCCAGCTTGCATGGGGAGAGACAGGGATTCTCAGCTCCCACAGCAGACTTTCCCTGCAGCAGCTGAAGCGTTGACACGCAATCTCTTCTGCCAGCTCTGTTATGGGGAGGCGATTTCCAGCAGGGAGAAAATTAAAGATAGTTGGGGACTGAGCCATAAAAACCAGTTCTGCAGCTCATGGACATTTGTTCTTAGTACTTGTTCATTAATTCATTGTAGCTGTCATTTCATTTTAGATGTTTGTTATTTTTTTATGACTAAAAATCCATTTACACTCTTCTGTCTAGATAGGCAAGGAACTCCTCTGCACAGGTCTTTCCTATACACACATTTTATTAAGGGAAAATACTTTGTAAGTTGAAGTTAACCTTTGCCTTGCCAAGATAGAAGATGTTTCTATTGCATTACAGTCTCAATAGAGACCAGGTACTATTTATCTGGGCTTATTTCATCCAGTCTAAGTAATTGTGAGAAACCTAACACCAGGCAATTGATGGATATTAAATCATAACTTGCGTGTCTACAAAATAATGGCAACATGGTTAAAAACACACCTTTTCCCAGGAGAGACTGTAGTAAAATTCAGAGAGTAAATTGAATTATGGCAGCTAATGAGTTACAGTGCTTCAGCTCCAGTAACTCTTTCTCTGCATATTCTCCTGCAGGGAAGGACACGTCTCTCCTCAACCCCTATGTCTCTCAATCCCTAGTAAAACCCCTGCACAGTTGGAGCAGGAGAAGACAGACAGCCCAGGAGCGCACTGGATGCTGCCAGACCAGCATTGTGGGGCTCAGCACCTTGCTGAACCACCAAAAAACCAGCACCCTGGCAAGCCTCATAATCTAGACTGTTTGGGCTGTTACACTCATTGAGTAGACATATGAGTCCAATTTCTACTAAAATGGTTATGCCATTAGATTAAACTAGTTTACACAATGTTTACAGAGATTTAATGGGCACCTTTAGGAGGTGGGGGAGAAAAAAGGTTTCTGCCATGCCTGGAATAACAAGACCATCTGTAGGAAAACTGGGTAATGTCAGAATTGAAAAGTGACTCCTCCAGTAAAAGTGAAAATAAGCAAAATGGATCTATACCACTAGAAAATTTTGAATAAACTGTCTTCCTCAAAAGTATGCTCTAGTTTTACCTTGGGTATGGGAGTTTTTTCCTGAAGTCTCCAGGCTCATACTGTACAGAGAATTGGAGGATCCAGTGATTTCTCTGCCTTCAAAAACTGATGTTTGCTCGTAATCAAATTTTAAAAAGAAAAAAAAAGTGATTATGAATTAATGTATATATGTCCGTAAAGAGTCAGTATTTGTTTAAGTAAATATATATTCATCAATATGCTTACATGCTTACATGCTGTGAAAAATTGCAGAGAGAGAAGAAATTAATTTATCATGTACCTTACCATGGTGTTTTGTTCATTTAATCGTCTACACTATGATCCTGTATACAATACAAATCCATATAGGTAATATGTGCTATAAGATGTGGTGGCAGAGCACAGTTTTATACATCAGTCTTAAGACTTCCAGCATAACTTAATCAGTTTGGGAGAGGTATAGAAATGCATATCACATCCAGGACAGGAGCCTGGAGACAGGTGATGCTGGTGCCTTCACTCCTCCCCAGCTGGAGTTCCCTTAGGAGAGTCACTCTTTAAACAAATTCAGGAAAATCCTTCCAAAAGGCACGGAGGAGCTGAGGCAGACCTGCAGAGAAGGGGAAAGCTGCAGCCCATCACCCTGCAGAGCAGCGGAGCAGGGGCTGGGATGACACGCTCGCTCGGCACCGCCTCCCCCTTCCAGCAGCGCCAGCAGTAGGTGCAGGAGGGCAGCTGGCAGCTCGGAGGTGCCCCGATGTCAGCAGCTTGCTGCTCTCAGAAAGGTCAGGAGCGCTCACTGCCGGGCCCGGCGCTGCGCCGCCAAGGTCTGTCCTCCAGCCAGACTCCGCTCCAGGGAAAGGCAAGAGGCACTGCAGGGCACAGATGCTTTTGTTTATTGAACTCTGCCTGCCCGTGACCCACTTGCTGCTGCCGCTCAGACGTGCTTGCTCATCCCAAAATTCCTGCATGGTATTTTTCTTCCATCAGCCTCAATTTCTGAAATGCATGCAATATTTATAATTAATAAATAAAAACAATGCATAAAATTAAGTTACATTTAGATCTGAAGATGTCAATTTATTTTTTTTCCTGTGGCTATGCAGCTTTTTCGGGATGGAAATTATGTGGGTTTTTTTTCCCAGTTTATATTATTTTTCCATAACAATTTTGCTTTAGACTCTGGCAATCACACACCCCAGCACAACACTGCCCAGAGATAATCAGAGTTTCATCCCCTGATTAGAAAATGGGCTGAAAAGCACTATTAAGCTTAATTAAGGAAATCCAAACTGCTTTGATATAACAGAAATAAGCAGGCTGAGACAAAGTGAGAAGAGAAAGTGGGGAGCAAAAGGCTTCTCACTCCAAGCCCCTGAAATGAGTATGTGGACAATTAGCCCGTAGCAGTTTTATGTGTGATATAATATTCATAACTTTTTACCACAGTAATCCTATTTTTTGAGCCATTTTCATATTATTTTCAACCCTTACTGTATTGCAGAATGGTTAAAAGAAAAAAGGTCCATGTAAAGTATTCAAGACAATCCCCTTGACACTATTGTAATCTCATGACAACTGCTTTGACACCTCTTATAAACTCTCAGTAAAAAGGAGGAAGAATGTGCCACAAGAGCCTGTGGCACCACTTTTAAAATTCTACCTGCAAACCAACAATTTACGGGGACAAGAGGAAAAATCCCTATTATTATTACTACTACTACTATTATTACTGTTATTACTAATATTTATATTATTTACCCTCCAATCTAAATCCTAAAATCAGCATTGTGGAACAGCAAAGATCTATCATTCAATCCTAGCTCTTTTAGTTGGTTTAGGTATAGTATTTAATTTATGATAATATGGGACTCCACATATGATAAACACAAAACATATAACAGGGTAGGAATGTGAACAATGGTTTAACATATTAAAGGCAGTTTGCTCAATTTAACATAGGCTAAGTGAAAGTTATAGGATTAGAAAATGTCAGAGGTGCAAGACAGAGATGAAGTGGGACTTCGGGTAAAAAAAAAGCAGTATGGATGACAATTTTTTCCCTTTCCTCATCTGAGATAACATGGATTTATTATATCCAATTAATTTGTATAGACTTAAAAGTTCTGTTTATTGACCAAGAAAACTGAAAAGGGGTTCAGCATTCCTTGTTCAACCTTTTCTTGAAATTTAGTTGCTGAACACAAAGTAGGTGAACATTCAACTGAACAATTCCTTTCTTAGTTTCTTTAAATAATCTTAATTTTGATCTTCAGTATTTTCCTCTGTTTTTTACTATTTCTTATCTTTTGTATTCACATTATCATTATTGGTATGTATTTTTATCACTGTTGCATATTAATTCTCCATATCAAATCTGTACTGCATTTCTCTTTATTTATCTATGTGTGACAGGATTATGTTGCTAAATAAAATTTCTTTCCATTGTCATTATGAAGGTCTGCTCTCTTTCGGTTTCTTGAACTCCTCATTTCCCACATAATGTCTCAGGGTCAACAGGAGAGGGAAGCAGAGATGACTGAAGTTGTCGCTTTTTTTGCAATGCTTGCATTGTCATGAACACAATAAACTCTCTTTAGTGCAGTAAAGGAAATGCCTCAGTCAGTCTCTGCTGCTCTCCAGTGACTCCTCTTCTGGGGAAGTGTAAGGATGTACGTGAGCAGGGCATGAACAGAATGAGACAGAAAATTCCCTTCAGGAACAGATTCCACCTGTATCAGTCCCAGCATTTTATCTACAAGTGCAAAGGAATGAGATCTAAGCCCAAATATTCTACAGAGCAACTATTACGCAAAGTGCTGCTTTAAAAAAGGAGCTGCAATCTGGCCCCTGTATGGTGGTGCCTCGTGAGAGTCACTGGAGCTTTCAAACAGAGGAACGAGAAGAGTCACGGAATACAGGAAGCGTTCCTCACACACGGACATTTCCTTCAACAACAGCAACAACAATGCAACACAAAACAACACGCCGAACAAAAACACAAGAAGTCCACAAACAGCTCAAAGCACTGGATAACTTTGAAGTTAGTTATTATTTCTGCTATCACCACCTAAATATGCTATTTCCCCCTCCCTCAGTCGTTGCCCATTGTCACTGCTGGCACCGAACGGAAAGAGCTGGAGAAAGCAGAACTAAGACAGATAAAAGGGTCAGTTTGCTGAGACAAAAGATGATATCACGTCGAGACAAATTACAGAGGTGCTGTGTCTAAATGTGTTGAAGCAATAAGTGCAATACAACAGCCATATCAGCAGGGCTGCTCTGAGCCTCCTGCTCACGCACGCTGCATGCAAAGCAGGGCCCGCAGCGCAGCGCCGCGATTCAGGTCACACACAGCGGCAGCTCCCCGGCAGCTCTGCAGACAGCCACCAGGCCACCTGCAGGCCATCCTGCTCCGCCACCGAAACAGCTGCACAAGAAATCATTGGAAGTGACAGGTAGCCCCGCGCTGGAGGGCAGAGCCACAGCCCGGCGCCGTGCAGACGGATCCCCATCCCCAGCACATGCCCAGCATACCCCCGGTGCATCCCCGGTGCATCCTTGGTACATCCCCGGTACATCCCCTGTACATCCCCAGTGCATCCCCAGTGCAATCCCGGTGCATCCCCAGTGCAATCCTGGTGCATCCCCGGTACATCCCCGGTGCATCCCCGGTGCAATCCTGGTGCATCCCTGGTGCAATCCTGGTGCATCCCCGGTGCATCCCCAGTACATCCCCGGTACATCCCCGGTGCATCCCTGGTACATCCCTGGTGCATCCCCGGTACATCCCCGGTACAT
>VWZG01003228.1:225564-241430 GCA_013396735.1 Grallaria varia | reverse complement strand
CTGGGCTCCACTGATTTCCCCCTGATCCCTCCTGGGCCCCACTGATTTCTTCGTGGACCCCACTGAGCCTCCCCCCAGCCCCTCTGAGCGCTGCCCCACCGCAGTTCGGCGGACAGGCACACGGCGAGGTGGACCACACGCGAGTGCAGTGCCGGGCACTGGATGGCATCGAGTGCGCCGAGCCACGGAGCTTCCTGCGGGGCAGCCGGCCCTGCGTCAAGTAGGACAGTCCCTGTCCCCCCTCCCAGCCCCAGGACGGAGCCCCCCGGCAGGGGCAGGGAGGGCTGACACCCCCTGAGCCTCCCCACATCTTCCCTCCCAGGTACACCGGGCACTACTTCATCACCACGCTGCTCTACTCCTTCTTCCTGGGCTGCTTCGGCGTGGATCGGTTCTGCCTGGGCCACACGGGCACGGCCGTGGGCAAGCTGCTGACCCTGGGGGGCCTGGGCATCTGGTGGTTTGTGGATCTGATCCTGCTCATCACTGGAGGGCTGATGCCCAGCGATGGCAGCAACTGGTGCACCGTGTATTGAGGAAGGGGCAGGGCTGCAGCCCCCCAGCACCAGCCCAGGCTCTGCCTGGCACAGCGTGGACTTACAGAGCTGTAACTCATTGTGCAGAACAGTTACTCTCGTTAATGCCTCTGTACAAACCTTGGACACAGAGTTGTTCACTGTATATTTTGCTTATTTAAAATGACCTGGATTTCCCCCACCCTGCTCCCCAAAGCGGTGACAGCTTAAGAAATCAGACCTCGCAAACACAGGAGGTCAAACAAACCTTAATAAAATCTGGAAGGAGCTGACTCCACGTACTTTGGGGATTAATAGAGTCACAGCCACACAGAGATGGAGGCCATGGGGTCATGGTCCAGCCCTAAGCCCCCAGGCCAGTCCATTACTCTGGGGTCCTGGGCCCTGGGTACTTCAGGGTCATGGGCCACCCAGCTGGGGGACCCAGGGTCTGAGGCTGGAACCTGTAAGGCTGAGTAACCCTGTGGCAAAGCCAGAAGCTCTAATTCCAAATTATTAACATGCTGTTCACTGGGTTAGGTTTGGTAGAACCTGCATCCTCTGGACAACCTTACTTTCCCCACTCTTGCAGGTGGGGAAGCCACAGGCCTCTCTCCAAAGCAGCACTTGTCACTCATTAGTGGCATCTGGAGCTGTCCAGAACATCCAGGAGCCATCCCAGTGCTGGGAAGAGCCTTGAGCTGCCAGGGGGCAGCTCCTGTCCATGTGCTGGGCACCCACCCAGCCCCAGCACAGGGTGCCCGTGGGAACTGCAACAGCCTTGAACCCAAAAGAGGAAGCCCCACCAGCTGCAGTCTGAAAACCTACCAACCTTGATAAAAAGGGGAAAAGGAAGCTGCAGCAAGTCCCAGCCAGGGCCAGAGACAGAAATTTGTGTATGCAAATGTCCAGTCACATTTGAGGTAAAACACAGCAAACACACACTCTTGGTCTCACACAGCTCTGCAAGCTGAGGCCCCTCCAAGCCCTTTGCCTTTGGCCACTTTCTGCCTGTGGTGCTTCTACTCCCGTGGAGCTGCCCCGGGGCTCAGTTTGGCTGGGAATTCTGCCTGTTCCAGTTTTGGTTTGTGGCTCACCGTGCCAACTCCTCCTCTCTGGGGAAGGGGGTTGGTTGTCGCCCAGTTAGGTCACCACTGATCTGCATTTGGCAGCTTCAGCTGGGGTCAGGGGGAGGCTTCGTCCTGAAACTGCCACATTCCTCAGCAGAACCACTGGGCTGAAAAGTCCTTGCAGGGGAAAAAACTCTGCAGTGAGCCAGGAAAAAAAAAATCCCACATGGAAAAGCCCACTGTCACTGAGAGCTCCCAGGTCCCAGCCCCCTGCTGCCAGCAGCACCTCAAATTCCTTCCTGCACAGGCTCTCCTGAGCTGCACTGAGGAACAGCCATAGCTGGGGCTGTGGTCTGGCAGCATCCCTCCTTCCAGTGCCTTCAGAATGGCACAGGGAGTTGTGACACCCCAGCTCCCACCATGCACCGTCCCCTCAGACCCAGCAGCACCTTGAGCATGGGGGGAGCACCCACCAGTGGCCCTGGGGTCCCCCCAGCTGCTGCACCCTGTCCCCTCACCCCAGTGGGGACAGCGTTCAACCCCCCAGCAATTCTTACCCAAAATATACAGTGCAAAGGGACAGCCTGGGAAAGCAACTGGGATTTCCCTCTTTATTTAAAAACACAGGGAAGAAAGGGCATTCCAGCATTTACAGGCGAGGAGTGGGAGGTGGGTACCCCACACCCCAGGAGTCACGGAGCATCACCTGCATGAGGCCCCCAGCCCTAAGAGCACTTGAAATCCCCGGCCAGGACTCACAGGAACATCTGGAATCACCTGGGAATGTCCATTCGAACAGCAAACCCTCCTCTCACGGCACTCTACCTGCAAGGCACCCCAAATGCACAGCACCGCCAGGAAAGCCCCCCAGCACACACCTCAGAAGGGAGCAGCTCCAGGGGGATGTGTCCACACAGAGAGCTGGGAGACAAACACAGAGCTAAGAGGACACCAGTTTGCTTGAAAATCACCACAAAACTCCACCGAGGTCTGGCTGCACCCGCCTGGTCCTTCAGGATAGGAGGGAGATTTCCTCTCCCCAACACCACCTGCATTACAGATGGGTCTTGGAGCCTGGCTTGGCTCCATACTTGAATTTCATCTTCAGCCTTGACGCTGTCCTGGGGATGCAGGAGGGTGGGAATGAGCAACAGGAATGTTGCAATAATGCTGGAGCCACTGGTAGTTTCTCCTCCTGGATAATTAACCCTAATTGTGCAACAAGCTTCTGCTTTACCATCCCAGGCCTGAGGAAACTGTGCAATTATCAAGCACCAGGAACACTCAGGACTCCGTGGTTCTGAAGGAACCACCATCCCTCTGCATTCCCTGCTCTCCAAAACTGAGGTCAGAGCGCTGTCACCAAACACTGTGACTCTGATGGATGGGCTTACCAAACTACTAAAACATTCCCAAAACACTGTGTTAGGAGCCAAACAGCAAGTCAGCCTAAAAAAATGAAAGATTTTCAAACTCTAGTGCAAATAAAGCAAAAAGGAGCAGAAAAAGGAACAGCAGAATCTGGGTTGCTACAATTAAATAACAAGTACTAACACTCACCCTGTACCATTTGCATCTATTCCCACTTGTTTTCATCATCTTGGTGTTCTCCAGCACCTCCACACAACCCCCTTTGAGACCCTCTTGCCCCTGAACTTGGGGGGCCTCCCCCAACAGCTCCACCGTGCCTGCCCCAGAGCAGCTCCACTGATCCCAGAGGGGACTGAGGTGGGAAGGTGCCAATTGAATCCTGTTAAAGTCAGTTGGGCTAACCAAGGCTCAGAGCTCAACTGATAAAGCTCCGCTCGGCTCCAGGCTGAGGCTGAAGCACAGCTGGCAAACAGCTGGAGGCCCCAAAAGGGCAGGGATGAACCAGCTGTTGTGCTCCCGGGGAGCCCCTTGGGCTGGGCTTGCAGAGCAGGGGACAGGCAGTGGCCAGGGAAGTGCAAGGGAAGCTGTGTCCTCACTCAGCACCTGGGGATTGCACTCACTTTCGGGGTGAAGGTATCAGACGATCTCACTGCCAAGGGAACACCTGGATTTTCTACACGCTATTTATCACACCTACAGGAGCTCATTTGGTTATGGAAATGACAATTCACGTTGCTCTAAAAAACTCCTGCTGGTTTCCATCTCGGGCAGGCAGTGGGTGAGTCAGCTGGACAAGTCTGCCCAGTTCCATCAGGCACTCGGTTTTTGGGGTGCTTTTTGCTAAAAGCCCTTCACCTCCCAGCACAGCTCCCTGTGTCCAGGTGTGCACAGTGCAAAACCAACACCATACCTGAGGATGCTCCCACCTGGGAGCCACCATTGCTCTGGCTTGGAGTCAGGAAGTACCAAAAAACCCTTGGAGAGGCTGAGCACCTGCCCGGGCTGGGGTTCAACAGGAGCCACAGGTAGAAAAAGACGTAATTAAAAGCCAGCAGAGTGCTGATACAGCCCTGGGCAGGCAGTGGGAAGAGCTGGTCCCAGGGAGTAAGTCATCGGAAGGAGAAGCTGCAGTGAGTCCTCTGTGTGGGCAGCTGTGGGCTGGGAGCTCCCAGCCCTGCCCGGCTCCCAGGGAGTCTGAGCACCTTCACAAGCAAGAGAAACGTTCTTCAAACACAAGAAAGGCCACGCTCCCCTTCACGCTTCCCAGACCTCCTGCCACTTCCTCCAGACTTGGTTTTTGGGGGAAATTATGGAGTTGCAGAAGATGTCCCCTTATCCAGGTCCCCAGAACCTCCTGCCCTGCACAGCAAGAGCTGGCAGTGCCTGGAGGCATCTCCCAAAACGTGGAGCCACTGGGGCCAAGCCCAGGCAGGAGCAGCCAGGGACCCCACTCCCTGCAGAGCAGGGCACCAGGACGCAGGTCCAGAGCGACCCCGCATCGCAGGGAAGGGCAGCGGTGGAGGGAAGGGACCACCCTGCACACCCCAAGTGCCCCCTCGGGGACGCCCAGCAGCCGGGGGGTGGCTTGGTGCCCGGTCAGACGTCGGAGGTCCGGATGCTTTCATCGTCCAGGTCGAAGGCGAAGGGTTTCTCCTTGAGGTGCTGCGGCTCCGACCTGTGCCGCAGGCGCGTGCCCGGCGTGGCTCTGCCATCGAGCACCGAGTCCCTGAGCGGCTCCGGCCGCTGCCCCGGCGGCCCCGGCGGCCCCGGCGGCACCGGCGTCCAGGGCTGCCAGGAGGAGGTGGACGGGGCCTTGCTCAGGGCTCGCCGCTCCTCCGCCACCGGCCGGGGCTGGGATGCAGCCGAGGAGCCCCCGGACCTGCCCATGGAGGTGGATCTCATGAAGGACATCTCCTGCAAGGAGAGAGCAGAGCGTGGCTGCTGGCTGCGGGCATGCCATGCTGCAAGCTGTTTGCAGAGCTTGAGGGCTCTGCAGGGAAGAAAAGAGCCCAGAGCAAAGGGAGAAGCTGAATTCCAGTCTTTGCCACCCGTCAGACTCTCACTCGTGCCTCGGAGCAGAGCAGGGCTCATGCAGGTCCACTCTGACACCTGAATCTCACTTTTCCACCTTCTCCAAGGAAGCTCTTCCAGTGACTGGCAAACTTCGAGAGGGCAGGGATCTCACCCAGGAATCAGTCTAACCCGAGCACTTACACCATCCACCCAACAACTATCTCGTGCATTGGCATACACTCCATTGAACATTAAATAGGAAGCAGAAAGGGCATGACCTACCCTGGGGCGGGTTTTCAGGGCCTGCACTGCCGCCGTGATCGCCCGGATCCAGCTGTGCATGTCCTCGGGGCTGTCTGCCTGCAAACACAGCAGCCCCAGTGAGGCTCTGCCTCCTGCCACCACCGTGCAGTGATGCACAGACACACCAGGCACGGGCTGTCCCAGCGCTCACGAGGCTCAGCTCTGCCTTTTTCCTGCTCTCAAACAGCCCCTATTATAAATAAGCCCAAGGGAGAAGTGAAACCCCCCACAGTTCTCCCTCTCACCCCGTGTGTTACAGACCCATCTGCTCGTGTTCACTGGTGAGGAGCTGTGGGGAGCAGCCCGTTTGCGGAGAGCTGAACTTACTGCCCCCAAAATTAACCCAGCCTCACCTGGATGTAGAAGGTCCTGGAGCTCGTTATGATTTCAAAGAGATTGTCCCGCATCAGGAGGTCACTAGAAACAGTGAGAAAGAGACAGTCTCACCAGCAGCCACCGTGGAGGGAAAAAGCCCATGTTCATCCTCATCTCTGGGGTGTGCCAGAAGAAACACATTGAAGGCAAATCTTGGCTCTTATCGGGATTTTGAGAAGACTCCAGCTCCTCAGAGACCCTCAGCCACACACACTGGCCAGCTCTGCCATCAACAGGCAAACCCCTGCCCTCCCTCACCATAACCCACCACATTCCCAGCTAGTTTGAAATGTCAGCTTGCTATTACTTATTGGGAATAAACAATTCAGAGATGCATTAATACGTTATATCTTTACTTTAGCTGAAGAGGTTTGTTTTCTCAGGCCATTTTTCATTGCAGGTCTTCAAGTTACGTTGATTTTATCAGTGTTTGCTGCAATAACTTGTTCCCAAGACACTGCAGCCGCCTGGGCTAGTTTAAGGCAAATGCCTCAAGAGCTGCTTCCCACCAGCAGCTGGAGCAGCCAGAGCTCCCACTGGCTGCTCCTGCCTGGCACAGCCTGGGGACACAGCAGGGCAATGTGCACAGGAGCATTACCCAGACTTGACCAGGCACTCGTGGGTCTTGCAAACATCCTTCAGGAGAATCGAACGCAAGGGCTCCTTGTCCTGCAGAGGCGAGAGGAGATGGTGATGGGCTCAGCTGGTCCCGGGGCTGGGATGTGCCTGCCACGGAGGTCCCCACACCAGGCACAGCAGCAGCGCCAGAGCTCTGCTCGGGGTCCCAGCTGGGGGCTGCTCACCTGCTCACACTTGTAGTAACTGATGGAAAACTCATCCAGAACAAAGTAGCGCCGCTTCCAGCTCTTCCTCTGGAAAAGA
Source organism: Grallaria varia (assembly GCA_013396735.1). Classification (NCBI taxonomy): domain Eukaryota; kingdom Metazoa; phylum Chordata; class Aves; order Passeriformes; family Formicariidae; genus Grallaria; species Grallaria varia. The sequence goes on along the minus strand of VWZG01003228.1, from coordinate 234,901 downwards.
GGAGCAAATTCCTTCACGCCGAGCTCTGCCACTCTCCCTACCCACGCCGCTGTGGTCCCCCACCCAGGACATCCCTGGAGCGCCCCCAGCCCGTGGGGTGCAGCCCCCTGGCACTCACCACATTGCCCTGCTTTACACAGAAGCCACTCTTGAGCACGGGGGGCCCGGCGGGCGGCTTGGTGGCCGAGGGGGGGATGTAGCTCTGCGAGCGCCGCAGCAGCGGGTGGGCAGCCCCTGCCTCGCTGCCCTCCCCTCCATCCCCACCGTTCTGCAACCAGAGAGCACAGAGTTACCCGCAGCAGGGAGGGGGATTCCCTGCAGGAAGGCAGGACCCCCAGCTGCAGGGAAGAGCAAGCCCGAGTGCAGTGTGTGAGCCGAGGGCTAATGGCAGAGCTGGACACAGGCAGGGAATGAGGCAGAGTCCAGAGCTGATGTGCTCTCATTGCGGGAAGCTTTCCAGACTGCTGCTTCTGTACTGTTCACCCGTGTTAAAAACAATGTCATGAACTCAGAAAGACTACAGAACAGCAATCCGAGGGTTGAAGAAAATCTCTGGAAGCAGGGGAGTTAAAGGAGCTCATCTGCCTGGCTCGTCATGCACCGAGAGGTGACTCAACCACACCACTGAAGGTGTGAGAAGAACCACCAAACAAACCCAAGTTAGAAAGCAGAGGTGCTTTCCAGTGGGAGAAGGCAATATATCATGGGAATAAACTACTCAGGAAAGCCATAAGGTCTCCACTGCACATTTTCAGAGCCAAATTCTCCTGAAGACACTGGGGTGCTTGGAGTTGAGGAAGAGAAGCTGTGCCTCCTCTGGCCCCAAGCTGTCTCTCCCCAGGTGCAATGCTCACTGCTACGAGCAGGAAGGGGCTGTGGTTGTGGCCAAGTGCCCTACACCCACCCCTGGCCCCCTCGTGCACGTACCAGAGCACCCTAAGGGGCAGACCCTGCCTCTCCACCAGCAGCGCCCTCCCTTCCCCCTGCAGTGAAGAGGATGGTTGAGATGAAACATCTGCTGCACTCAGCTCCTTCCCCGGCCCTCCAACCTCTTCCTCCTGCTCGGCTGAGGTTTGAGCATTGCCATGGCAGTGGGGTGGCCGCTGCCAGCCTTATATGGCCCCGACTGCTGGTGCAGTTTAGCCAGTGGCCTGCCTGCCCTGTGCCTTCCAGCACCCTCCAGAGCTGCTTCGGTGTCCCCAGGACACACAAACAACCTCCTGACTGGCCCTAAAGTGCTGCCCAGCCCCTGCTATGATGGGGATGCCACCTGTGCCCCTTGCCCGGGGTTGCACCAGCTCTGCCAGGCATTACAGGTGTGTCCAAAGCCAGAGGTGAGGACACTCCTACAACAGGGAGGGTCACTCCCTGGAGCTGGGGTGATGCTGCTGGCCGGTCTGGGGTGCAGCTGGAGCGTGGGGCTCCCCACTGCAGCCCCAGAGCAGCACCCACCAGGAAACCACGGCCGTGCCCAGGAAGCTGCAGCAGAGGAATGGCCATTTCACACGAAGAAAGAAGCAAGAGCACAGAAACATTCTGGCAGCTGATGCACCTCCTCCCAAAAAACCCCTCTGCGCCCCACTCCCCTCTGCACACCTCCACAACCCTGCCAAACCCTGAGGCCAGGGAAGTGTTAAAAGCACCCGCCAGCAGAAACCACTGCAATGATCTAATTCTCGGCTCTATTTTTAGTGCTGCCACTGATAAGAGCTGAAGCAAGACCCGGAGCTGGACAAGCACCCAAAGGTGGGAGTTGCTGACAGCCACGTGCACACCCTGCCATGTGCCAGGGAAGGGGGTGCAGAGCCACAGCAAGCAGTGCCAGCCCCTGGGACAGGCCAGTCCCTCTGCCCTGGGCACCTCGAGGCAGGATTTGGACTCGGGTGGAGCGGATGGATGGTGACAGCCAGGAAGCCAAACGGCTTCGTGGCCTCCTCCTCCTCCTCACACCCCCTCATCTCATCACATCTCAGAGCAAGACAAAGCAGAGGTGCTGCAGGACGCTCAGAGCAGCCATTTATAGCCACAGTGGGAAGAGTTTGCAGGCACCACGTTCGCTTCCAGAAAGGGAAGTGCAAAGCAGCTCACCTGGTTGATGGAGATGGGCGTATGGACCACCACCCCTCCGACGATCTCGGTTTTGTAGGCCACCTGGGGCTTCCTCTCCTGGGCCTGGGGGACCACCGGGAGCTTCGCGATCTCCGTGGCCGGCGGGACGCTGCCGCCCTTTGGCACCTGGGGGACAACCAAAGGGATGAGGGGCACAGGGTGAGCGTGCAGGGCAGCCCCACACCCGCGCAGGGCACCCCATCTCCAATGCAGCGACAGCCCTTTGAAGAATAACACCTGAACAAGCACCCCAGTCAGGGAGGGTGTGGGCCCCCTTGGGCGGCTTGCAGGAGGCACCCAGATGGGAGATGAGAGGTGCTGAGTGATGAAGCATCATCTCACAGGCGCCTGTGATTCGCCTCTGCAGCTCAGTGCATTAGTGGGACACTTGTTCCCTTAATTGTCCCCGCTCCACTTACAGCCAGGCTTAATGAGGAGCTGGGTCTGGCTAACGAGGCTGAGCTGCACGTCCGCAGCCGACAGCCAGGCACTGTCGAGCACCCCAGCCTGGCTGTGACCCTGCTGAGAGAGGCCCTGCAACCCCCGGGCACAGGCTGTGCTGTGGGGACCCACCTCCCAGCATGGGCAACTTCCCTTTCCCTCTCCCAGCTCCTTCCCTTTGGCACCTGGCTCTGGAGAGAAAGGCGAGTTTCCGACCTTCCCTTCCTGAGCTTGCACTTCCACTTCTTTAATGCCATTAGTGGAGTCCCTGGCTCCAACCCACCCTCCTGGCTTCCCCCCAAAGCAGGGCAGAGTGGCAGCGTCACCCACATCCCAGTAGCCCTGGGTTTCCCAGCCAGCCCTTGACAACTCCTCCCTGCAGGGCTGGATGAGCCGGTCGGCCAGCTGGGACACAGCCAGAGTCGGGAAGGGCTGGCCAACATCAGGGTATGGAAATCACCACAGTTTCTTGCAGAGGCAGAAGATGTATCTCATCCTCCCATCACCGTGGTTCCCACCTCCATCAGCCTGGCAGACCCCCCAACTCCCTCCAGGCAGCAACCTGGAGGAAACCACACTGATGGTACAGCCAGACACACACCCCGGGCAGGCTTTGGCTACAGCTCTACCCAGCTCCGGAGGTGAAGGTTATACCCAAAAGCACCCGGACCCAGAAAGAGAATGCACGAGCCAGAGCCCCTGCAGTCTGGTGGCTGCAAGCACAGAGATTGTCATACAGTGCATTTCCAGACAGAAAAAGAAAATACAAGCCAGGTCTGGTCATGCAGATGAGTTTGCCACAAAGGCTACAACACGGCACTCCAGGGATTTTAAAGAAAAAACGCGTTTGATAAGCCCCTTTACTGTGGCTTTTCCTTACATTTAGTTTACACACCATAAACCACACGCATCAGTGCACGAGCTAGCAGAACTCTGCTCACATGAAGCATTGGCCTCACTGCAGCTCAGCAGAAATCCCCAAACCCTTCACAGGGACCCCCCATCCAGGTGCAGGCAGAAGCCATCCTGGAGCTCCCAACCCCGAGCTCCCAGTGCGGGCACTGCCAGGTGAGCATCACCCCCAGCCCAGGCTCCCATTCCCCCTGCACAGGGACAGGGCACGGCACATCCCCCATCGCCGGGAGCTCCAGGCAGCGGCAGAGCACAGACTCTGCAAGCTCCTGGGTCAGTGCCCATTAACTCATGGCTCTGTGAACACAGCAGGGAATGAGAGGAGATGGCAGAGGAACCCCTCTGGATGCAGGCACAGCCCTCCTCAGCATTCCCCACAGTGCAGGGCATTCGCTGCGCCTCATCACAAGACCCAACGTTCCAGGAAGAATAAAAACTGAGTAAATCAGTTATTGAAGCACAAGAAAGACGCCCTTCGACAGCCACAGCGAGGAGCTGGCTGGGCTGGACTATAGCCAGCAGGAGCAACAGGAGGGATAGGGTCCTGGAGCTGGTGGGGATGGGGATGGCCCCAACGGGACCTTCCCGGGGCACAGCCACTGTCCCTCACAGCTGGGCTGGGAGGGAGAAGAAAGACACACCCAGTAAGCCCCAACCAGAAGGATCCCTGGGGATGGTGGAGGCAACATCTGAGAAGAGCATCAAGCGACCTACCGTGATCTTACTGGCCCGGTTCAGCGCCTCCACCCAGTCCTGCAGATCCTTCTGGTCGCTGGCTTGCAAGAAATAGCGCTGGGATAGAGCGTTGATGACTGCAGGGGAAGGGAAGGGAAGGGCAAGGAGAGTTGAGAGCAGCCGGGATGGCTCATGGGGCAGGAGCCCACACCACAGCCTCCCGCGGCAGGGTGTCCCCCCACAAAGCCCAGTGGGGTCCCCCTCACTCACCAAAGCAGAATGGAGTTTTTGGCTTCTGTTTCGGGGTGGCGATGCTGACCTGTGACAGAGCAAACCAGGGCAAAAATCAGAGGAAACAGCACATGCTAACGGCGGGCACGAGAGCGGGAGATTTCCACCCCGCTGCGTGCCACCACCGGGCACTGTGCCACCCCAAGCAGGACCCCCCATGCCCATGAGGACAAGAGGAGCTGCAGCAGAGCCGTGCCAGCTGTTGGGAAGTGGCCCGTGTCAGAGGAACGCCGACCACAGGCAGCAGCGGGCGCAGGGTCCCAGGGGAAGGTCACCACGGAGCCAGGCCTTTCATCCACCACATCCCCCCCAGGCACCGGCTGCACTGCACAGCGGAGGACAAAAAGCTTTCAAAGGCCCTGGACTAACATGAGTTCTTCTGGACTAACACAGTTGCTCTTGTCAGCAATTAAGAAAATTGAGGGAAAATAGCAGTGGTTTCTCCCTAAAGAGTAGGAATCATTTATATAAGAATAATATTCCTCGGGGCTCCAAGCACAGCGTTCATGGAGTATTTATTCTGACAGCCCTCCTCCTTCAGAGCCAGTCCATAATGCTTTAAATATGTTTTCTCAAGCAAACCTCCATTTTTCGGGTATATTTACTGTCGGTAGCTCCAGCTGCTGGCACAACCCAACCCCACAGTTTGTGACCAAATGCTGTCCTGCAGCAATTTTCATTTAAACTAAAACCTATATAATTTGTAAGCGAGGCTCCTTCTGAAATGGGGAAGGCTCAGCCTCCCGGCGTTGCTTCATCTGCGCTTAATTTATAAATCATGATTCAGCAGGAACAGAGAGATCTGTCCAATTCTTTATCCGGCTCCAGGATAAAGCTGAGCTGAGCCCAGCGTGGCAGCCACGAGTCCTCCACTCCCTGCACGGCGGCCGAGGGGCCACTTGCAGGAGGAGGACAGTGCAAGCTCCACTCTCCTCACTCGCAGCCACAGCTCCGTGTGTCTCAGTCACTGGCCCTGCAACAGTTGTCACTTATTGCACTATTCCTGCCTTCTCGTGGAGGCCGGACAGCACTATTAAGACAGACAAAAATGAGCTTCCAGAAGGTCATGTCCTTCAGGGCACTGCCCTCTGAGCACGGTGGGGAGCTCCTGGTGCACCACGGAGCCAGTGCCAGCTCCATGTCCAGCTCATGCCAACACCATGTTTCTGTCACCACTTGTCCCTGGCCACCTTGTGTCCTTCCCCATGGCAGGGCAGTTCCTCTTCCTTCTGCAACCCAGCCTCGCATCCCATGGCAGTGAAGATGAACACGGTCCCAGTGTTGGGATCCCTGTGCTGTGGGGACACTCCCTGCGTCCCACAGCCCCATCCCAGGGAGGTTGTCACCAGCTGAGGCAGGACCAGCACCCGGCCTTGGGTGCTTCCAGGGCAAGCCATCGCCTCTCCTGGGAAAACTGCATGGATAAGGGGAAAACAGGGAGCATTCACCTTCCCTCCGCCCCACCCCAACATTACCTTGGAGATATAGGTCAGCTGCAGGGATCCGACAGCACCCGCTCCCATGGCCAGGTTCTGCAACACACGGAGTGAGCAATGGGAGGTAAATGACAGGGAGAAGGTGCCAGGGGCGAGCCAGGCTGTCATTTGTGTCCTCGGGGTCAGGCCCTCGGCCGTGTCCCTCTCTGTGCACCTGGTTCAGCTCAGACCCCCCAGCAGCAGGACCCCAGCACGGTCCCCACCTCAGGACAGTCCCAGAAACCAGAGGTCACAGAGGGACTGGAGCCTGGTCGTGGCCATGCTCAGCCACGGGACATCCCAACACACAACCCACACAGCCGGCAGTGACCTTCAGGGACCTGGAGGAGATGCCTCCACCAGAGAGGCTGGGATGTGCCCACAGATTTACTGATGACTTCCACAGACATGAGCCTACCTGAGGGTTGTCCATGTACCACAGGAGGTGGTTGGCCTGGGTGTCCAGGATGAAATACCTCCGCAGAAACTTGCCACAGGTCTCATTTTCTTCAATGTCCAGGAACCCACAGATCCGGTTCTGTCGATCCAGGTACGGCATGCCGGGTTCCTTCTGGCATCACCCTGCAGAGTGGGGACAGGCAGGGAGAGGTGGGTGCTCCCACAGTCCCAGCTCCCCAGGGAGCTGCTCCTGCACCCACAGCCATCCCAACCCATCGGAGTCAGAGGTGCCAGGATGCCAGTGCAGTCGCTCAGCCACGTCTGAGCTCACCAGAGGGAAAGGGATAACCTACCAACCCACCACTCCCAGCCCCAAGAGCCACCAACCCCCATGAGAGAGGACAAAGTAGACACAAAGGATCTGATGGGACACATCAGATCCCTGGGAACTGTGGCAAAAAAAGCAGACTGTGCGCTAGAGAGAGCCCGAGCACACTCCCAGGAAATGGGAAACAATCTGCAACTCCAGCAGAAAATCTGTGCAGGCAGGATGCCGAGTCAGCAGGGCAAACAGTGACCCATCACGGCAGGGCCACGTCCTGTCCTCCATGGCACTGCCCCCTAGCTGGGGGGAGCCAGGAGGTCTCCTTCGAGCCCCCCTCGGCTGCAGCAGGAACACTGTCACTTCCAGTGGAAGTGGCACCGAGAGCTGCGGGTGGGCAGGACACGTGTCACCCCCCCGAGGGAGCCCCCTGCCCAAGGAGCAGGGCACAGGGGAGGGATGGGGGCGGCTGTTACCCAAAGGATGCGAGAAACCCCAGTGTGGTTTGTCTGGCAAGACAGGGGTGATCATGCAGGTGCCAGAAGCAGAGCTACACAAATAAAAGATCTCATGCAGAAAAGGAGGAAATACTATTTTTGAGCGGCAGTGGAGTGGGGCCCGGGGAGACAAGGGTTGTGCAAGAGCTGGGGTGCAGCTGCAAAGGTAGAGGAGGCAGAAAACAAGTCAACCTGATGTCAGGATCTCAGTTTACCACCAGCGTTTCAGAGATGGGTATCAGGGCTTGTCTCACGGGGAACTGTGCTGCTGCAGAGGGAGAGGTTGTTTTAAACCCAACACGGGTGCCCCGGTGCAAAGCTTTATGTGGGCACTTCATGTCTCAGAGCTTTTTTGTGGGGTTATTTTTGTGGCGGGGAAGCACGCGGGAAGTCAATTCCTTGGTGCCTTCAGCCCTACCAGCACGTTCAGACCAAGCTTTGTAAACTCTCATTTCTGCTGATAATAAAAGTCCAAAGATTTCTGCTTAGGACAGGGATGAGGAAGAGCAGAGCATGCCACAAGCAGCACAGGGATGAGCCCTGAGCCCCCAGCCCCATGGGGCACCTCATGGGACTCCCGAGGTCCCTCCACTTCATTTTTCCATAGGAAAAGGATAGGAGTAGCAATTCCCGCTCTGCTAACATGTGGGTCCCCCTGCTCAGGATCTCCAGGAGTGCCAGAAAATGCTCAACTTGCAACAACATCGACTATTTCTACAGCACTTTGTAAATTCCAAGTTGTCAATAATAAATATTTCTATGTGAGACTCAAACAGAAAAGGAGCATCGTTTAAAAGTGTGGATGAGCCCCTGAAGGCCTCAGAGAGAGGAGGAGCTTCAGCTACTGAGGACATCCTGTATGGAAACATGATGGACACAACACTGGCACTGGGAGCTACGATTTATGGATGATGCTCACGCCTGATTCACAGAGGCTGATCTGCCACTCAACAGTGAATTGAACTTTCCGAGCATTACACCAAATCCAGCCCTCAGGAGCTCATTACCAGATCCTGTTTAGGAATGTATGCCACCTCCCAGTGAAGCAAATCAGAGACTTCCAGGACTCCTTCCTGCCTCTGAAACAACCAACTTTCCAGCTTTTTCAGTTACAATGCCCCACCAAAAAGACACCCGCTTCTTGACTCAGTGAACGAGATGCAATCAGTTGGACTATAGAAGAAGGTTTACAGCAAAACCCCCCTCTCGCCTACCTCCTGAGACACAGGGATGTGCTTCCCAGAGAGAGGCAGGAGGTGCAGGGCACCATCCACGCAGCCCCCAAGTCCCCTCCATGGCCACGGGTGTCTCAGCGGCCTCGTGTGCAGCCACACGGCCAGACTTTCCAGGAAGCATCTCAGGACACCAGCACACCGTCAGGGCTGCTCGTGCCCTGCTCCGTCCTGTCCCCAGCACAGCTACAGCCACAGGGACAACCCAGGGACACTCTGCAGCAGCAAAACCCGAGGCAACGGGAGACCAGACACACGGAGCATCACAGCCAGAGGCATCTCAGCACCTCACTGCACAGCCCCCATCACACCTGTGGGGAGCCACCACATCCTCCTCCTCCTCCTCCTCTCTCCCGGCTGTCTGTCCAAGTGCCCTGGTAGTGGCTGAGGTTCCGAACGAGCCTCTCGGTTGGTTCCAGACGGGCTGGGAGCCGCGGTGCCCGGTGCCCCCGTGCCCCAGGCAGCCGAGCCGCAGCCGCTGCCGCTGCAGCACCACTTCCTCCCACCTGCTCCTTGCACGGCAGCTCCGACAGCTCGCACTGCGACTTCGGCCCCGACCCGCGACACAGACGGGGCAGGCAGAGCCCACCAACTCGCTCCTGCTAATTCCAGACACTTGCCTTAATGAAATCATTAACCTGTTGGGCGCAGGCTGGGAGTAGGCAGAACGCAGCTCTTTATCCGGCCACAAAGCGTCGGGAAACACGCGGAATAGCTGCAGATCCCTGCTCCCCGCCGCACGTCTGCCTCCCACCCCACGGACTCCCGGCCGGAACGGTGCCCGCAGCACTGTCGGGGCTCCCACGGGGACCCCTGTGCTCCCCAAAGCCCGTGCGCCCCGGTGGAGCCCCCTCGCTGCCCGCCGCTCCCCCGTTCTCGCTGCAGGCACCGCCGGGCAGCGGCCGCTCGCACCGGGACGGCTCCGCCCCAGCCCGGGCACGGATGCTCCGGCCGCAGGGACCGGAGTCCCCGCCACATCCCGGG
>VWZG01003228.1:200366-225518 GCA_013396735.1 Grallaria varia | reverse complement strand
CGCTCTCCGGCCCCGGCGGTCCGGGCAGCCCGGAGAGCCCGGGGAAGGAGAACGGAGGGAGGATGGGGACGGGGCTGCCGGGGGTCCCAGCCCGCCCCACGGGGTCCCTCCAGGAGCGCCCGAGAGCCGGCGCTGCCCACGGGCGGCCCCGCGGACACGCGTGGCCCCCGCGCCCCGCACTCACCCCGCGGTGTCCCTGGGCTGCGCCCCCCGCGCATGGCCGGGCGGCGGCGGAGCGGGCGGGGGTCGCTGGCCGGGCCGGGGCTGCGGGCGCTGCGCACGCCGGGGCGGAGAAGGCAGCGGGGCAGCGGAGGGGGTGTGCCCCTGGCTCCGCCGTCGCTTCTTTCCGGGTTAATTACGTCTGTCATTAGCAAACCCAGCCCCGGATGTGAGTGCGGGGCGGCTCCGCGGGGCGGGGGGTCGGTGGCTGTCGTTGGCGTCTCCCTCGGTCCGTGTCGCCCCCGCGCACCTGCCGCGCCCCCGGGGCCGCCCCGCCGCGGGCAGGGTGGGGGACACCAGCCTGGTGCGGGTCCCCTGCGCCCCCCAGGGCCGCCCGGTGCCACTCTCGGGTGCTCCCCGGTGAATCCCCCCCAGACCCGACACAAAACCGCTCCGCTTGTGCTGGAGTCTGGCACCTCCCCGCTCTGGGTCGCGGTTGCCGCAGGATCATCCCTTGGGAAAGCTGCGGCTGGAGTGACTGGGGAGCGGGAAACACCCGCTGCCCCCCGTGCCGCCCAGCCCAGGGGAAGCCCCCGCTTTCACTCCGGAGCAGCATCTGGCCCCGAAACACTTTCTCCCGACGCGGGTGAAACCGATGCTGGTGGTGCTGCCGCCGGGGGTGCACAGGAGCCTGGCTCACGGACACCCGCAACCCTCGCCCGCCCCCACGCGTGTCCTCTCCTGCGTGTCCTGCGCTGCCTGCTCTCGGCATCCTCGCTGAAGGGCCCGAGCCCTGCCCTGCCACCGCTGCGTCCCGCTCTCGCCATGCCTCCCTTTGGAAGGATTAAACTGTTCCACGGAGTATTTTTGTACCAGGGCATCTCTGGCAGCCCTTGTGACCCGCCGGAGCCTGTGGCAGCGCTGCGTTCTATGCACGGTCACACGGCAACGAGTCACAGCCCTGCCCTCCCCTCGTTCGGAGAGCCTGGCAGTTTTCCTCTCGGATTTTCCAATGTGTTTTGCTGCTGTGTGACCTGTCTGGGGGTGCGAGCTGAGACGCCCCTTTAGCAGATGTAGGAGCACGAGAGGAGTCCCAGGGCAGGGCATGTCTCTGCCCCAGGGACTTTGGAGGTGTCACCAGCGCCCAGAGCCCTCCGCAGAACACCCTTCGTGTGCCCTGGGGAAGGAGCAGGACCCACAGCAGACAGGGAATAATCTGCTTTCCAGACACTCCTCTCCAGTGGCAGCAGCTCAGCATCCCCCCTGGCTGGTGTTTACCCTCACAAGGCTCCATATCCACGTTCTCCAGGATTTTTGACTCTCTCACCCTCCAGCACTCACCAAGATCTCCGTTCCAGGTTCCAGCAGCATCCTCCAGCCGGGAGTTCCGCGGCAGGAACCGGGTGTGCTGAATTACTTATTTTCTTCTGTTCAGACTTGCTCTTTTCGATTTCAGTACCTGTTCCCCTTTTCGTTGTGTTTTGACTGGGGCAGAGTCCAGCAGATGGCTGCTGTTTGCTTTTTGCCTTGCATTATAGTTCTTCAGTCAAATTCTCACAGTCCCGGCCATCCTTCTCTCACTTCACCATTCCCCTTTCTCTTCTCCTCATTCTGTTCACTCACTTTTACCTTTTCCCCCCCTCAAGCTGCACCCAGGACTCTCGGGGGTCTTTCTAGCAGCCCTTTAGCTGTGGGACCACCAGCAGCCGCAGACCACAGAGCAGCCCCACATCTCCCCCCTGTCTTTGCAGCCGCAGGAGGGAAGAAACTGCTCCCCACAGCCGAGTGTCGAGTAAGGAGAAAGCAGCCCAGGGGCATCTCTGTTGGGGCAGCTGGGAGGGGGGAATGTGCCCAGGCTCTGCCTGGCAAAGGCCCCCAGGGCGACACCGGGAGCCAAACCAGTTCGTTTCGGCACGTTCTGGTTTCCCCGCCAAGAAGAGGCTGCGAACACGGTTCTGAGCGGCAGCGTTTATTGACCCGGCGGCGTCGGGACCCCTCGCACGGAGAGAACCCCCCCGCCCGCGCATCCCTAGGCTAGAGCAGCGAGCAGCTCCGGCGGGCCCCTCAGGGCCAGCCCAGCAGCAGCGTCCCGGCCAGCCCGGCCACCAGCAGGCCGCCCAGGGGCGGCGGGACCCCCGCGCCGCTGCGGGACCCCCGCGCCGCCGGCCCGTTGCAGTCGTCGGTGAAGCAGCATCGCACGCCGGCCCCGCCGGAGCCGCCGCGGCGCGCCTGCTCACAGAAGGACTTGTAGGAGCAGGACTTAACGACGCTGTCTGCAAGGAAAGGCAGAGCCACAAGGGGAGGGGGGTCAGGCGCTCCCGGGAACCGGGGGGAGTCACCGGCGGAGGAGGGGAGAAAGCAGCGCTGAGCCTCCGCACATTGCGGCGCGGATGTGGAACGAAAAGATCTCGCTCTTGCCCACGAGAGGAAGTCACCGCCTGCTCCGCCCCGGCAGGTTCCCAGCTTGTCCTCACCCTCCCGTGCCCAGCCCCTCCGGTCCCCTCCGCACCGCCAGCCCCCCGAGCCCCCCCGGCCAAAGGACTCACTGGGCGCGGTGATGGTGGCGCAGGCGTCGGCGTACTGGGGGCAGCTGTGGGAGCCCTGCTTGTTGCAGTCATTCTCGTTGGACGCCACACACCTGTGGCATTTCAGCGCTTTACCTTGCCAAAAACGAGGGGGAGGCGTGAGATGCTCTGTCCGGCAGTCGGTGGGTCTCTGCGGCCACTGGTGACCCCCAGCACTGGCACAGGGAGTCACAGGCACTGGCCCGGCCGCGGCACAGAGCGGGATGTGGCCTCTGCTGCCTGTAAAATTCCTGCTAAACTCTTCCAAGGGTGGTTCTAAAGGATGAGAGCTGAACTGGGCAGGTGAGCTCTGCTGAGTCCTCGCCCAGCAAAGACTTCCTGCAAGCCCTGAAATTCGCATTACAGTAAAAACAGGTAGGTATTTAAAAGCCACCCTAGATCTTTGTCTTCTTGTGCCAGATTTCATTTTAATGGAGGATTTATCGAACCTGTGGGCGCAGGCTTTGCGTATTTGTGTGTCTGTACCTGACAGCAGCTCCCATACACTGCACTGTGCTCAGGAAGCTCAATCCAAGGGCGGTACCTGGGGACAAGAGCGGTGACAGGCGGCGAAGTGCCGGGCAGTGTGTTTGGGAAGGACAAAGCTCCAGGTCGTCCTCAGAGGCCACGGGCAGGTTAAATAGTGGTGCGACCCTTCAAAGCGTGCACAAACACCAGAAAAACCCAAACCTGAAGATCCCGCTCTATCCTGAAATTATGAATCCCTGATTTTGATGGGGATGGATAAGTTCCCGCTGGTGTTGGGAGCAAAACTCATCTCTGCTTTGCTGGCGGAGCAGAGCCCTCTCGTGGCAGCGGAGACCGGCCCCTGGCCAGCGCTCCCACCTTCATCTCAGGGAGAGGACCCTGAATGGGGAAAATGGGATTCAATGGGCTCAGATGCAAATAAGCAGCTGCCATGAACCCGCAGCCACTCGGCTTCCACTGCGGGCTTGCTTTGCGTCTGCTTTGTGGTTCTTCACAGCACGGAAGAGCCTTTCATCTGCCCTGAGCTAAAAACACACACTTGCCTTGGTCCAAAGATCCTGAAACCACCCAGAGCTGCCCCCACTCCATGGCATTGCTCTGAGCAGTGCGACCACCCTCCTGCCTTTGACGAGGGCTTTTTGTGATTCTGCCTTGGAGGAACCAAGTTTTAGCTGGGAAATACAGCTCCAGCCATGAGAGGCTGCTGAGATTTGGCTCAGGAACCTCCTCAGCTCCATTGGAGCTGGAGACCAGAGGCTCTGCAGTCCTTGCCGGGCACCACATGCCCAGGCTGTGTGCCAGTGGCAGAGGGGCAAAGGGCAGGGGGCTCCTATGGGTGCTACTCGAAGGAGGAAGCCATTCTCCCCCACAAAAGGGCATTTTCCTGCAAGGGGTGCAAGCAGAGGGGGGCAGAGGCATGGCAGGCACACATGGGCAGGTGGGAGGGACAGGGCAGCAGCAAGAGCAGGAGCAGCTACAGCAATTTACCCACCCCGAGCTGCCTGGAGCCAAGGGACACTTACTTTCTCCAGCCAGGGACGTGACAATGGCCAGGGCCAGGAGGGTCTTCAGGGCGGGCATTCTCAGCAGTGTGCAGCGTGGGGTGCGTAGCTGCTGTTTTGTCTTAAGCTCTTACAGCTAATCTGCCTGAGTGATTGGATCGAGAGGATGGGGATAACCCCTCACCACAGCCCCTGGATAATGCCATCTGAGCTGGGGAGGACGGGCCACAGCTCCCCAAGGGCATGGGCCACAGCTCCCCAAGGGCATGGGCCACGCTGGGGCACAGGAGCGGGCACAGAGCATGGGAGTGGTGCCAGTGGAGGGTCTGGACCTGCTCACACTTGCTGGGCTGGGCTCTGCTCCCTGCCCTGCCTGTGCCCGCTTTGGAAACCATCTCTGGACATGGAACCTCGTGGTAGCCTTCAAAGATCAAGCCCTCCTGCCCCATACAGAGAACAACCCCTTTCTTGTCATGTGTGGCAGCCGAGCTGGGGAAATCCCCTCAGAATTTCCAATCCATCAAAAGAGAAGTGTGAGAGAAAACTGAAACCCCCTCCAGGCCTGGGAGCCCAGCGGTGCCATCCCTGCACTCCCCAGCCCCCACGGCTCCATCCTTCCACAGGGATTTACCCAAGGCCATGGAAGGTTGTCAGGGTCAGTGTGAGGATTAAGCCAAGGATTCTCCTGCCTGACATCCTGCTGCTGCCTCAGCTCTTCCTCCCGTCCAAGCTCACCGTCGTGGGTCGGCATCATCCCAGCATGGTAGGAGTGACAAGGGCAGCAAAGTCATTCCAGGTCTGAATTTCAGAGCTCAGGACCGCAGATTTCAGGAACAGATGATACCTGCACTTATTTGAAACCTACTGCAATGTAAACCACGTTAATAAACACGAGGCAGAATACAGCCCACCCTGAAAGGTAAGGCCAACTCCTCCAAAAACCCTTCACCAACCTCACAAATGCCAAGAAAGCTTTCAAGAGTGATAAACACAATTTTTACTCAGGCAATGAAACATGGAAAAAATATATTAGTAATCATTATAATAATCTCATTTGTGTGAGTATAACTCTTACAAATATTTACCTGACATATAAAAGGGAAATTATCATACATATAAAACTGATGGTGATGGCAGTTACACGCATGGCATGAAGTGGTGGCGTAGGAGTCAGTGCAGAGGGAGTTCCTGCCTGGGGGATCACACTGGAGGGAAGCAATCGGTGGTAGGGGATTACTGGTTGGCACCTCATTACAAACAGATCTGCTGGCAAATGCACACGGCAAACAGCAACACGAGCAGGACCCATCACTGCCAGAAAGGGGCATTTAAACTCTACTGCAAGGAACACACAACAAACACACCCAGGCTGTGAGCCCACGCGTGGGCACCGGCCGTTCCCCGCGCTGGCCACGGGGACACCGTGCTCTTGGCACACGAGATACAACAGCCTTGCCCGTTTGCAAACACACACCTTCTATTTTATATAACCATACCCATTACATATGCATTTATATATATGTAACTATAACCATATTATAGTTAATAAATCATTCCTTAGGAATCTTCTTTGCCCAGACTGGGGTGCATGCGGGCAGGCACAGGAACAGACAGCACTGGGCGAGGGAGGCAGCGCGGTGGGACCGGGTGGCACCGGGGAGCAGGGACAGGAGGGGTGCAGGACTCTGCCCTGTGGGTTCTCACGGTGCAGCCCTGCTCTGCAGGCAGCCCCGAGGGTGAGGCTGCAGCAGCAACCACGCCGTGCACAGGTCGGGGCTCTGGGGAAGTGCTGAGTGGTGAAAGCCAAACTTCTGCAATCATCCGCCAGCTCTGAGAGCCAGAGCAACGCCCCAAGGAGAGACCAACCTCAGACTGTCACCCCGGGAGCCAAGCCAGCACCATGAGCATCACGGCCCTGAGCAGAGCAGGAGGCTGAGAACTGCCACAGTCCCCACCTGGCACCTGCCTCCTGCATCCGGGCTCCACCAGCCTCACACTGGCACCCTGGGTGCTGCCGTGGGCAGAACAGTGAGCCGGTGTGCCACGGCCCCAAAACAGCATTTCACCAGCTCTGAGACATTGTGCAACACTGCTCTCTGGTTCCTCAAGAGCTGTGAGGACAAAAAACCCACCACCCAAGAAATCCCTGGGTCTCAGGTGTTTGCTTTGTCTGCACAGCTCCCCAGAGAGGGGCAGAAACAGCCTTTGCTGATCGTATGACTGAGGCTTTTCCACCAGCCCAGGAGAGGGATGTGTGGGGAGGTCAAAGGGCATGTAAAAAGAGGGAAAAAATGGTTCTTCCTGTCAATTGTGCAAAGGGTGAATATCCAGCACAAGCCACAGGTGCACAGCTCCCAGTGGTGTTAGCCATGGGCTTCCCATCACACAGTGACCAGCCCGGCACTGGGATGACTGGGAGCACGGAGAACAAGCTGGGAGGCTGCAGGCTGGGGCAGGCTGCTGAAATCTTTGCTTAGGTGTATAATAAACTCTCTCTATACATTCTATAACTAATAAAATATAATCAAGTGTATGGCTCTGGCTTAAACAGGTGTTCGCTCTGCATGCTCAACACAGGGAATTAGAAAATAGGAGGAAAAGAGCTCAATTCTGTTACAAAAAGGTAGCAGCAAAAAGGTTTGTGAAAGTGTTCGACAGACTGGGCAGGAAACAGTCCGAACTGCAAATATTTCCCTTATTTCACACTTTAGGACTACCCGTTCAAGGCAGAAAATCCACAACTGCAGCTGCTTCCCGATCCCATCGCTCTGCCTCCTGCAGGATGGGATGGGCTGGGTCTGCCCTGACCCCGAGGGGCTGTGCCCACGATCTGCAGCCCACCCTGACCCACGGCACACCCCAGCTCATGGCCCATGGCACACACACACGTCACTGATCCCTGCTCCCAAGGCAATAACAGGCAGGGAAAGGCGCCAAAACTCACCAGGGAGGGCTGGCTCCCATAATGGCACAACCGTGAGGGCACACATGGCATCTACAAAGAGATTTTAACATGCTGTGTCACCCCAGAGCCCTCCTCGGTTCCCAGCAAAGGCAACCTCAGCTGCTCTGCTGGAGCTTGCTGTGCCCAGAGAAGCAAACACCTCTGGAACACAGCAGGCACCCTGCCCGCAGAGAAAGTCAGATTTTGGGCTGCAACCAGGCAGATTTCAGAGAGTATTTTACTATGTGGATCTGCCTGTGCTCATAAAAGCCGGGTTTTGTTGGCTTCTCTTAATATTCAGTGCTGTAAGGGCAGTTTTGACAGCAGTGTGAGAGCCAGGGCAGCACTGAGCTCCTTCTGCCCTTCTGGGAAGGGCTCTCAGGCAGCAGAGCTGGGGGGCAGCTCAGGGTTTGCCTCCTTCCTTCTGCAGCAGCGCTCTGACCTTGCCATGGCACAGGGAGCCAACAGCATGGCCTCGGCTTTGCACATCATCAGTCCCAGGTCACCACCCGGAGGGGCCAGACCATGGCCAGAGTGACCATGGGGAGGACAGGCAGTCCCAGCCCCCCAGAACCAACATCTCTCCCATTTCTCAAACACCTCCTGGTGCAGCAGCCTCCTGCCTCCCCTCACCTGGACTCTCCACTGAGAGAACTGAAGTTACTACTGGTTTACGTGGTTGTTTCGGTACTCTGGAGGAAGCCAATCGTGCACTAGGGCCGTGCCTGACTGGAAGGAGCGAGCAGAAAGCCTAAGCACCCATAAATGCTCATAAAGTGCATGAATGCAGAGATGCCAGCTCCCCCAACACTGAGTCTGGCACGGCCAGGGACAGGGACAGGCTGTGCTTCACCCACAAACCAGAGACTGGGCATGCCAGGTGCCAGGTCCCCTTTCCCAGAGCCAACAAGTCCAGCCCTGGCATCACCCACGTCCCAGGGCAGGACCTGCCACGTGACTGAACCTGTGCCACTGAGCATGTGAGGACAGTGACAGAAGTGTGATGGGGACACAAGGAGACCCAGCCCAGCCGAGGGGGACAGAGCCCAGGGTGTCACCTCCCAGCTGAGAGGTGGCATTGGTGCAGACAGACAGCAGAGCAGACCCTGGGAGGGACACGCAGGCCCTGGCTGCCTGCAGGATTCCCAGCCTGACCGCAGGGATCCCAGTCCCAGGAGCTGTGGGAAGCAGACAGGGACAGCAAGGGGAGCAGCTCTGCTTGGGTGCCACGGGTCCAGGAGCCAAGCAGGGCAGCTGGACACGTGTGCTTTGCTGCAGGGGGGTCGTGGGGGTAAGGCAAGGTGCTTGACGTCACGAGAAAAGCAGCCAAGTGCAGAGTGCTGGGCGAGGGTGGTGAGGCTCAGTCTGACTTCCCCAGCTTCGCTATCAGCTCGTCGCAGATCTTGGTCAGCTCCTCAATCTCCTGGTTCTGGAAGGAAAGCAGACCTTGGGGACCCCTGTGGTGGCACAGGTGGGGGATAACACCTGGGCTTATCTGCTACCAAGCCCATGCAGGAAGGAGCAGCCGGCCCTGTGACAGCTCCTCTGTGCATCCAGGCACCGTGGAGACCCCTGGGCTCACTCCTCATCCCTGTCAGATCCCAGCCTTGCAGAGATCCGCAGCTGCCCAGCCCCAGCCCACCACACTCTGCCAGCAGGCACACGTAAGTGAACTCTGCCAAATAAACCCAAACCAGCCCCACAAAACACAAAAAACCCACCCCGAAAACGAAAATCACAAAACACAAAAAACACCCCGAAAACTAAAACCACAAAACACGTTCTGGGCCAAAAATCGGAAGGACATCTCCAAGATCAGTAGGATGCCCAGGGCAGCAGAGGAGCCTGCTGGCAGGGCTGGCAGGGTGGTGCAGGGCAGGGGTGTTACCTTCTGCTGGAGGGCTCTCTCCAGGGACTCCACCTTCATCTGCTCCTTGCGCAGCCCCGCGTGCAGCGCCGCGCTCTCCGCCTTGGCCTTCGTGCGCACCTGGGCGATCTCCTCGTTGGCTCTGCAGGGGCACGGAGAGAGGGGGGCCACTGGTCAGGTCTGGGCACCGGCAGGAGCACCACGGCACAGCCTGAGACCCCGCAGCATCAGCAGAGCCCGGCTCCTGCTTGCCTGAACGCACCAGAGGTGGTGCTCCCATATGGAAACTGGATGAAACTGGATTCACTCAGCATCTCCAAGTTCCTGTATGAAACTCTGCCCTCTCAGAGTGAAGCTAAACCAGGTCCTCCCCCGCTTTGCTCAGGGCTACCATGTGCTGGTGAGCTCCTGCTCATCAGCAGAGCCCCGGGGCTGCGTGGCCCCTTTGCACCCCACAGACAGGAGCCCTCTGAAAGATGGGGACTTGGTCATGGCTAGGCTTCACGAACAAAGATTTGGGGGGGGACTTGGTAAGTGACCGTAAATGAACCTCAGATTCTCCATTAAAAAATAAAGAAGCAGAGATCGGAGACTGCATTCAGGGATTTGCACTGCCTGACTTAAGAGTCGCTTGAGCCTGAGGTTGTAAAATGCAGCTTTTCACATTATTCAACTCCTGCCTTCAAGACTCTGGAAAGTGACTGGAGCCGCTGCCCTACCAGTCTTGAAGCACCCAGCAATCTCATGCATGACCTTACTTGTCCAACTTTTCTTCTGCGTGGACTTTCAGGGCCTGATATCGCTGCTCTTCCTGCTTGACACGGGTTAGATAATCTTGAGCACATTTCTTCAGAGCTTCTTCGTTCTGGAAAAGAAAGTACATCCATCTGCATTGGGACTGGGCAGGGAGACTCTGCCCTGATGGGATGATAGGTCCTATTCTGAGTGCAAAAATACAGACTTTAAATAGAACCAGCTTCTGTCGTATGCTGGAGCCCCTTATCCAGCTCAGCAGCAGAGAAAAATGGGAGTATGGTTTTATAGAAACCCTGTGTTCAGGGACCAAGTCTGCAGGGAAAAAGGGTAGCCCAAGGTAAGGACCTTCTTAAAGCCTTCCAGGACGCCCTTCAGGTTTTCATATCTCCTGAACAGATCAGACAGGGACCTCTCCACCGAGTTCAGGTCTGCCAGAGCCTGGTCCTTTTCCATCGTGAGCTGCTGCAGATTCTTCTGAGATGTCATGTTTGTCCTCTGCTCATCCTCTGTGGTGGAGAGCAAACAACAAGGACAGAGTGACCGAGCAGGGACAGCTGTGGCAGCCAGGTCCCTGCCCCACACAGCTGGCCAGGTGACAGCACCTTACCTATCATCTGGGCAATGGTCTTCTCGTACTCAGCCACGATTTTCCTAGAAGGAAGAAAGAAAAGAGCAGGTGAGAGGCCGCAGGTTTTTGTGGACACACAATTCCAGCTCTGCTGGCATCAACCCGCCCCATGGAGGTCCTGCTGCCCCACCACCATCCCCCCACACAGCAGCGTGGCTGCAGAGCCCAGATGTTGGGGCTGGGATGCCCATCACTGCTGCTTCAGGCCAAGACCCCCCTCTGCCTCTGCTGCTGGGGCTGGCACAGCTAATGTGCTTTTATTGCTGCAACAAAGGAACGAGCAGACTTGACACAGCACCAGCACAAAGGGAACATCTCTCCCAAGACATCCCACCGTGGCAATGCTGATCCGTGTCATCCCATTACATCCCACTCAGCCTCCTCCTGCCGGGAATGCAGAGAGCTCAGGAGCCAGAGGCAGCAGTGAACAGAACGTGCAAGGGGACAGCTCATACCTCATCTCCAACACCTCCTGCCGGCTCTCCTCGTATTTCTTCTTCCACTCGTTGGCCTCGATCTCCTTGGTGATTATCTGGGTTGCAGCAGACACAGGGCCCTTGGGATGTGCTCGGGGGGGTTTCCCCTCATGCAGGGGACCAGAACCCCCCCAAGGCAGGATGATGCTGCCCCTGCTCTCCCCACGGCAGTGGCCAGGCTGGGGTCTGGAGAGGGGCAGCCCCAGGGAGCCCAGCTATTACCTCCTCTCTGATGAGCGTGAGCACGGCCGTCTTCTCGGACTCACTGAGGCAGATGCTGTCCAGGGGACTCTCACTCCTGCTCACGCTGGGGCACTTGTCCATGGGGCACAGCCCGGGATTGTCCTGGGGGAATCACCCAGCTGGGATGTGGTGGAAGGTTTCTTTTCACCATCCCCTCTCCTGTCTGGAGTGTTCTCCCCTATTTTATCAGCCTCTGCTCAGGTACTGAACCTCCTTTCCTGCACACATGGACAGCCCAGAACCCATGTGAGACACCTGGCAGAGCCTGTGTGAGGTTTCAGTGCATTCCCTTGCCAGGAGCCAGGACCATGCCATAGGACACTCATGAACTACCCTGGGGAAGCAAAATCCCAAAGGGGAGACCCAATAAGGGCCGGCTTTGAAAGGAGGAGACCCAGCTCTGAGCAGCGATGGGGTCACATCTGAGATCCCTTCATTTTCCCATGGCTGGTTTAAAAATATCACCAGGCTGGAGGGTCTCTGCTGACTGTGAGCCACAGGCAGGGGGGCTGAGAGGGTCTGAGTCCCCTGTCCCCATCTCCTCGCAGTCTGGTGAGGACGTCGCTGCAGTTTGTGTCCCTGAATTGCTGCTGGCAGCTGTGGGGATGTTTGCTGGGCATTGGGGATCTCTGGAATGCCCAAGGGAGCTGGAGGGGGGACAGACTTGTGCCCTCTGCAGGGGCCCAAGGGACAGACCCACTCATCCCACAGTGCTCCAAAATGGGAACATTCACACAGGGCTCCTGGCACCCTCCTGTTACCATCATGGGTGCTCCTCTGGGGTTAGGGTGGCTGTACCCACATCATCCCCTGCTTTCCCCTCCCAGAGCGGTGCCTCCCATGCACCACTGGTGTGCTGCAGCCACAGGGACCAAACTGGGGGTGGGGGGAGGCTCAGCCCCGAGGCCCTGGAGCTGATCCTTAATCCTGCCTGGATTCTGGCCCCATCCCTTCCCCACAGGGGTCCGGGCAGCCTGACAGGCCAGCAGGAACATTCCTCCAAGCCAGGCTGCCACCACCGCCTGTCCCTTCTTTCATCGCCCAGCCGAGTGACAGCCATGCAGTCATCTCCTTGGGAACGGGCTGCCAGGCCATAAATAGAGAAGTGCTCAGAGGAGGGAGGCAGCCTGCTCCTCGTGT
The DNA here is from genome assembly GCA_013396735.1 of Grallaria varia. Classification (NCBI taxonomy): domain Eukaryota; kingdom Metazoa; phylum Chordata; class Aves; order Passeriformes; family Formicariidae; genus Grallaria; species Grallaria varia. The sequence goes on along the minus strand of VWZG01003228.1, from coordinate 213,251 downwards.
TTGGGAAACAAGAGCACTGGAGCACATCTCCCTTCCCTCCTCCCCAGGGCTCTGGCTGCTGCTCAATTCAAGCACACCGAGCCTTTTCTGCTGCAGCCATGGTGGGGGCCCCCAGGGCCACCCCTGGGGACAGTTTTGGGTCCAGGCACCCCAGCACTAAGGAGGTTCAGCCCAGCGTGGCTGGGCAGCAGCCTCCCACAGCATCTCCCAAAAGCAGGTGCACACCTGAGCACCTGCAGGTACACACCTGAGCACCTGCAGGTACACACCTGAGCACCTGCAGGTACCTTTGGGTACCAGGTTGCCTGTGGGACCGAGGCCTGACCATGGCTCTCCTGGCCACAGAACAAAAAGTCCACTTTGCCTCCTGTCTTTGTGGGGCTCAGCATTGTTAAATCTGTCTCAGAGAAGCTGGTTCTGCTGATGATGCTAATCTCGTTGTCATCTGCTTGTCACCTTGAGCAGCTTTGGCCAGGGACAGCTATTCTGGTACAGGGAGAATATGGGATCCTGGGGCTCACACCAGGGGTGCCACTGTGGGGGTGCCAGACTCAGGGTGGCTGCAAAGCCAGGGTTTTTTTATTAATCCCCCATCTCTGCTGTCAGCTGCCTTCCTGAGAGCAGTGGTTGGGGATCCCACCTAGAAGGCACCAGCACTAACCAGCTCTCAGAGCCAGCCCTGGACACTCCACGTGAGACACAGCCCCTGTCCAGCAGCTTGTTCCCTCCCTGTGGTCTCTTCTGCCCTCTCCCTATCCTTCAGCCATTTCCCAGTGCAGCCCTGGCTCTGCAGCAGCCTCCCTCCATCCCCAGCACCACTCTCTCCCTCCCTCCCTCCCACACCACAGCACCCACCCAGGAGGGATCAGCCCCTGCCAGGCTCCTCCAGGCCTGCCAGGAAATCTCTGCTATTTTTATCAAGTCCCTGCGTGGGCTTGTCAAGAATTTTACCTCCCAAAGAAACTCATTTGAGAGAGGAGGAAACGAGAGGCACTCACAGGGAAGATGCCAGGGCCGTCCTTTTCCATCTGCTTGCAGATCTCCTTTTCAAAGCCTAAAGGCAAGGAAGCACAACCTTTTATCGACTTGGAAACAGGACCTTGGGGCACATGCAGATTTTCTAGGGTGCAGGAGGGTTCCCCTGGGTCTCTCCACCCCCTGAGCTTCCCCTCCCAAAGGCTTCTTTGCCCCCTACTGTTGCCCTTGCATGGAATCGTTCTGGTTGAAAAAGCCCTCAAAGACCATTGAGTCCAACCATTCCCCCAGCAAGGTCACCATCAAACCCTGTCCCCAGGTGCCACATCCTGCACCTTGCCAGACTTTCTGCACTCCCTGGAGTGGAAACCAACACTCCCCTCTGGTGGCAGCTCAGCCCATGCCCATGTCCCCATGGCTGCCAGCCATGCCAGTCCTCCCCTGAGACCACGGCAGCTGAGGAGGGGGAAGATGCATCCCTGGAGTGAACCAGCTGCTCAGACCACTCTGATCCTCAGTCCAAACTAGCTGGTCCCAACACCCTCCAAAGGAGCTGCCACATGGCCCCTGCTGTTCTTAATAGCTGAGAGGAGATAAAAAACATTTCCTCCTGTTTGTGATGCATGGGACACCTTGTCCTGTGGGACACCCTGCCCTCACATAGCATGAGGAGTAATTTATGGACCTCACTCACACAACTGCAGACATGATTCAGATGTTAGTTGGCCAGAGAACAACCTATTTCAAGAGCCCAGCTCAGAAAAGAAGGAGGCATCATAATGCTGGCTGCAGATTTCCCACTGTTTCTTTCCATCTATCCCTGCACCCTGGCCAGCGGCTGCACCCACAGCTCCCACCTCGTCCCCACAGCCAACACCCAGCCCATGCACCTGCCTGGCCCTCCAAGACCAGCAGCAATAAATAAACCCTCTCAGCCTCTCTCAACTCTCAGATTTTCTCCCTTGAGGACAAAGGACCATTCTCCTCTCCCAGAGCCTGCCGACAGCACAGTCATTGGAGAAATGATTAATGGGTCCCTGCAGAGGGGAGGGCTGCAGATCCCCCCACGGTGATCTCTCCTGCTTGCACCCAGGGCATGGCTATTGATTAAATGTCATGTTGCCTGGCTTTTAATTATTTTGCAATGGCTTGGTCAGAGAGGCTAATTACATGGGAGACTGACAGTGCAATTCCTCCAGGAGCAATAGCGGGGGTCTGTGTAGCATCACTGAGATCTCCATCAAGCACAGCCCCTGTGCTGGGACACTGAGTCCCAGCAGCCCCGATCCTGGCACAGGCTCTGGGCCTGGGGGACAGGCCAGGTTCCCTGGGTGCAGGCACGGCACATTCCCAGAGCCAGAGGCAGCAGGAATGGTCCTTACCTGCCTCTGGTCTGTGTTTCACCGCGGGCACAGGGACGTTTGAGCACTCGAAATACTCCAGGTCATCTTCTGGCTCAGCCTTCTTGTCCAGCCCAGCCAGTTTCTGCACGGAGGTGGTGGAGGCCAACTTCTCCTCATCAGTGGCGTGCCCATCCCGATTTGCAATATCTGGGATCTCTGAGATCAACACTCCTTCATCCTGCAGGATCAAGGCATGCAGTTAAGCAGGACTGGGCTATTACGCGGGGATCAGGCCACTAGTGGAGCTGCTGGACACTCTGTGAAAAGCATGGAAGGCTCAAAACCCAACAAGATGCTCCCCACCAGCCCTCCTCCCTCCCTTCCCACCAGGAACTGCCCATGGGGCAGATGCCAGCCCGGAGCTGTCCTCTCCCCACTGCCACTGTCGTGCCCGTGCCCAGCCCGCAGCTCCGGGGGTGGGATGCCACGTACCTGAGCGCTGACATCCAGGACCAGGGGCTTTGCCTCGTATGGCTTCACCTTGCAGCCACTCCTGTGGGAGAGAGAAGCAGCAGCTGAGGGGGCTGGGGGGCGGCGTGGGGCAGGCAGGGGGGTGTGAGAGGCAGCCCAAGCAGGGGGAGGCAGCCCCAGCGCCAGCGTTGCACCCGCCGCGTGCCGGCACCCCACTCACCCGAGGGAACACCGAGGCAGAGCAGGCTCTGGAAGGAACAGAAGGAACAGGCAAACAAAAGACACGACTACAGAGAGCTTGGGTTTGTCTGTGAGGTGTTTATTCCTAAGGATGGCAAGGAGCAGAGCAGGGACCCCGAGGGGCTGACGGCGAGAGAGGCAACTGCCAAGGAGCCAGCAAAGGATTTCCCTCACTGCACCCTTGTCCTGTGTGTCCAGCATCCAGCACCTGAGGCCTCAGTGGGTGTTGATTTTCTGCAGCAAGAACCATTTCCAGGCTGTCTCATGCCCCATCCCTGCAGCTGGAGGTTTATCTGGGACTTCTCCGCAGCATCCGTGTTTCCCTCGTGAGTCAGACCCGTGCAGCCGGGGCAGAGAATGGCAGAGCAGGGGGCAATGCACTGTGCCTCAAACCAACACTCCAGCTGTCCCAAGGAGAAGGGCCTGGCGGGTGGGAAGTTTAGCCCAGGTGGGTCTTGCAGGTGGTCCCCTTGCCCTCCAGGGAGGAAGCTGTCCCTGGAACTTCATCCCACATTCCTCAAGACACCCATCCGGAGGCTGTCTGTGCAGGCACAACCGCATCCCGACACACTGGGCACCTCGAACCAGCGCAGGGCAGCAGAGGGACAGTCCCAGTGGAACGTGGGTGGCAGAGCACGAGCTTTCCTCCTGCATCTCAACCCCTCTCACCCCACACTCAGCAATCTCCCAGGCTCGTGGCCATGTCTGACCCCCCAGGAGACAGTCTGAGCCAGAACAGCCACGGCAGGGACCTGGGGGGTGATCCCAACCTCCAGACATGGTGCTCCCCATCGTGGGGACATGGCCAGAGGCTGGAGGTGTTCTCAGGTGTAAGCAACCGCCCCCAAGCACTGCACTCTCCAACCTCCCCGTCCCATCACACACGGGCGCAGCAGAGCACAATGAGTGACATGGCACAGCCCATGGAGGTGTCTTTGCACGCTGCCATGCACACCCGGCTCTCACCAAAGAACTGCTCTGCACTGCCACAAGCAGCCAAACTCACCACGTCCTCACCCCACTCTGCTCTGCCCCCTCTCCTGCACCGCAGTCGTCACATCATCTGGTGGCTGGTTTGAGCTCCTCTCCCCAGCACCAAGAGAAGAGCTCTGGATTGCGCACCAACCTGCTCCTCCTCCACCAGCTGAAGGTTTGGAGCACTTGTCCACCACCCAAAGGTGCTGTGAGGTGGCATGCTGTGATGGCAAGCACAGGCAGGCGCCTCCAGTGCAGCTCAGCTCAGCTCAGATCTCCTCTCCTCCCTTGCTCCCAGGCACTCGCCAGGCCAAGCTGCCCCAGGGACCCGGCCATGGGGTGCGGGACACAAACCAGACAGCAGAGAGCACAAGTCAAAGGGCAGAAGGAGCCGGCATGCCGTGGAGACGACCGAGGCAGCACACACCCAGAGAGAGGACAAAAACAGCAAAGGAAAAGAAAAGGAATGCAGGAGAGAGTACTTACAACAGAAAACAGAGAAATTTCACTTGCTCAGTAGTCCTGATGCACCAAAGCATGGACAGGGAGAGAGACAGACAGATGGAGAGAAGAAGAGTGTGTGAAAAGACCTGAATGATAACTCTGCCCTGGAAGAGCAGCTCTTTGGGAAGGCACACACACACGGGATGCTCTGACGCTGCATTTGCTCTCCACAGCAGTGGGGTGAGATCCAACCACAGAACTCACTGCCAGGGCAGGGAGCACCCAGAGCCACCCGCGCTGCCCCGAAGGGACGGAGAGGCAGCAGAGAATTCCCTGCTGCTCCCCTTCCCTGTCAGCTCTGCTTGTCCACAGCCACACACAGGAACACCACCTCTTCAAAAATTGGTATCCACTCTCTGCACAGTATTTCCAGGACAAAAACATCCAACACAGCCTGATTTTTGCCTGTGAGGTTTTCTCTCTCACTGTAAAAACCCACTCTCCAGTTTTCCCACCAGAGAAGCAGAGGGCAGAGTAACAGTCTGCCTGTCCAACCTGTTCTCTTGCCCTGGTACAAAACAGAATTTCAGTGGCAGTTCACACAGTGTCCTGGCAACATCCGACCTGCATCCACCAGCTCCTGCACACTCCTGTGTGGGTCCAGCAAACCCACCAGCTCCAGCCTCCACTACAGCTTTCCTCTGACACCGCACCTGCACCCACCAACCAGACTCCCGAGGGGTTTCCAAAGAGGTGATCCTGCAGGCAGGTCCCAGTCCAGCCTTCCCCACTCTGCCTGGGACTTGGGACACTGGCACTGCTCCAGGACACCTGTCCCTCTCCTCCCATCAGGGGCACTGGCAGGGACAGGGGAGCTGCCCCTCCACCAGGACAAGAGGCAGATAAAACCCCGGGCAGCAGCAGAACCTGAGGTGCACGGTGGGATTTGGGGCTTGCTCAGAAGGCACCACCACCACCATCACCACCATCACCATCACCATCACCACCAGGCTCTGCCTGCACATGCGGGAGCAGAGGGGGCCACAGCACCAGCTCTGCACACACCAACACTCACGTTATCAGGCGTGACTTGGGCTTCTGGGGGGAGTCTCTGCCTTCCAGGGAATCGTCCTGCACCTCCAGCGTCTGAGATTCGAGGATTTCGTTGAGGGTGCTGTCTGCAGTGGAGCAGGAGTCAGTGGCGGTGCTGGTGAGCGTCTTGGTGGGCTTGAATGGATCCACAGTGTCAAAGTTATTGGGGTCAAACTGGTAAGAGCCCTTGGGGAGAGTTGGCAAGTTTTGCAGTGCTGAGCTGCCACTGAGGGAGTTGAGACCGGGGCTGTCCCAGCGCACGGGACCCAGCTGGGGTGAGCCTCGGGGCGGTGGTGCCTCTGTGGGACCCCTCTCTGCATCCTCAGCTGGTTTCTTGGGGGACTCTCGGTGTCTCTTTGGTGTCAGCTTGCTGGCTGGGATCCTGCTGCCCCTCCTGGGTGAAGATCTCTTGACCTCTGTGCTCTCTCTCATCTCCGTAAAATCAGCCTCAGGTTTTGGGACCTGCCCTGTGGGCTCCAGGGCTGGGTCCCCCTGCAACTCACTGGGATGGGGGAGGTGGGATGGGCTCTGGCAGTTCCCTGCCACAGAGGGGTTTCCACTCCCGTTGTACTGCTCAGGGTCGAGCGGGTAGGACGCTTGGGGCACTGCGGTCTCCTCTGTGCCTTCGTCTGTTTTCTTCCCCAGCGAAGGTGTTTTCCCTTTCCCGAGCTGCTCCTGGGCCAGGGTATCAGCCCTCAGCTCCACCAGCCCCGTGCCAGCATCTGCCACATTCCCTCCTGGCATGACCCGCACGCGGGTGGCCGTGCCCGCATGGGGCACCAGGGCTGGCTCTGCGGCGGGCACAGCGGCGTGGGCAGAGTCAGCCCCACAGCCCAGCCCAGCCAGAGGCTGTGTCAGGGGCGAGATCTCGGGGCCAGTTTCCCCTTGAACATCCGAGCTGGCTTTAGGGGCTCCGATCTCCGGCTGAGCCTCATCATTGGAGTGTTTCCCAGGAGAGCCATCCGGGCAAGCTTCTCCTACCAGCAGGTCACCATGGGCACCTGGCTCTGGAAAGAAAAAAGGAGATGGTTAAACCCCAAGTTATGGTGCACCCCCTTCCAGAAGGGTTTCTGTCCCCTCCTCACAGCAGCTCCAGTGTTAGATTTTAGGGAGAATCCACTGACTCAAAACTCAGCTTCCCTCCTGCCAGACGACTGCTCACCTGGGTGGAGAGTTAAAAATCAGCGAGGGGAGTTTAGGGAGGCACAACACCCACGAAATGTGAATAAGCAGGCTCCAGGGAGAAGGGGAAGGGAATGGTGTGCTCCAGAAGAAGCAGGGGGCATCCAGAGGTCACCTGCCTGGTGCCAGGGCTGTGGAGCCTGGTGTGCACCAGGCAGGGGGAAGCTGCCTAATGGAAACTGACTCTTCACCTGCAGAAATCCTGCTGCAGTCACGCCAGGCTCTCCACACTGCTGACAGCATCTCCTAATCACAAATCCTGATCCGTGACTTAATCACTATTATTCCAATCCCTTCCCCTCAATCCTTTTACTGTTTAATCTTTTCTTCGTTATCAAGGGATGGGGAAGATCCTTCATCTACTGAGGCATCCTGAAAGCTTCACCCATGGAGCACCCAGAGCCATGACTGTGGTGCAGGTGTGTCAAGGCACAAGAGGAAAATACCTGGTGCCAGCTCACCTGCATCTCTTCTGCTGCACCTTAACCAGGGATGATTGCACAGGCTCTCAGGATAAGGATGCTGGGATGCCCAGCACCCATCAGGGAGCACATGGGAGCCACAGCTCTCACAGGCACCTTTTCTGGGGAGACACACTCCAGCTGGGTCCTCCAAGGGCAGAACAGAACCAGTGCCTGCCCAAGGACCAAACTATTCTGAAAACCTGGCTGAGAAGAACACCCTGGGTAATGGAGAGCTTGTGCCATGGAAACCTGCCTGTCCCCACCCCTGATGCAGCCCTGCCCTGGCACAGAGGAGATGGCCATGGAGGGGAGTCACCTCCAGCATCGCCCAGTTTGGCTGGGTGATGCCAATCACCAGCTCCTGCAGATCCACAACCCCCAGCACATCTCTTGGGAAAGGTTTTTCCTACCACCAGGCATCTGCAACCAACCCATGTTTGCTGGTGACAGGGAGAGTCACAGGCTGGCAGAGGAAAAGTGCATCAGGCAAATATCTGGTCCAGAGGCTAACCCAGCACATGGAGCCAACAATCCTGACTCAGCTGATGGTTCATGGTTTGCATAATTGATCCCCAGGATGCTAAAAGCCATGGAAATGAATCATGAGGGTCTGTGTGCTCCCTGAGACTGCAAAAATGCTCCCTCTGACTGCAAAAAAAATCCCTCCTCCAAGTAGATGTTGCCTTGATGCCCCAGAAAACGCATCAGTAAACACAAATCTAGTGGATGAGTACTTGGAGTGCAGCCAGGAAACAGTCCGAGGCAGTGCCTGCCAGGCCTTCCCATCATTAGAAACCAGGAAAACTTTCTTAACAGACCCCCAAAGAAAACTTCATTACACTCGTTTTGTTGCTCACATGTTTGAAGCTTTCCTGAGACAGCCCTGAACAGAAGAACAGACTTCAAAGTCAGGGCAAAAGGACCTTTTAAGTGCATTCTGCGTTCCCAGAGGAAGGTTTGGCAGCCGCCGTTCTCACAGACATGAGCCCATCCTGGTTTCTAACACAAGCAATGAGTAATTACTTCTTGAATAACAAGCAGCCAGCACGCAAACCACCTCTCTGTGCTGTGGTGTCTGCAGGGTGGGGAGGGAAGGAGTGATGGCACATGTGACCTTTCCTCAGAACAACCATTCTGTCATAAAAATCAGAAGAACCACCCACCCAGGTTTTCCAATTTTGTGGCTCCCTCGTTTTCTGCACCTGAGAGAGCTCAGCTGCTCCACCCGTCCTACAGCACATCCCCTCTGCTCAGCCAGTCCGGGAGCCAAGGAACTGGGAGACAGGAGGTGCAGCCAAGGGGCAGCTCAGGTGCTTGCCTACGATTTTGGAAATCTTTTGCAGCAGAAACATCCCTCCTGCAAGCTCGGGGGAGCTTTCCCTCTGCTCCCCACCTCTGCATTTCCTCTGCCTTCAACGCAGCACGATGGGAGCACAGGTTCCTGCGGGAATGACTGCACAGGATGCAGAACCCAGTGACCTGAAGGGCCTTGGGGGGGCTTAGGAAGAGCCAAGCTCTGTGTTCCAGCCCCCGCCACTGCCTGGCAGTGCTGGGTATGAGCCTGGCGATACCTCAGTGCCCACAGAGCCCTCCTTGTGGCTCTCCCTGCTCCTTCTCTAAATGCTCCGACATCCTGAAGCGAGCGCAGGTCCCGCCAGCCCCGGGCAGTCACGTTGTGCAGCCGTGTTGGCTCTGCACGTCCTCCCTCCACTCACAGCTCCTGCCAAGGAAACCAGTCTGTGGAAACAACCAGTGCCCCCCAGTCCAGCTGCGACCCCCCAGCTCTGCCACTGCCCCCCAGTCCAGCTGCTGTGCTCCAGCCCTGTCAAGGCTTGAACCCCCCTTTTGGCCCAAAACTGTGCTGAATGCCCCAAAAGAACCCAGGAGAAGGCAGCCTGGCAGCCACTCACAGCATGCAGCTCTCCCGTGCTGTCTCCCACAGACACTCCAGCAAATGCCTTCCCGCAGTATCCCAAAAAGGTCACCCTGGGCTCGCCCATTCCACCACTGGCACTGTGCCTCGCAGGTGGGGGCACTTCAGTCCCAGCATGGAAAGGGACACTGCAGCAGCACGGCACACGCAGTGACCCCGGGACCTGTCCCAGCACAGGGCAGGAGAACACCCCCTGTCCTGGCTGTGCATGGCCTGCAAACCCGCTCCTGGCCCAGGCAGGTACCTGGAGGGGATGCTACAAAGCGAAAATGGAGATTTTTATGTTCTTTAAAGAAAAACAGGCAGGACAGTCTGGCACCACAGTAATAGGTACTTTGCGCCTGTGCATTATAATTGCTTTGCTTGTCTTCCTTGGACTGAAATTAAACAAAAACACAGACTTAAACAGCTTTCCAGCATGCCATCCCTCGCTCCCTCAAATGAAACAGGAACACTTGGCAGCGCCACAAGGCAAAGCCTGGGCGCCCTTTGCATCCCAGGGGCAGCCACTGAGTGAAGCAGCAGCGATCCCTGCACGGCTCTGTGTGCCAAGCGCGGGCAAGAACAGCCCCTCCGCTCCCCCACCCTTGTGCCAACCCCTCCACTCTCCCAGCCTTGGCCTCTGCTCAGGCGTGGGCTGGGTGTGAGTCACACACTCCCCCAGCTCAGCACAGGATATCTGTCTCTTCAGCCCCAAACATTTTTTTTCCTCTTTTGGCTTTCCGCTTGTGTTTAACAGCCGTTGATCTATTTTTAAATCTATTCTGTTAAGAATTAGCATACCAGCAGACGATGCTGCCGCTGGTAATGCACCGGAAAACACGTGCCCCGTGTCAGGGTAACAGCAGTGAGAGCCAGCTCGCCAGCTCCCACCACTGATGGCTCCAGATCTGTTGCTTCTGCTCATTTCCTCGTGCAAAATACCTACTGGCAGATGACTGGAGATAACCTGAGCAGGAAGGCGACGGAATTACAGCCCCCCACCATCCGAGACAGCAAGAGGAAATTGTCTGAGTGATCCTGAGTGGGCAAAAAGCCTCACTGCAGCCCCCTCCAGGGCTGCATTTCTGTCCCCAAGAGCAGGGTTTAACGCACCAGGATCACCCCTCAGCCATGCACAGAGCAGCCAGCCCCGGAGTCACAGCTTCTGTCTTACACATTTATTCCCAAGGCAGGGGGAGACTGCAGCTGAACAACAGGCAGTGCCTGCTCCTTGCTGTCCCTCTGGCACCACGGGCATGCCATGCCTGGCCACAGGTCCAGCTCCGGCGCTGCCCCCACACACCCCAGCATGGCCAGCAGCAATTCCCCATGGCCTGCAGGGCAGTGGCTCTCACCGTGGGTCAGCTCAGCTGTCTTGGTGCTCACAAGCAGCCATCACACAGTATTGCCTCCATCCATCCAGGCATTTATTCCCACTGCTGCTCCCAAGCTGCAGCCAGACGGAAGGGCGCTGGCTTGTGTGAAAGCAGCATCACAAAGGTGAGGTGTTACCATACAGACTACATTGGAGAAGTGGTGGAACACCCCGGGGTGCCTCTGCATGCTGCAAACACATCTGTACCTGGGCAATCCCTTCCCTCCACCATTCCAGAGACACAAAAGAGCCGCAGCCAGAAATGTGGGCAGGAAGGGGCCAGAGCCGGATGCGGTGGCACCACGGGTTGGCTCTGCTGGCTCCAACATCCCACTCTCCGCCAGCTAGCACAGAAAAACAGCTTTTGCTGGAGATCATCCCCTCGGCTCCACAACACTGGGAGCTTTGTGTGCAGGAGCAGCCTCTGCCTTGCTGCTGAGCAGGAGCTGCTCATCTCAGGATGAGGGGCACAGGCACACATGGGGATAGTGACATCCAGGAGTCTGAGGCAATGCAATTCCCTGACTTTTGACAGAAATGACCCTCCTACCTTCTAGGAATGCCTTTATCTCCCTCTCCCCCTCCCCAGACATTATCCCCAAAGTAAAGATGTCTCTTAAGAGGGAATGACTATCCCAAGAGCTGTGATCATTGGAAGCATGTACTGAATGCTCTCTCCATCACAGCAAACAAACCTGTGCTTTCCACAGGGATGGGTGAGCACCCAGATCCATCCCAACAGCAGAACAACATCACAGGACATGGTGAGCCACGGCATCCTTTTACTGCCATGGTCCACATGGTCTGCATGAAGGACCCAGGGTCTGGATCGAGCCCACATGCTCCAAAACCAGCCCCACAGAAACCTCCCAGCCGCTGCTGTGAGCGCTCAAGGAAAGAACAACATTGCACATCACATACTGGGGCCTACAGCAGTGAGAGGCAAGAGAGGGCAGGGGATACCCAGAACAGCCTGTTGGGGACTTCCAGGCTCACCATATCCTGCCCTGCACCCTGGAAAAGCTTCTGTCCCGCAGATGCCCCTGACACTGCCCAGCCACCCTGCCCTGCTGAGAGCAGAGGGACAGGGAGGTCTCCTCCCTGCCCTGCCCCGATAACCTCCAGTGGTTGTTGCAACGGCGCCGGAGCTTCAAAGGTTCCTCCCAGCAGCACGAAAACAGAGATAAACACTGAGCTCAGCCACGGGCACCAACACACCCCCCTGGAGAGGAGGGTACAGAGACAGCAGAGAGGACCCCAAAAGGCCAAGGCTAATGGGGAGACAGCTCAGGGGACCAGCAGCAGTGTGGGACACAAGGGTAAACCTGCAACAGCTCGGGAACACATGCAGAGAAAACCCCACACATTTAGAGCAGATCCTCCCAAAAATGGGGCTTGGCAGCATTGAGCTTTCACATCTTTAACAGCAACCACACAGCAAGGACACCTGGAACCTAAATCCAGGAAAAAATGGACCACGCAATGAAACACCCACCATAGACCAGCCTGGGGGACACAAACGCAGCACACGGCAGCTCCTGTGCGAGGGCCAGGGGCAAGCAACACGTGGGGCACACAAGAGGCAGCTCCCGCCGGCCAGCAGCAGTGGGGACAGCCCCCGGCTGCAGGCAACGTGGCAGAGGGATGTTTAGCTTACAAAATGATTCAACAGCATCCCCGGGTTCCTCTCCATCAACCCGTCTCAGCCCTTTTCGCCCAGCCCAGCCCCGTCATTTGAACCGTCCGGGCCATTAACCACAAAAAATGTGGCAGGCATTATTCAAAGCCAGCGCCTTCTCCTCCTTGACCCCACCCTGCCTTTCTGCCTCTAGAGCACCGGGAGCAGAAGGTGCACACCGGCTCTTTACCTTGGGTCCCGACCTTGGGCTCTGGTGATCCCGGTGGCTCGCAGAATTCCTTTAGTGGCGAGCAGGTCGGCGTTTCTGCTTCAGGGGTCTCAAAATTATCAGTGGAGTCCGAGCTGCCGAAGGGGGGGAAAAGAGTGAGGAATTACTGCGTTCAAGGCCACCTCCGAAATCCTCCACACCGCCTACACGTCCAGCCAGGCCGGCAGCCGGCCGTGGGCATCCGGGCCGGCCACTCCTGTCCAGCAGGACACGCTAACAAATGGAAAAGGGAGAGCAGGTGAAACATCATCGTGAGCAGCCCCCCGTGTGCCCCCAGCCCTTCGGGAGGGCTTCTGCCAGGTCATTCCCGAGCTGAGCATCCACCACGGGCCTCCAAGGACACGCAGCCCGGCGGCGTCTTCCCCCGCAGCATCTCCCCCGCAGCATCTTCCCCGCCGCTGCGGGCGCTGCCGCGGGGAGAAGCCCGGCTGTTCCCACCCTGCGTCCCCGCAGCATGCTCCGGGAAGCGGCTCCGACCCCGGTCCCCCCGGTCCCCCCGGTC
>VWZG01003228.1:154278-199977 GCA_013396735.1 Grallaria varia | reverse complement strand
CCCATCCCGGGCTGACTTGTCCCCCTCCCAGCCACAGGAAACCCCCACGCGAGAGGGCAGCGCACTGTGAAAGCCGATCCCCCACCATTTATCTCACATTTATTGGGCTGCACCTGTGCTGTCACACAGACGGCACGGCGCAGATTCCTTCCACTCTGGACGTTCCAGAGAAGACCCCAGACTGGCAGGGAACTGCCCTGCGGGGGCCAGCGGCTCCCAGGAATCCTGGGGCCCCCCAGGAATCCTCACCCCCCCCAGGAATCCTCACTCCCCCCAGGAAGACTGGCGCCCACCAGGAAGCCTCACCCCCCTTGGGAAGCCTTACCCAGGGTAAGGGGCAGTTGAGGAACCAGACAGGGGGAGCAGGGGCAGAGGGAAAGGACACACCTGCCCCTTCCATTTTCCAAGAAAATAGCGGCCTCAACAGCCCGGGCTGATGCTATATCCTTCCGTGGCAGCAACAATATTTATTTAATAAACTATTGTTGTTTAAAAATAACAGCCAGCAGTTCCTGCAGAAACCAACCATGCTGGCCTCCCTCGGGAACTTTCCCTCAAGAGCTTTCCCCCTAACGAGAGCTCCCACGCCCAAATTCATCAGCTCCCACACGCTTGCTCGAGAGAGGAGGATAACATTACTGCTGCCGTGCAGCAGCCACAGCTCTGCGAGGAATGTCTGGGGCTCTGGCAGCAGATCTCTCACGGGCAGCAGCAGCAGCATCACTGGCAGCTCCCCAGAACCCCAGCTGGCTCATCCCAGTCCCAGCAGCAGGTCCGGGGGATGACCTGGGAAAGGGCAGACAACTGTCCTAGTGTGAAACCAGCCCGGCCCATTGCAGAGAAGTGCTGCTGGCCCTCGCTGACCAGACCAAGACTGAGCCCCTGGGCCGGTGCTTCCCTGTGAATCATCAGCCAGCTCTGAGAGTCGGGAATGCCTCTGCACGAACAGAGAAGCCTCTGGGGCAGAGCAGACCCATCCATCTGGTCTGGCTGCCTCTGACACCAGCCTCTGTCGGATGCTTCAAAGGGCTCATTCCTCACTGTGGAGCATCTCAAATAACCTCCCTGCAGGGATCCTTTCTCCCAGGCTTCCATCTCTTGGTGTCCTTATTAAATATATGTGTCAGTGCTGCGCACTTTTACCGTCTGGCCTCTGTCAAAGAAAATCTCTTAGCCCCTTGTCATAATGCTTCTAAACTTCCCCAGAGACTCCTCTGGGTGAGCCAAAGCTGAGGTGCTGTTGGTTCCCACCGTGGGTCAGTGGCAGGAGCAGCACACGAGCCCCAGGGAACACCCACAGGGCCCGGGGGACTTGGGGCCCTGCACTCCCTGCCGCATAGAGAACACCGAGCAAGAGGGGACTACATGGCACATATCCACGCTTACTGAAAACCACGAGGCTCCAGCAAAAGCAGAACCTCAACATCCTGTTGCCTGCAGCTGCCGCGAGCAGAGCACAGCCCACTTCCCTGCTCCAAAGCGGCACAGCTGATTTCTGCAGATGAATTTTACATAAGGAGATCTTCAGCATGAGCTGCGCCGCAGCACTGTGCTGCAGCCTGACCTCCTCCTCCTCCTCCTCCTCCTCTTCCTCCCCCTTCCCACCTCCCGCTGACCCCAAGGACCAGCCTGAGTGACGGCGTCACCACGTTCTGAACCAGCTGGCGGGTTCTGCCCAGGGAAAAGAGGACAGCGAGTGCAGCAGGAGCAGCAGCAGCGGCGCTGGCACAGCAGCAGGAACGAGCCGCCTCTGCTGCAGAGGGGAAGGAGCTTTGACAGGCGAGCGACAATGTACAGGCTGACTCAAACAGCCCCCCACTTGTTGGATGGGGGAACTGGGGCACAGGAGCAGAGGAAATCCGCATCGTCTGTGCCTGTGCAGGCTGCACACATGCAGTGCACCCAGTGAGGACCCCCTGCTCCCACCCACCACACAGGGGAACAGGATCAGCAGGACTGAACCGTGCCAGCTGCAGAGCTCCTGACCTGCAGGGCCCTGGGGCAGGAAGATACCAGAGCAGTGCCGGAGCAAAGCCTGCTTCCACTTGCTGTTCCTGATGAGCAATTAAGGAAATGCCTCCAGTGGCATTTTCCAGCTTGGCACCTAACCCAGCCTGGCAGCACCGCTGGCTGAAAAGCATCGCCAAGGAGATAACCTGACTTTGTCAGTCACACTGGAGGCTCTGCCTGCCAAATGCTGCTTGGCACAGTCAGCAAACACATCTCCGCAAAGCAGGGAGGATGCTGACCTGTTCAAAAACACCTGCCAGCAGTTTCCATCCACACAGTGAGGTGCAGCCTGCACAGGCAGCAGCTGGACCTTGGCATTGCTGTCACCTTCCTCACTGCTGTCACAGTACTTCACTGTACCAAGCTCTGCACACGCACAGTGGCTCAGGCAATGTACAGCCCATGGATGTCTCTGCCAGCACAGCTCTGAATGACCTAGAAACCATCTACAGCTCACACACTGCCTGGGCTTTCTGGGAGGCGGAGAGCAGCAACCCCCAATCGACAGGGGAAGCCACAAAGATTTTCGAGCTGGGAGAGCTCTGGCATCACAGAGGCTGCAAAAAGATGCAAAACCTTGCTTATCTTCTCGTGCTGATCACTGCAAGAAGCCAGTTGCATCCAGGGATAATAGCTCTGTGTCCAGATGGACTTTCCCTAGTTTTATACTGGGGTGAACTTCCTCCTGGCTGTCTGGCAGCAGTGCCCCTGCCTGGCCTCACATCCTAGAAACATGATGTGCCCAGTTCCTCTAACTGCCACCACACCTTGGACTCCGGGAAGGGTGTGGGGCTGTGGAACAGGTATGGCACAGCCACACCTGTGGCGTTGGGAGCTGCAGTGCCCCAGGCCAGAGAAAGGCATGCACCTGGAGTTCCCATTCTCGGCCCTTTCATTAGGCAGAACATCTCTTTCTAGCTGTGGAGCTTTTCTGGGCATGGCACAGCAGCCAGCGCTGCCATTTCTAGCTCAGAAACAGATCTTTTATGGGTTTTCTTTTCTCTGCCCTACTCCTGTCTCTCTCCTCCACAGCAGGGCCTTTGACTCCCCCACAGGGACCAGGGTCTGCCTTCCTGGAGCCAGCCCTGGGTCAGGGCATGAGGACAGCAGGGGGTGGTAGGGACACCTCAGAGATCAGCACACACATAAAACACGAATCCATATTGTGCTGCTGTGTAAATCACCCTCACAGCTTGTAATAAGCACTTTATCCACACAGCATTTATCTCCTCCTGGCAAGAAGGTCTGAGGTGTTTCAGGAGCATTTTTCTGTGGCTGTGTTTCATTCCACCCTGTTCTATTGATCAAGGATCAGCATCCTCCGGATGTGTCAGCACCTGGAGCATCCCGAGCATTTCACAAGTTCGGGGGCATCCCGGAGCATCCCGGCGCATCCCTTGGGTGTGACAGCCCCCCTGCGCATCCTCCGGGTTCGGCAGCATCGCGGCGCATCCCCTGGAGCCCGGCGGGCTGAGGCGGGCGCTGCTCTCGCTAGAGGGCTCTGCAGGATGAGTTTCCAAAGGCTGCCGAGCTCCTCGCCCTCGGGAGCGAAGGGCTGGGGCTGGCAGCGCTCCGCAGACCCGCAGCGGAGGGGTCTCCGCAGCCCGATGCCTTCCCTCGGCCCCGAGGGGGACACGGGAGATGGATGGGCGGAGGGATCGTGCACGGGATGCAGCTGAGCCAATGCCCACGGAGCATCCTGGAGGATCATGGAATCCCGGAGTGGTTTGGGTAGGAAGGGACCGTAAAGACTGTCTAGTCCAAACCCCTGCGGTTTGGGCAGGGGCACCTTATGGCCAGGTTGCTCAGAGACACGTTCCCAGCATCTCGAGGAAGCCGCTGCCAAGGGACGAGGCAGGACCGTGGGAGGACAAACCCACGACAGAAAAGTTCCCACGTTCGTTTTGCTTCTCCTGCCCTTGACAGAGCTGCAGCCTGGACACTCCCGGGCACAGCCTGGGCTGAGCAGCACAACACCGAATGCCCTGTAATTCAAGGCAGACAAGCCCAACCTCCTCGCAGCTCTGGCTCTGCCACCCGCTAGCCAGGGCGCAGCAGGAGCCGGCGTGTCACCCACTGCAGCAGCACCCTGGAGCCCCAAAGCCATGCCCTGCATGGGACAGCGCTGCCGAGCAGCTCAGCTCCCCCGGGACCCTTCACAGCCTGGGATGTGACAGTTCCCATCGCTGCACATTCCATCAAAATAGCTCTACAGAAATTGAAGTAAAGGACACAACTGTCACACACGAGCCCGGACACCAGCAGCCAGCCCCAGGCTCCAGCTGCCTTTCCCCAGCAAACTGCCAGCAAATGGATAAATACAGACATTTGTGGCTCCACTGGAAAGGGGTGATGGGATAATGAATGCTCTGCTATTCCAGCACTTTAAAAACGCCAACCACAGCTTAATCTCGCTGATGCACTCATGTGGGTGCGATCTCCTTTCAATAGGAACAGGCTCCAGCTCCATGAGCCCCATTTCCACACTGATGCCGGATGAACACAAGCATCTGCCTTCATTGTGCAGCTTATTGACTCCTCCTTCAATTCCTTTGCTCTATTTGCTAAAACCATCCGTGCTATGCAGCAGGAATGCTCTTATCAGGTGTTTGTCAGGCCTCAGATCCCCGATTTTACTTGGGACTCAGCGATTTTGGAAAACCTCAGCCCATAACCTGGGGTGCCAGCAGGGATGGGAGCAGCTGAGGAGTGAGGACAGCAGCGAGCACAGGAAGAGGGACCGGGGAGATGATAAAGGGTGGGAGGAACAAAACAAAGTTTGCTCAAGGTGGAGCAAACAGGTGGGAAGGAGAAGCTTCGGAGTCCGACAGGACAGAAAGGAGCAGCTCCAGCACACACAGGGAACACTGGGATGGTTTTTCCATAGGGAAACAACTCTAATGTCTAGGTAAGAGACGACTGCAAGGAAATAAAGGCAGTACTGAGCAGTTACAAGGGCAGAACACACTTGTTTTCCTTGTCTTCTCCCGGTGTTTCCAAACAGCCTCACATGGTACTCCACTTAAAGAAAACATTTCTGTTCCCAGAACTGTTTTCGTTGATTTCCAGATAAGAAGTCTCCACTTTTCCTTTTGACCCCAGCCGGTGCCTCCCTGTCGGTTCCCAGTGGCTGAGCAGCTGGTGGGGAGCAGCTCACCCAGCCCGGCCCCGGCTCTGCCCAGCCCGCGGACCCCCACCCAGCTGCCACCTCACCGTGACCCAAAGCAGGGGGACAAAGGCAGCGCACCCTCCCTGCCGCCGGGAGCTCCTGCTGGGCCGGGGGACGGGGTGCTTGGGCCCCCTTGGGTGGGCAGCTGAGCGCGGCTGGAGGAGCAGAGGAGAGGGGAAAGGCACTTTCTCCGCTCAAATTAACGACTGCACCCTCTGGTTTCTCCCCGCTGCCCCGCAGCGAGCCCGCACCAGCCCCACGCGTGGGGCTTGCGGGGGGACCCAGACCCGTCCGACCCGCGGTCCCCGTCCCACCTCGCCCGCACTCACCGGCGCGGCGGGGTCCGGAGGTCCCGGGGGTCCCGCGGCTCCCGGCCCTGGGCCGCCCCCATCGCCGCCGCTCCGCCGGTCCCGGCGCGTCCCGCCTCCGCGGCACGGGGAGAGGGAGGGATGGAGGGATGGACGGAGGGAGAGAGGGATGGAGGGCGGGGGCTCGGCCCGGGGGGGCGTTCTGGGTGTCCGGCGTGCCCGCTGCCACCCTGTCCCGGACCCCTCTCCCGGACCCCCCTCCCGGACCCCTCTCCCGGGGACAGGACGCGCAGCAGATGCGGGGCTCGGGCGGGGGCTGGCACGGGCAGGCGGCTGGTCTGGTGACATCGGGAATCAGGGATCCACGGTTGGAAAAGCCCCCCCAAGTTCAACAGCAATGCAGCGCCGCCAAGGCCACCACTAACCCATGTCCCCAGGTGCCACCTCTACAGGTCTGTTAAATCCCTCCAAGGATGGTGACTTCATCACTGTCCTGGGCAGTCTGTGCCAGGGCTAGACAGCCCTTTCCATGAAGAAATTTTCCCTAATATCCCATCTAAACCTCCTCACCTACCAGGGCTCTCATCAGCCACTAGCTCGGCCTCTCATACTGCACATTCAGTGACAATCTGGGGGCTGAGCCCCTTGTCCAGGGCACCTGATGTCAATCGAGAAGCCCTGATAAAGCACCGGTGTAATTTCTCCCCTAAAAACAGCCTCTTCCTAAATCATGCCTTGCAGGGGAAGCCAAACAGCCAGCCCTGACATCAGGCAGCAGCCAGACCCCTTCAAGGCGGCAAGATTGAATGCAGCACTTCAAAAGCTCAGAGGTGACCCCACTCAGGAAATGTCCTGGTTGGAGTTACTTTAATTAAAGTACCTATGAACATATCCATTTCTGACACCATTTGGGGCTTTTTACTTCTGAGAAACTGAAAACTGGAATATTAATTTCCTTTTTTTTCTCTCTCTCTCTGTCAGTCAGAGTGTTCTGGCTGCGGTTGCAGTATTTTTTGGCAAGAAAAGTGTTGATGGCCTTGAAAGCACTCACCTTCCTAAAAAGAAATAAATAAACACACACAAAAAAGACCAAACTTTCCTTGGATGAAAAAATGTCCTGACAGGCTCACCTGCCCTCCTGCCTGTGACCATGCCCAGCATGCCCACAGCCACGCACACCCATGGGGACCCCCACTCTGCATGCATGGGGGCTTCCACAATGGCCCTGACCACCCCAGACCCCCCAAAATGCCCCTGGGAGGAGGGAGCATTACCTCTGCTGCTGGTGTGCCAGGGGAGAAGTCGGAGGCTGCGGCCGCTCACCACAGTCGGTCACCATGGCTGGTGGAGTCAGGTGACAGCCATGTGGCACATGGTGTGGGGCCCTGCCTGTTGCATGTGGCTGGATAATCTCCAGCAGTGATGCAGGCAGGAGCTTGGCAGCACCCTGCACCCCACGGCACAGCCTGGGCACTGCCAGCCCCGCGGGAGGTGCTGACACCCTCCTGCACCACTGGCACTACCTGTCCTGGGATGCTGCAGCCTCCTGGCACTGCCCCACGGCCACACGGGGGAAGGGAAACCCAGCTCTGAGCACAGCCCAGGGAGAGGTCTGCTCCAGATACTTCCCACAGCCTGGCAGCTTCCACTGGGTGCCACTCCAGCCCCTTTGCTACCCCTGCCCAGTGCTGCTGGGGGAACTGGCCATGCCGGATGGGAGTGCTGGGGATTCTTGGGCCAGGAGCCCCAAACACTGATGGATTGTGACAGCAGGTGAAAGAGCTGAGGAGATGATTTTTGGATACCCGGGCCCAAGATAAAGAGCTTGGTGTGGGCTTTGGACTGCTCTGACTTCCTGAGTGTGTTATAAAGGCCAAACACCACACACTAGATGTGATGTGTCATGTTTCCTCCACCTTGCAGCTGAGGACAAGCCTTGCCTCTGCATATCCCTGCCTGTGGAACAGGACAGGCGCAAGCTCCAGGCACGGCTGGGTAGTGCCCATGCAGTGTCTCTCTGCGGAGGCGGCATGCCCAGGGGCCAGGCTCTGGCATGGGCAGCCTTCCCAGGGCTCGGTCCTTTCATTCCTGTGCCTTTGGTTTCAAAGGAATTTCCTGCAGCTCTTTCTGAGTGGTGCATTTGGAAACACTGCCCTTCCCATCTGGGCAAAGCTGGGAGACACACAGTGTGTTGGATGGGGTCTGCCAGGCACCTGCCCGCACTCAAGGCTTGAATGCTGCATCCAGGCTTCAGCGACTCATCCCAGAAATCGGCTTCCATGAGCAAGGATCGCTACCAAGTGGCAGGAATTCAGCGTTCCCGAAGAATTCCATCCCGTCAGAGCAGGGATCTGAACGGAAGGGGTGAACCCGACCAGGAGCTAAGGCTCCAGCACACGCACACTTGTAAAGCAACATTAAAAACTCTGGGCAGGGCCCATGGAAACTGTGGCAAGCCAGAGACACCCAGCGGGTGATGTGCCAACGCTGCATCTCCGTGCTCGGCGATTTTGGTCACAAGCCCCCACGCTCGTTGGCAGGGCCCCCACCCTGTGGGCAGTAAACACACACACACCGCTGGGAAACTGCTGGCTTTCCCGGCAGATGCTGAAGGGAAAGTCCGGAGGGGGAAGGCACCAAAATTAAATGATGATTACGTAGCACTCCAGGAGAGAAAACCAGTTTCCAAACCCAGGAACCTTGAGGGCAAATGGTGATGTCCCTCACCACACTCCCTCCCCAGAACTCCCTCAACCTGACAAACTGGCACAAATATGATTAAGCTTTTCCCAGCCCCTCGGGCCAACAGGGAGGGTCAGTGTCACCATGTGGGAGCCACAGCCTCAGACTCGGAACAGTGACAGGTCCTGTTCAGACCTCCAGCAGCCCCATTGCAGCCCCGAGCCCCACTCCGGGGTCTGGAGGTGGGCACAGCTGCGTGGGCACTTCCCAGTCGTGCCAGGCGTCACAAGACCATGAACAGCCACACGCAGCCAGTGCCCCGAGGAGCACCAGAGCCGGCCGGCGGGATGACTGCGCTCTGCAAGGGGGCTGATGGTAATAATTACCCTTATGCTAATTCCATGGAAATTTCCATGTGCTTGGGAAAGAGGCAACCAAGCCCTTCTGCTGCTCGGGGCAGAGGTTCACTTTTGTTTCCAGGGACTGTGACTAAGAGCCGGGTCTGCCACATGGGTGGCGTTTAAATGCCTCCTTGGAGACTCCCATCTAAGCCCTCAAACCCAGCCGGAGCTCGCAGCCCCCGGCTGTAGGGTGGCTGGTGGGCAGCGCGGGGAACACCTCACCTCTGCCCACCTGTGCTGGCAGAGCAGCAGCACAGCGCCTTGGAGGGAGGGCACCGAGCCCCAGCCCTTCTCCACCTGGGCTTCCCCAGAGCTCCGATGGCATCTCCGCTTCCCGAGGGTCCCGAGGGAGGCTCCGATGGCATCTCCGCTTCCCCAGGGTCCCGAGGGAGGCTCCAATGGCATCTCCGCTTCCCGAGGGTCCCGAGGGAGGCTCCGATGGCATCTCCGCTTCCTCAGGGTCCCGAGGGAGGCATCGATGGCATCTCCGCTTCCCGAGGGTCCCGAGGGAGGCTCCGATGGCATCCCCGCTTCCCGAGGGTCCCGAGGGAGGCTCCGATGGCATCCCCGCTTCCCCAGGGTCCCGAGGGAGGGCGGGCGGTGCGGAGCTGCGTGCCAGCACACATCACCGCGCCTGGCTCTGGCAGCTCCTCCTTAGCAACCCAGGCAGAGCCACAACAGTGGCCCGGCGCACATCGCATCCCGGCCGGCGTGAGGGCTCTGCCGGAGTGCCCGGCGTGCCCCCAACACGGCCCGGCTGCCCACCCGGCAGGTGCCAGGGCCCCGCTCTGCCTGGGAAAGCACCACGACCTCGAGCTCTCTGGCAGGGCAAAGTCGCGGGAGGTTGTGCAGCTCCAAGGTGCCTTCCAAGGTCTGCCATCGCAGGGGCTGGTGGCGCCGGGGACCAGCTCTGCACCCCGGGCAGCCGCGGAGCCCTCGGTCCCTGCTCTCCTCCTCCCTCCGGCCTGATGGAGGCGAGCGCTGGGCGAGCTCCAGCCCTCAGCTCCCTTCTCCTTCCTACCTTTGCAGGCGCAGACTCCTACCGGGCTCTGGCACTCCCTGCCACCTGTCCCGGCGCTCCTTGGAAAGCCGCTCGCGTGAGCGGCCGCCTGGAAAGGAGCAGGGAGGAAGGAAGGGGATGGCCGGGGTGGGGAGGGCCGGGAGGCGGCGGGTGTCTCTGCGCCCCGCAGCCCGGGGGGAAGGAAGGAGGATGTTTTGTAATCTTTGGCGAGCGATTCCAGGGGCAGAGGGAGGAAAGCGGAGGGTACGCGGCTCGGCGCGGACCGCCCCGGTACCGGCACCGCTGGGGCGAACGCCGGGATCCCACGCCGGCTCCTGCAGGGGCCCCGCTGGTGTCATGCCGTAAAAATGTGCTCTCGACTGGAATTTGGCAGCCTGGCCCCTGATGGGGAGGGAACCTCTCTGCTTCCAGAGAGAGCGGGAGCTGCGGCGCCGGGACTGCGGGGAGAGGGGATGGGGAGCTGCTCCTGAGCTCGGCGAGGCTGCGGAAGGAGGGCTGGGAGCAGTGGCTGTGCCCGTGGAGTGATGCCCAAGAACGCCACTTTCCGCCGGCTGCCTCGGGCAGCACGACAGGGACAGACAGAGCCACGGAGGTCCCCAGAGCGGCTGGGCAGGGGGTGGCAGTGCCCAGAGCGCAGGGTACCAGCCCTGGGGCAGCCGTGGGAGAGCGGGAGGTTCAGCTGGGGACAAATTCTGGAGCAGAGGAGCCGGTTCCCTCTGAAGGTCCAAAGGTTGTGCCCTGGGCTCCACCACCTCGAGGAGGCGTTCTGGCAGCCGGGACACCGAGGCGTAACTCTGGGGAGCATCTCCGCATCCCGCAGCTCCTCCTCCCCATCCCGCAGCTCTTCCTCCCCATCCCGCTCCCGCTCTGGAGAACCCCCCGCGCCGCCCCCTTTCCCCGGAGCCCCGAGGCCGTCACCGCCCCAGTTTGCCNGCCCCCCGACCCCCATCCCGAGCCCCCCGGCCCGCGGCCGCTCCTGCAGAGGGAGCGCAAGGAGCGGGAATGAGCGGCGGGCTCTGCGCAGCCATTTCGTCCACGGGAAGCGTCGGGCAGGGGTGTTGCTTTCCAAAGGGAAGAGAAAACTCTGCTCCGACGGGGAACTTCTCCTCGCAAACAAACTGTGCCGTCTGTCCCCGCAGCCCCGGGCCGGACCTTTGTCCCTGGCCGTGCCCTGCGCCCATTCACCTTCCCAGGCAGCCGGGATCCACGGCAGTTGTGCAGGGGGAATAAACCAGCTCGCTGCATTCCCACCTCCTGCAAAACGCAGGGGGAGGACAGTGACTGGGAAGGACACTGCTGCACCTTCCTTGGGCAGGCAGGGTGGGGGAGCCCAGGAGCCCCCATCCCTTCTGCCTTCTCCGGGGGGCTCCCTGTCTGCGACCCTTCCCATCCGTCATTACTTCCTCTGTCCAGAGGGGCAGAGCGCGGATGCCTCGAGAAAGGAGCACAGATTCCACTCCTTCGTGTTTCTGGGGTGGCTGGCATGTCCCACCTGTACCAGCACCCCCACTCAGCCAGGCTCGGCTCCGCGTGTTGCCAGCCCGTGCCAGCCCCCTGGCTCTCGTGTCCTGCCCAGGGTTTGGGGCAGGAGAGCGTTCCCGGCTGCGGGAGACCCGGAGGTCGCGGCAGCAGTGGGCAGCGGCGCCCGCCTGCTCATCTCATCGCTGGCCCGAGTCCAGCCTCCAACTCCCAGCTCCCAACTGGCTCTTTCTTTGCAGCTGAAACTTCCTGTTGGTTCTCATTTTCATCCTTTGCCTCTTCAGCAGTGCAGAAAATTGGCACTTAATGTGCCCCACGAGGCTGCGTGGTGGTGGCTTAATTGACCCTAGTTTCATCACCGTGGCCACAGCTCGGTCAGAGAGCTCAGCCTTGAGCCACATTCGTTTCCTGTCCCCTCTTTGTTTTCCTGCCCTTTCCAGGAGTGCTGCTGGTGTTCAGTTCCAGGTGAGGGTCCTGGAGGAGCAGGAGAGGCCCAGACTGCCCAGCGAGCTGCACAGGTCCCTCCTGGGGATGCACCCAAGGAAATCTGGCTTCCTGAAGCTCTCCATCCTCCTTTCTGCCCCCACTCCTGTGCCTTCCCCAGCTGGTCAGCACGTTGCTCCAAACCCTGCCCATCCCAGCACCCCACCTTTGACACGGCGCATGGCAGGGCCATGCTGCAGCTCTGAGAGCTTCCCTAAGCATTGCAAATAGGTCAGAAACTTGAGCCACCAGATGCAGCCCTGACCTTGCCAGTTGTTTTCTAAGAGCTGGTCCCAAGCCTTGTGTGGAGGGATCACAGAGTGCAGAATTCCAAACCACGTCAGCAAGGACCAAGTGGTACACTGACCAAAGAGCTTATAATAAAATCAGGCTTATAAGAACCACCCAGATATAGCCTCAGTTTAGCTTTGATTCCCTTATGGCATCATTTGCAGCAGAGATTGCTGCAGGAGTACCTGAAATAATTGGTATTCAATGCATCATAAAACTCCACGTGTGGTTGACGATCCAGGCAGGACTGCATTATGGCAGATGTCTAGCAGGGGAATAAGATTTTCCAGGTGAATGAAGGAAATGCATATAACTCTTGTTTTGGGGATATTCCTGAGTGCTGCTGAGGAAAAGTGGCTGTTCATTGCTCCTCCGTCACACGAGAGCAGGAGAGTGTTGCCACCAAGGCTGTGCCCAGCTGCTGCTCTGGCACAGAGCTGGTGGGACCCTCCTCACCCCACCAGGCTCTGGGGGACACTGGGGTCACACCAGCAGGAGTGGTGTGCCTGCAGGTCCCAGTGGAATTCCCTGGGCTTGGGTGCAGGTTCCCAGGGCAGGGTTAGGGCAGCACCTCTGACGCTGTGCACCCGGGATGCTCTGTTAAGGAGGAGGGTTTCCTCCTATTGAATATCTCACCACTCAATTTGCGTTGGACCATGGAGTCCTTCCAACACTCAGAATACAAAGAGTTAGTATCTGCTGCTCTGGAGTTTGTATCCCGGCGGAGAGCCCGGCCAGCTGGGAGCACGTTGGGACCAGGCTCCAGTACAAAGAACAATGGGAAATCAAGGCGAGGGGTGGTGGGGGCAGGATCCAGCCTTGGTGACAGTGCTGCATCTGGGGCTGCTCCCAGCTCTCTGATTCTCCACCGAGAGAGGATCACAGCTTCCAGACCCTCCTTTTAACTCTGCAGCTTGTCCCCTCACTCCCCTTCACTGTGCTTTCAGGCGGTGGGCTCTGCGTGCCAAATGGGATGCTGGGGAAGGCGCTGCTGCCTGGATGGGCTCCAGATGCAACGCAGCTAATCCATTTTTATAGCCGGGAGCAGGTGTCTCGTGCATCACAAGCAGCTCATTTAGAGACCACTCTGTTCATTTGGCAGCAAGCACTGAAGGGGTCCGAAGGCATCAGCCACCACTTGGTGCCTTCCAGCTCCAGAAACACACCCTGGGTGCCCTGCGGGGCCGTGGTCCTGCTGCATCATCCCAGTCTCATCCATAAGAGGAATGAGGGCTGTTGGCACCCCTGGCCAGGGACACAGGACCAGAGCCATGCCTGCACCTCACTCCTGGGCTTCAGAGCCACAGCCACCAGTCCTGGGGATGTGCAGCTCCCCGGGGGCTTTATGGCCTCACCTGCATGTCCATAAAATGAAGAGCACAGCTCAGGGCCATGGAGAATCTCCTTTTTGCCTGTACTTTCCCCAAATTCCGGTGCCCGTGCTCACCTTCACTGCTCAAACAAGGATATGCCCACGCATCCGGGGGCTGTGAGCTCTGGGAAGAGCCAGTACCTGTGGGGAGGAAAAGAAAAATATCTGCTGTTGGAGCCAGAGATAGGAAAGGCCAAAGGGTTTGTTTTCCATCCCCAGACCACAGCAATGCAGCAAGTGGAACCCGGTCAAGAAACCCCATCCAAACCCACAGCTCTTGAGGCTGCTCTGGGCAAACAACGCCTCAAAGGGCCCTCTGTCACTGCCCATCCCATTTCCAGCCCGGAAGGGAGAAGTGACTGACCCGCTGCTGCTCCAGGGAGTCTTGGCCGTGCCGTGGCAGGACCAAGGCGCAGCCCCAGCACTCACTGCAGTGACAACCCTGTCTCCAAAGGAGTACCTGGAGGGCTGCAGCCACAGATCCTCTAACTTTGCTGAGGGCAGTGGGTCCTGCAGAGCTCGAGGAGACCCCAAGAAAGGGCCCATGGCTGTGCAGGACCCCGGCCAAGGAGCTTTGCAGCAGCAGCTACTGACACGCCTGGACACACTGGCCCTGCTGAGACAAAGAGCCATTGCTGGATTCAGCTGCCCTGGGTATTTTTTTCCCTCTTCGATGAATCACCTGCTAAAAATATTATAAATTGAGTCGCTGGCCAGACCTTTCACTTCCCTGGAAGCAAAAATATTTATTTTACTCAGGCCGTGCCTGTGTTTTAGCAGAACTTTATGATCAATTTTGGAGGAATGTGCCATGCTGTATATTCAAATTACAACTTTTTTTGGCTCACAGTGTAAATTTAAAATGTCTTGTTTAAGACGCAACTGTCAAGCTGCCAGAAAAATGCGGTTTCAGCTGTTTTTCTTCCCCAAAGCCCCAGTTTTGCCCAGTTGATGGTTATTGTCAACCCAGGAGTGTGCCTGTCCCAGGGGCTGGCAATCGAGGGGTGCAGGCTGGGCTGGCTTAGACTGGGAGCTTCCACTTCCATGGGAAAAGCAGCACTTCATTCCCAGTGTGACCACAGAGTTGGGTCACGGGGAGCTTTGGAGCTGCCTGGCTGATGGGGACAGCTCTGTCCCCACTGCACAGGGCTGCATTTTCAGGAACTGGAGCCTGTGCAGTGGGGACAGAGTGTTCCTCTCCTCTCCCTGTGCAGGCTCCGGGCTGGTGCAAACCTGATGCAGATCATCAGACAGGCACCAGCACGATGAGATCCCAGAGGAGGGAATCATCACGATGAGATCCTGGAGGAGGGAATCATCATGGAACCCCCTGGAGGTGAAGGAGCTTGGTCCTGGGAGCACCTTCCTCCTCCCGAGGTGTGCGGGCGAGTCGTGTCGCGGTGCTGCGGAGCCGGAGCAGGGTCTGTGCCACCAGCCATCGACATTCCTGCTGGGATCGTGCGCCGCCGTCTCCTGTTGCTCTTGTTCCCGTGCCAGGAGCACCTTCCCCATAAACTCTCATTTGAATTTAGGAAGGAAACGAGAGAAATTTCTTTTTCTCGCTTCAGGGCAGAGGGGATAATGGGGTCTTTGTTCCCCAGTAATTAGGCTGGTTTTTGCGTGGGTTTAATTTACACTCCCTTCCAGCCTTCCCTGCAAAGTGGGAATGTGACCATGGGTGGGTGGGTGGCTGGGCAGAGAGCGTGGGCACCTCTGGGCACCAGGACCAGGCTCTTGCCTGGGCATCACTAAGGGACAGAGCTGGGGGCACCAGCGCCAGCATCTGGGCTGATCTTCATGCCAGTATCGTTGTCTTCTGGATGGGAGCTCTCCCCAGCACTTCTCTGAGGTCTGCCAGTCCCCTGGGCACCAGCCCTGTGCCTCTGCAGCCTCAGCCCTGCCAACAAGGCTGGGGAAACACGTCCTGGCTCTTCCCTGCACCTGGTCAGGCTCTTTCCCTGGCAGAGGCCTTTGAAAGCCATAAAGCCCCAGCACAGAGCTCTGGCAATGAGCTGGATCTCATCCCTTTGGCCCCACGTGAGGAGCAGCTCCCTCGGGAGCGGGACAGGGAGATGAAGCAGAGCCCCAGGAACAGCATCTGGTCCCGCAGCGGTTTTGGCTGTGCCGGATGTCACAGCCACGTCCCAGTGCGAGGGCAGCACGTGTGGGACGAGCTCAGCCCACCTGGCACGTCCTCGTTGGAGGAGCTGGGCTGGGCTGAAGTGGCACCGGATGCACCGAGGTCCTGGGATCAGCCATGGATGCAGCTCCTGCCTCTGAGGAGGGGAAGGGATGCAGGGCACAGGAGCACACACAGCCCGACGCCAGCAGAGCCAGGGCATGGCACTGCCAGCCTGCAGAAGGAAGCAGCACATGGATTTACACACCCACACCAAATTCCCAGCAAGAGGAGAAAGAGGGAAACAGTGTTTTGACCATAGATATCAAGTATGTAAATACACACAGCTGAAACTGCTGCTGCTGCTGCAGGGGACAGCCCTGAGCAGGTGTGGGGGGACATGACAGGTCGCCTCTCTGCCACACCACCTCCTGGCCCACCCTTGCCATGGCACAGATGGTGGAGGGGAGGAAAGCCAAGCCAAGCCAAGCCCAAATGAGAACCTGCTGTGTTTGCTCAGCTCTCGTGGGCCAGAGAGGGGGAGCAGCACCCACTGCACCCAAAACCAACCCCATCATCGGGGATGCAAAACCCACAGCAACACCTGCTGAACCCTTTCTTTCTCTTACTCCATCTAAGTGGATGATAAGAATGCAGATACCTTAAAAATCCACCATCTTGTTTATACAAGTCATGACATTAATCTAGTTTCAATATGAGGAGTGAGTTTTCCTTGGAAATGGTGAAAAAAGCAGCAGTATAAATTATAGTCCTTTGTTTTCATTCCCCACTAACTGTCTTTTTTCCACTCCCCCCCTTTTATATTTGTTCTGTTCTAGGCTGAGGAGATGTTACCCACAGCTTTGCAACAGCAGCCAATTTACAGTGCCTGCTTAGTCACCAGGGAATTTCTTGGATTTTATGTTGTCTGAAAAAACAGAGCCACATCGGCTTGGTCAGTGTGTGGCTGACAAATTCATACCAAGGCTCACTAGTATTTTATATTTGTGGTTGAAGGTGAAATTCCACTCACAACTTTTTGACAATGCTGTGGCATTTCGAAAAGGCACAGGGCTCTGAGCACCCTGAGGAAGCTGAAGATGCCCCTGCTCAAGGCAGGGGTATGGACTAAGTGACCCTTGAAGGTCCTTTCCAGCCCAAACCACCCTGTGATTCTGTGAATTCTCTTTCAGGGCTGCTCCACATCCTCGCACAAGTGTCGGTCAGATGCAGATGAAGAGCCCGTCCTGCAGAACAGGCTCAGGAAGTTTCTGTCCTCGGCTGAAATCCCTTTGGTGTGGGAGAGCCTGGAACTTATTACAAATCACTTAAGCAACTTTGGCTCACTTGAGATGATTAAATTGGCTTCCCTGGCTATTCCAGAGGCTCGAAACCACCAGCAGCTCCCAGGCTCGCTGTGCAAAATTAATTAAAGCAGATGATAACTTGGCAAGGACAAAAAAAGAAAGTCTCCCAGTAAGGACCAAGCCCGGCGCGGGGGCGTTTGCCGTAGCACGTGCCTGTGGGTGCTGCGAGGTGTTTTGGATACACCCTCACGCAGGGATGGACCTCAGCTCCCACCGAACACCACGCTCAGCCTTCAGGGCTTTGCCAAAGCTGGGCATAAAACTAAACTTGGGAGTTCAGTGCAGAGTCACAACGCAAAGGCAAGGACCCCTCCGTTTGCATGGGAAGCAGAATTAATAGTTTGGCAGAAAGGGTGTGTTTCCATTTTTGTACAAGAATTTCCTCCTCCTCCTCCTGCAGAAAAAAGGGCTTGTGAGAAACGCCAATTGGGACAGTTCTCCAGAGTCTGGCAGTGGCCCTGAGACATCCCACAAGGTGCCTGCTGGACTTCCAGGTTCCAACCAAACCCAAGTGGATCTGCACATCGCTCCTCCACTCCTTGGAAGCCCCAGTGAGGGGACGTGGGGAACCAGCAGCAGTGGGGACAGGGAGTGCTGCTCCTCGAGATCCCGGGAGGATGGGCAGCTACCAGGCACCTTCCTCCTGGACCCCGACCCGCAGAAGGGCTTTGGGCTCTCCTCACAGTCTCAGCTCAGCCAGTGGAGGGTCCCTTCAAGCCTCCCCGTGAGGTGGGCAGGGGGCTCTGTGCTGCATGTGCCATGCATTAGGCAACAGCCCTGGCAGCAGGACAGGACTGAGCCCGAGCCCGACCTTCTTCCCCCTCCCCTTCCCCAGTGCTATCCGAAACCACAGCCTTGACTGGCTGCAGTTCTCATCCATCTGCGAAAGCACATTAAGGAGGGAGAGAAAGGTTGGCAGCTGACCACAAACCAACTCCCCAGAGAGGACCTTACCTGACTCCAACCAGATGCTGTTTATCAGCCCAAGCATTCACTACATGCCCGATGTGATGGAGACAGAAAAAATACAAGAAATGCTTGTTATGCTCGGGGCTTCGGGGGGTTTTCATCCTCAGGCCGGATATACAAGTTCCAGGAGAGGAATATGCATCCCTGGAGTCCTGGGCTGAATCTGGAATTCATATACTCTGTAAATGTACTTTATTTAATACAGGAATCAAGAAAGGGTTTGAAATTACTGCACTGGAGAGCTTGATTGTGTAGTTACAGCCTGGAATTAGGGAGTAACTGTGGAGCTGTAAGACAACACATCAGCCCCACAGAAAGGGCACACAGAAAGCGTGTTCTGGCTGCACAGCTCTGTCCCTGTGCTCCAACCACTACCCTGACGTGTGTTAAAGCCTGAGGGGAGGCTCCAGTGGGGTCTGCCTGTATCCCATTGAAGAGCACCTTTTGTGTTGAGCCAGCAAAGCCCATCACAGCAGGGAGGAGGCACCGTGATGGCAGCGCAGGGTCCCAGAGCCCAAGGAAGCCTCTGAGAGCAGAGCAAGAGCCAGGGCTGGGCTGGGGGGTGGGAAGGATGTGCTGCCAAAAGCAGGGCAGCAGTAACGTGGAACCTGGTGGTGATCCAGCCCACGCGGAGACAGATGTGTTCCCTGGGAAAAGAGGGACAGGGCTCTGACAGATGCCTATATCCATGTGCAAGCACATATCTGGGTGTTTATACAGACGTGCACGTGCCTTTCCTGCGTGGCTCAAAGGATCCAGCTAACGCGTTTTTGCTGACCAACATGTTTTATCTGACAACTGCAAGGTTTTGCAGGAGCATCTGTCCCCTGGAAGTGGCCTTGTCCCCATCTGTGTCCCACTGACAGCTCTGCAGAGCATGGTGCCAGCAGCCAGGGGCTGGCAGTGCCACAGGGCTCTGGGCACGGTGCAGGGCTCTGCCCATGGACAGCTTGGCTCTTTGGAAAACATCCCAGTTCCTCTGGCTGAAGGAATTCTGGCAGAGGCCACTGGAAGAAGTGATGTGCTCTCCATGCCTGTGTGCCACTGGCAGCATAGGGGCAGAGGGTTAATTGCTGTTAATCAACGTGTCGTGGTGCCAACCGTCTCACAAAACACAGGGAACATGTCGTTGTGGGTCCCTGACAGGTGAGGGGAGCGCCTGCCCTGCCAGCCCCGCTCCAAGGGGCTCCTGCCACCACCACACCCATTTTTCCTCACTACCTGCTGGGAAACCACCTCAACCAACCTGTGAATCGTCCTTTCCTGGCACAAGATGCAGAAAGCCACGTGACAGTGCTCCCTGAGATGCACATACACACACACGCTTGTGTGTATCACAGGGATGGCTGTACCAAACACTCCTGTGCCATCAATAGACACAGGAGCCTCAGTCACAGGTGTGTTCCAGAGCCCCAGCAGCACCAGTCTCAGTCCCCCAGTTCCTCCAGTTCACCACAGTCACATCTCACTCCAGGACACCCAGCTCCTGAGAATCTCCCACGAATGGCTGGGCTGGGAGCAGAAAATCTTCCTTCACAGCTACCAGAGCCAACACAGATTCCTCACCTGGGGTCTCCTCCTGGGGCTGCTTCCTTCCAACCTGCAGTGCTGGGAGCTGGTCCTGCTCTTCAGGAAGCAATATTCTGTCTTGCCTGCAGACAGCAGCCCTAAATGCACTATGGCAGCATTTCTCTCTTCCACTCACCGGGATCACATCAGTTCTCTGTAATCTCTCCTCACCTTCCCACATCCCCACCCAGCAGAGAGGAAGACAAAGAGGAGAAGAAATAAATACCCAAAGCCCTCTTCCAGCTCTCAGAGCCTTGAGCCGGGCTGTTAGTCACTGAGAGTTTTTATAGCCTGGAGGGACCTGATTGCTAATTAACTAGCTAATTAATTAGCATCATTCAAAAGCTAATCTGGTCACTCCCTCTATGTGTGTTGCTAAGTATGAGACGGATTTTCCCCTGTGCCAGGACTAGAGAAGAGCTGCCAATGTTTGAGCGCTCATGTTGGCACCTGGAGCAGCCCCAGAGCTGGAGGGTGTCCCAAGGGCTCTTCCCCCCAGAATCCGGGTGTCAGACTCTCCCTGGGTGCTCATGCACCAGAGCTGTAGGTTTTGAGGGCACAGAGGACACCCTGGGTGCCCCCTCCTTTGCTTTCCCAAGCAGGCCTGCAGGGAAGGATCATTTGCCCACTCAGCCCCAAGTCCTGCTGCAGGACCCTTGGGGATTATGAGCAAAAGGCATTTTTTGGAAGGGCTGTGCCACGGAATTCGGTACAGGGTCACATCCCAGGAAATGCCCTGGCCAGCTGATCCCAGCTGAAGGGCTGGGATAACCCACGAGGAAGGTGCTGAGGAAGTGGGTGAAGAACATTTTGCCGCGTGTCGGTGTCTCCCGCTCCACCAGCCACTGCGTAAATCATATTGGCTTCAGAGCCTGCTGGCAAAACATAAAGCAGTCTCCATGCTCCAGCCACCACAAGGGTATTAATCAGGCTAAAAATATAAAAACAACACGAAAAACACCATCTACGGGGTGTGCGGCATCAGACACTCGCTCCGGGAGCTCAGCCAAGTGCTCATATCTCCACTCTCATAAATACACCGCCAGGAAAAAGCATTATCTCTGCAGCAGTGCTCTCAGAGCAGCGAGACCTCAGAGCAAAACAGGCCATGGCACCTGCTGCATTTTAACGATTCTTCTCCATCACCTCTAGGGACACTGAGGTTTGAATAACTGCCCTGCAGTGCCCTGACCTTCGCACCACAGCTCTGGGAAAGCTGGCATGGGCAGCACTTGGATCAGCAGAGCCAACCAATGCATTGACCCCAATGCTTCCATTTTCAGAGCATCAGAACCTGACACTGTGTGGTGTATGGCACCCCTGCAGCACAGGCAGAACTGCCAGGAGGGCATCAGGCACTCGGCCACAGGTGCATGGTCCAACTCAGGGTGACAGACACACCCTGGTAAAAAAACATAAAGGCTTCATCACCCCGAAGCCCAAAGAACAGACTTGATGTAGAAAACATGCCCTTTGCATTGCTCTCCCTTCCCCATAAAGCCACAAACCCCTTTCAAATGCTCCATCTCCCTAACTTTTGGATGTCATTAAACTCTTTATTAATTTACTCCAAATGTCTTCACTCGTATTCCAGCACGGCTAACCCCATCAAAAGAGACAGCACAGTGCTTAGGCAGCACTTCTGCTCTTCAAAGCCTGTTACCAAGATTAATTGCTCCTCTCAAGTCCTCTGTGAAGGAGGAACATGGGGATGATTGTTGTGAGTGCTGGGTGTGAGGGGGGCAGCGGGATCCAAGGTAATAGCAGGGTTCCAAGGTATCCCAGCACCGTCCACAGTGGGTGGGCTGTGCAGGCTTCAGGGGTGACCCCCAGGGTGACGATGGGCTCTGTCTCAGATGGGTATTCCTGCAGCTCCTTGCGGGGAGGGAAAACCCAGCTGGGCACTGTGGTGCCAATGCAGAGCCAAGCCCTGAGTTCCTGGCACTCCCCATCTCTCAACCTCTTCTCTTGGACAAGAGCCGAGCGTGTCCTCAGGCTCCCCACTGCTCTTCCCTAATCATTGCTGCCTGCCAAGAGCCTCCACAAGCAGAGATCCCTCCTCCATCCTGATTTATCCCATGATATCACCAATCCCAGGCCATCCTGACATCACCAGTGACATCACGAGTCCTTTCCCACATCCCTGGTGCGGCAGCGGGGCTGGGTGGGAAGGACACTGTGGTACCTGCCAGACCTGGCCCCATGGCACACCTCGAGGTCCTGCTACCTGTGGGACTAAGGAGGGGTCAGCAAAGCTGGTGCACCCACTTGTAGGCTGCAGAGCCCCCCAAAATTCCTCCTGTGAGCCCCGGGGGCTGCACAAGTCCCTGCTGCTGCTGGTGCCCACCGCGTGGAGCATCCTGCATGAGCCCAGCTCGGCTGTGCCGCAGGAGCACCGGTGCCCGCGCGCCGGGGCCAGATGTGTGCCGTACTGAGGCTGACACGGTACATCTGCTCCGGGTTTTGGTTTCCATCGCAGAGTTCACCACATCCCCCGCAGCCGGCTGGAGGCGAGGAGACGCACATCTGGAAGCAATCGCGGCTGTCACGCTTCAAGGAGATACTGCACCACAGAGAGGAGAACCCGAGCCCTCGGCCCAGCAGCCTCCTGCTGCCCTCAGCCCCAGCAGTTGAGCAGAGCACCAGCATCCCTGGCTGGGTGCTGAGCCCCTCCCAGGAGGGGCAGTGCCCAGTGCCAGCCTGTCATTGGGAAGAGAGATGGTGCTTAGCCAGGCTGGAGACATCCCCAGCCCTGTGCCGGAGCAGAAGGAATGCTGGATGGGACAGCTCCAGAGGAACCTGGCTCTCTGCTGTGGAGACAGGCTGAGTTGGGATTGTTCAGCCTGGAGAACAGAAGGTTCCTGGGAGATCTTAGATCCCCTTCCAGTACCACAGGTGTCCCAGAGAAGCTGTGGTTGCCCCATCCCTGAAAAATGTTCAAGGCCAAGCTGCACAGGGCTTGAAGAAACCTGGTGTAGTGCAAGGTGTCCCTGCCCATTGCAGAGGGTTGGAACGAGGTGGACTTTAAGATTCTTCCCAACCCAAACCATTTTGGGGTTCTGTGTTCTCCCCACTGTGACGGGGCATCTCCGTGAGCACCCTCACTGTGTCTGCAAACATTCTGCCAGCCTAGCAAAGCCCACGCTGCAGGGCCTCCTCCACACCAACCCCCTGATGCCTGGGAAGGAGATGCCTTTCCATTTAATTGTGTCCCATGTTTTCTATAGCTCGCTGGATCTCAGGAGCGCCGTCACCACGGAGCGTTTCTGGCAGGGAAGGAGCCCTTGTTCCTTTATGATATGGAATAGTTTCAGCATTAGTTATTTCTAAATCATTCTGGTTTATGAGCAAACTGACAATTCGGCCGAGGCAGGAGGCCTGGGTCTGCACCAGGCACTAATAAAACCTTGAGATGAGCCGTAAGTCTGTGCTGGCAGCTGTGGGGGGGAGGAAGGGGGATTACACCCGGGCACCTCTGCTCCTGCCTCCTCCCCACGCAGGCAGCAGCAGCCGTATTTCTCTCTGCAGCAGGGGATAACCAACCCAACCCACTCTCCTGGCAGCAGTGAGCTCCTCCTCATCCCACTCTCACCTCATCCATCTCCCACAGCATCTGTGGGTACCATCCTGCAACTGTAGGAGGATGACAAGGAGGCAGGAGCCTGCACAAAATGCCCAAATAGGGCACAGTAGGCTCTGAATGGCATCCAGCCCTGCTATCCTGGCAGGCTCTGGACTGGCAAAGGTCCAGCCTGTGGTGCCAGCTCAGCTTTCAGGAGTCCCTGCAGCACCATCTGCAGCAGGGATGGACCATCCTGCCCCTGGGGCTGCCGCTCTGGAGCAGGAGGGTTTGGGAGGGGAAGACAAATGGAATTGCTGGTACATAGGAATAACAAGTGCTTTGTGGAAACCATGAAGAAATAACGAAGGGATTAAAATAGAGGGTCTATTTTTGGAAAGCCTGGCACAGGATCTGACCCAGAAAGCCACCTTCAAACCCAGCCAGTGCCGCTTCCCTCTGCTCTGCTCCAGAGGCTGGGGCTTTCCTGCCCCAGTGCAGGCAAAGCTGCTTGGAGCAGCCCCAGCCCCCAGCAGCACCCAGGGGGCTCCTGGCTACAAGACCCCAAGGGGCACCCAGGGAGAGCGAGGGTAGCTTGGAAAGGCTCGAGGGACATGAGGACTGCAGAAACAGGCTCTGGACTTTTTGCATGCTGGATCCAGTTACAGGCCAGGTCAATAAAAGCACTGAATTTAGACTTTTACGGCTGAAATAACTGCTGCTGGCATGCCAAGGGCTCGTTAGTGGGACAGCAGGTAAGGCTGTGGCCAGGGTCTGCAGGCCCCAAGCTGTGCAGCACTTGTTGCTCCTCTGCTCCTCCCAGTATTTCTGAGAGGGGCACTGCTGTCAGTGGCACAAGTGTGGGGGGCAAGCCATGGGCACTGGTCATTGCCTGTGGACCACCCAGCCTTCCTCTCACTTCTCCTCCTCCTCTTTTCTCCTGAAAACCTTCTTTGGCATGGACAGTTCTACAGCCAACAGACATGGGGCTGGGGCCAGGCATGGGGGCAGTGGGGACCCCTCAGCAGGGACCCTTCACACCCCATTTCCTTGGCTCCCTGGTGCCAGGGCTTGGTGGGGAGCAGCGTGTGCCCTGCGCTCACAGCAGTGCCAAGCACTCCCACCCCGCTGGGCATAAAAGCTGCAGCGAGCGTGTCCTCCCTGCAAACAGAGAGAGATGATTAATTAAAGTGCAAGGCCACTGCCAACAGAGAGAATGGGACTCAGGTGGTTGATTGAACTCAGGCTGTGAATCCAGCCAGAGAGTCTCTGCCCTATAGGCATGCACACAACATCTGTTCCGTTAAGATTCGAGGCATGAAGGCATGAGAGGTGCGAGGGTGGAGGAATTCCAGGAGAGTCCCCATGGCAGCCCTTCTGCTGCCTGGCACCCGTCAGCCAAGGTGCATGCAAGGCAAGGTCAGAACTCCACATGGACACAGACATCCCTGGAAATTCCTCCCTCCTGATGGAAACCCAGCAATGCACCCAAATGACCTCCACCTGGTCCAACAGAGACTGCAGCGCTACTAAAGGGGGGCTCTGCTTCCTCCTCTGCATGAAGGTCATGTTAAAACAACACGGGATCTGGGCAGAGCCCCCATCCAACCCCAAACGGATGGGATGGCGTGTGGCAGCCGATGGCAGCCCTGCTGCTACACCTCCTGCCTGGTTCTGGGTGGGTCCAGCGCTCGCCCACTCGCTCGGCAAACGTTGCTGGGGCTGCGAGGAGAGGAGCGGCACCCGCAAGGTCACTTCAGGGCTGGATCCCTCCTCTCCCTCCCCAAACATCTGTGCAGATGTTAACAGGCGTGGCAAGGCTCGATTTTCGATATGAAAGGCAAAGGGTTAGAGTTGAGCTCTTGGGTAAGCGACACCAAGAAAGTCAAAGTTTAATTGGCATTCCTGGCCGGGATGAAAGCCTGTGGCTGCCGGTGCCGGCACGGGCTGAGCGGGGCCATTGGTCACGGGCTGTAAAGGCCACACACAGGCGGCACTGGGGCAGGGCTCCCCTCCCCAGGGCTCTTCCCCCTCGACCTCTCCCTCCCCGCATCCCTCGTGCAGGGGTAGCAGTGCTGGGGTGCATCCCTGCCCATGCGTGTGCCTCCTGCAGCCCTTGGTCCCCACTGCCGAGGGTCTTTGGGCTGCGCTGCCCCCATTCTTGTCCTCACCTGCCCCGTGGGGCTGGATATCCCTCTGCAAACCAAGGCAGCCTCTGTCTGCTGCACACCCTGCAGCCCTTTGCCAGCCTTTTCCAGTTTGCAAAGAGCCCGGGGGGCTCAGGCATCACCCCAAAACATCCGTGAGCAGCACAAAGAGTCGCTTCACCCGCACTGCCAAGGGGTTCTCCGTGGGGTGACGGTCACGCGGGAGCCGCAGCGAGGGGTGCCTTCGCCAGACTCGCCAAACTGACTGAAAACAGCCATTGCACTGAACGCAGGGTCTGGCAGATGCGAGGCAGTAATTTCACTTCTGATGTAAGCTGTTCACAGCGCCTATGTGGCGGGGAGGGAGCTCGGGTGATGGTTCCCATTAGCGCCAGAGCCCTCGGCTTGCTCCAAGCCCTTCCCACTTGAAATGCCTCACTGGGAAAATGGAGCCACTACCCTCGGCTACGGCCTCAATCCCTTTCAACTCCTGCATTGCAGGGGAGCTCCAGCCCCAAGGGAGCTGCTCCAGCTTGTTTTGGGCTCCTCGGAGGAATCAAAGCAAATGGAGAAACGTCTTACTTATTAAATCGATAGAGACAGATGAACTGCTGGGGAAGCACTGGGATCGGATCAGGGCAGCTTTTCCTTGTCCCACTGACCCAGGACTGCTTCAAAGGACAGGCCTGGGGATGGCAGGTCACAGAGTGGCTTTACCTCGCCGGGGGATTGGCGGTGAAGGGCTGGGGCTGGGCTGTGGCAGCCCTCTGGAACAAGGGGAGCAGACACAACATCACACGGGTATGATCATCCCCTGGGTGGTGGGATCTCACTCCTCGTGACAAAGGGCTGTGCCAGTGCCAAAACAAGACTGGGCAAAAGGAAGCACAGCCCCAACTCGCTGTAACCCCCCAAGACCCTTCTGAGAGCTGGTGACACTGGGCAAACCCCTGCACAGCATCCCCTGCTCCGTGCCCCAGCACTGCCTGGAGCAGGGCAGTCCCCTCCNAGCCCTTCCTGCAGCCCCTCCTGCAGCCCCCTCCTGCAGCCCCCTCCCGCAGCCCCCTCTCACAGTCCCATGACATTTACAGTTTGTTAGGAAAGAGCAAAGCACTTAGTGCTCATTACAGAGCCCTCCACTGCCAAATTCCTTCCGTCCACTATAAATCTGCTTCAGAGCTGTGAGAGACGCAGATCCACACGCGCTGC
Organism: Grallaria varia; assembly: GCA_013396735.1. NCBI lineage: Eukaryota > Metazoa > Chordata > Aves > Passeriformes > Formicariidae > Grallaria > Grallaria varia. The sequence goes on along the minus strand of VWZG01003228.1, from coordinate 173,822 downwards.
AGGCTGACCCCTCACAGCCCCCAACAGGGAGGGACCCCAGCAGGGACAGAGGTGGTCACGCTTGGGGACCCTGGGGGGACAAACCCAGCCCTTCCCTGGGGTGCACCAGCCAGGTAGACCTGGTGGCCATGCGCTGCATGTCCTCTGTCCCACCCCAGTGACACCCCAGAGCACATGGGGACGATCCAGTTGTGCTCCCCAAGGCTTGTCCTCGCTGCAGGGGGAGAGCAGCTTGGAGGTCCCTGCTGCCACAGCAGCCAGGGTCCAGGACGAGCCCCCTGCCTGCCAGCTTGCCAGGGATCCTGCAGGAAGCTCAGCAGGGCTCAGGTCTTTGTTATTATCACTAGTTTTCCCCATAATTCAGAGCGGCTGCCCCGTGCCAAGCACGTCCTGCCACAGCCCATTCCTTATGGCACATTGGGCACACACAAGGCCTTGGGCTGTCAGGTGCTCCTCTCAGCCTGGCAAAGCTGTGGATGTCTCCCATGGAAGGCTGGTGCTTCCAGGGACCTGACGGCCGAGCTGCCACAGTTTGAGGGACCAGCTGGGACGGCTGCCAGTGGGATTCCTATTCCCTTTCCCACCCTGTTGGAGTGGCTGCAAGGAACAAGACGAGGCTCACCAAGAAATACTCTGCTGCTGAGCAGGAAACATTAAAAGTTCCTCTAAATTACAAAGTTTTTTGTGCAAAACCAGTGGATCCTGGAGCTCTTTCCCTCCTGCTCTGCCCCGTGCATTCCCACAGGATCACTCCAATCCCCACTGTGGTTGTGGCTCCATTGCTCACTCTAGTGGGATGCAGCTCCCTGCCCGTGCTCCCAGTTCCCTCCTGCCCCTCTCCTTCCCTCCCAGCCTCCATCCCTGCCCAGGACCATGGCAACAGCCGTGACGTCTCCCGCACCTCAAGGGTGATTTGATTACGTGGGCTGAGAAAGTTCCTGTTGGAGCAGAAACGGATCTAATTATTGACGCTGATGGCGGCACAAGGTGCTGGAGCAGAGGGCAGGATGTGCTCAGCCACGTCCACCAGCTCTGCTCTGAGCGCAAGGTCAAGGGCAGAGCTGAGAAAAATCCAGTGTCTCAAGGTCTGGGGTGAGAAAAATCCAGTGTCTCAAGGTCTGGGCTGAGAAAAATCCAGTGTCTCAAGGTCTGGGCTGAGAAAAATCCCGTCTCGAGGTCTGGGCTGCTTCTCCTCCACTCCCATGGCCCGACAAAGGCAGCCCATGCCCCTGCTCTGGTGCCGGCGCGGAGGGTGGCCGTGCTGGCGGGGAGGGAGGGAGGGAGGATGAGCCCCCCACGCTGCAGCTCCTCTTTCAAAGAGCCTCCGATGAGGATTTTCACTCCCTCTTTCCTTCGATTTCAATGAAACTGCGATTTTCATGCAGGAACAAAAAAAAAAAAAGCCTTGAAAAAACAGTATTTTGGCATGTTTTTGAGGCAAAAATCCCCTTTTTGTTGGAAAACAGGCCAAAGCCTAGCCCATATTCCTTGGAAATGGGCCTTGCTCTAGTTGAAAACCAGCCAAATTTTTTGACGGAAAATTGGAAAATAGACCCAGGTTGGCTCTTGGAGAACGTGGCGTTGCAGCAAAACTTTCCATGAAAATTATCTGGAGTCTGCACAGAGCAAAAACCCTCGAAAGTGGAATTTCCCCCGCCCAGGCCAGGACTGCCCCGGCAGGGATGCTGTGCCACCAGTGGGACCATCCCGGCAGGAATGCTGTGTGCCACCAGCAGCTGGAGCATCTTCCATTACTGCTCCAAGTACAATACTGTGGACTCGAGGAAGGGCAACCATGGCTGTTTGTTTTTTCCAGCCCAGCATGAGAAAAGAGCTCCCCTCTCACCCCCCCCAGAATCTGCAATGTGATTCTGGCAGGGCATGCTGCACAATAGGATTTCTATTAAAATGTGATTTCCTCCTGCTTATAATTTCATTATAAGGCATTTGTGTAGAACATTGACCACACAGGTAATATATGGGCAGGGGAGTGAAATTAGAGAGCACGGACGATTTCTAATGGAGGGCTGCAAGCAGACGTGAAATAATCAAGGCTGGGTACAACCACCATCATTTACTGATGCCTGACGTGAAGAAATACTTCATCGAGGGGTTATTGCCATTTAACACATCCTTCACTTCTTCTGTCTTTCCTGAATGAAGTGCCCGGCCATCCCATCCGTCTTCGGGCAGGATCTGTCAGCGCTGCTCCTGCTGCTGATGGGCACTGCAGCCCCTGCAGGAACCAGAGACCTCCTCTACTTATCAGCACTCGAGGCGTTCCGTGGAAATGCAAAGTCAGGGCCTTGGTGGCAAGGAGCAAACAGGAGCTTCAGCTCCAGCTCCACCCGTCTCCCCCAGACCTCTCCAGACTCAGTTGGGGTTGTCTCCCCCCTCCCCTCCTGCAGACACCTTGCATGGGGGGGCGAGGGCCAGCTGTGCCCTAAATCCATCCGAGACTAAACCAACCTCAAAGCGCGTGCTGAAATGCCATTTTCCTGGGCGAAACAGCAAATAAAAGGCGGGTTTCCCCCCTTGCAGCAGCCTGGGGGTGGCCGCAGCCCCATCTCTGGTCCTCAGCAGACGATGCTCAGCCCAGCGATGCCACTCAGCATTCCCTCCGCATCCGAGGAATAAACACTGCTTTGTTTTAACCCCCCTCGCTGCACAGACAAGAAGCACTCGAGGCTTTCATAAGCTCATCTGCATAATAATGCAGGAGAATTCCTATCTGGAGTGATCGGAGTGTCAAAACCCGGGATCCAGCCGTGAATTATGGGGAGGAAGTGTTGCAGGGAAAATGACACCCGGCGTGGGAGGGAGGCACAGAGGGGGCTGAGCGCTGCTCCCAGGCCACGGGCTCTTAAACCAATGTCTGAGCAAGAGGAGGGTGAGGGGGGAGCAAGGAGAAAATTTGGGGTGCGGGTGGGATGCTTGTGGCTGCCTCATCCCCTGCATCATGGGCAAATCCAGGCCTTCGGGATTCACGGAGGGCTCAGTGGGAAGCTCTGGCATCACCGGAGGGCCCTGAAGGCCCACGCTGGGACGGGGCCGTGGTGCCACCTGTGCACCCACACTCGGGGCATCTGGGGAGCTCAGGACTGCCCGTGGGAATAGGGGCCACACAGCAGATGGGCCATTTCGAGGGAAATTCTGATTTATGAGCAGCAAAACCTGCTAACACCATCACTCTCCGGCGAGAGAGCCGGTGTTTTCTCTGGCCTCTGTGGGAACAGGGGCTGCTTTGAGCTGGAGCCTTCCCGAGCCCTCCGGGTGTGAGGCTGGGCGCTGATAACTTCCACAAACACGCGCACCGTTACCCGGCAGCTGAAATCAGCAGAAATCACGAACTCGGGCTTTGCAAGAAAAACAAAGCCGGTGAAACGAGGCCGGCGAATGGAACAAAAGCTCTTTCCTAACTTGGATGACAACAGAGAGACGGGCAGCACTGCACAGGCTGCGGGAAGCGCAGGAACCCCCTGGGACACGGCGCTTGCCAGGAACAGGGGCACCCAGCAGGGCTCCGCCGGCAGCTCCCGCACTCCTTCCCCACCGCCCTTCCGAAGGGCTCCTTGGCAGGAGGGGGAAATCAAGCATGCAGCTATTGATTTATTCCAGTTATTTTAACAGATTACTGGAAAGCAGAGAGAAGGCGGCGGGGCAGTGCTGGGCTCAGCTGGCAGCGCGTTCCCTGCCGACGGCTCCGCGATCGCTCCCCGCCGGGCTGTGCAGCCCCTGCCTGGCTGGTGGCACCGTTTGGCCTCTCCGCCCCAGCCCTCCGCACTGGGGACGCCTTTCTGCTCTGAGCCGGCCGCGGCGTCCTCTGGCAGCTTCCAGTCGGCCTTTGGGGTTTTTCCTTCCGCCCCCACCGGTTTTCACGGGCGTTTTGCTGCGCGGGAGGAGCTCGGGAGGGGGTTCTGGGCAGCTCAATCCACCTGCAGGAAAACCCAAGAGGTTCCAGCAGCGGGAGGCGGGGAGAAGGGACATCCAAAGCCAAACGAGCCCTGCAGGTGCTCACGTCCGCTCCAGCCCCTCCGAGAGATGCTCTTTGCCCCTGGGGAGCGGAGCGGAGCCCGCAGAGCCGAGGCTGCCCGTCAGGGCGCTGCGGATGGCACGATGAGCCCCCCCCGGGATGGGTCATGTGCCGCAGCCACTCGCAGCCTCGCACAGCCACCTTTTGTCGCCTTTCCGTCCTCCTGCATATTTATCAGCCTCATTTGCATGGCCTTAGCATAAGCCACAGGGCTGGTCGCTGCGAAGCATCTCTCTTGAAGACAAGCTGAAGTATTTATTCATCTCCATAATTCTGTCGGCATTTTGACTTCCCAGGACAGAGCCTTTGTTTTATGCCATTGCCAGCAAATTCCTGCTCGGGTGGGCTCAGGTTTCCAGCGCGCCATTAGCACACAGCCGTTCCCATCCACAGCTCCGGAGAATTTTTCCTGTTTCCTTCCAACTCCGAACAGCAGCAGCCCGGCTCCTGTTGGGAACCCTGCATCTTATTTAGATGCCTGAACACAGTCGGCATGAAAACCTCGGCTGAAAAGCTCCAGGGCCAAGGCTGGGCAGGCTCTGCCGCCGTGGCTCTGCGGCTGCGGCGCTCTGGTCATTACTCACCCGGGCGCGTTAACCAAAAAAGCTCCTTTTCCTAGTTCTTACAGCTCCATTGAGTGAGAGGAAATGGGGTCGTTATGCTTTTGATTCCAGACCCTAATTAGGCCTCAGGAAAGGAAACAGTGCTCCTGAGGTAATGCGCTCGGTGCTCAGCGAAGGGTCCCAGGCTCTGGCTGAGTTCAGCTGGGATGGGGCTGGGGAGGAGGGAGCACCCACCCCCCCTACAATAGCCCCATTGATGCTTCCAAGGGAGACAGAGACAAGACCCACATCACACGGGCAGAACAAGCAGGAGGTGAGTTATAAAAGAACTAAATTTCCCATTTCTTGGTGAGAGGTGGCCATTTCTGAATCATATTCCCCAAATCAGCTTCCACAGCGCTGGTGGGACAGAGCCCCGTGGGGCCGAAGCAGACAGCACAGGACCCCAGGATGGGGACACCAGCTCAGGGCAATTGATTTCACAATCCTGGAAAAGCAAAAAAAACCCCACAGCAACAATCTCATCGGATGTTCCTGCAAATACATCCGTGTCCATTAGCCTGCTTGGTGGGTTGGCTGCCCAGTGTGCTGGCTGAGTGCTCCTGCCTGGATCGATGCTACCCGGCTTTATAAACCCACTAATCACCCTGATTTATAGGCAACATGTCTCAGCGGCACCCGGAGGCCTGTGCTTGTTCCAAGAGGAGGGTTTAAACCTTTCCTGCTCTTTAGTACTTCTGGTTTGTAGAAACCTGTGGCTGCCCCCAGCCCCTTCGCTGCCCTCCCCAGGTTTGTGCAGTGGATCACCTGTACAGGGCTGGGGAGGCAGAGGGCTGCCAGCTGTGAACCCACAGATTTGGGGAGTCAGGGCTGTCTCCAGCCCCACAGCACCTCTAAAGTACAATATCTGTGCTGTACCTGCCCATCCTCTGCCCAGCGACTGCTCTGTTACCCGCAGGGTTCAGCTCATAGAAGTGGCTCTGGCTGCTCTGCAGCAGCCCAGGGCCGAGCGGGGCTCAGAGCTGCTCCCCAGTCAAGCCAGGACTGAGAAATCCTTCCCTGCAGTGCCAGCAAAGGCCCCTCCAGCCCCCAACAACATCCCCCTACTGGGCAGTGGGGACAGGAGCAGCATCAATGGATCCAGGGCATCTCCACGGAGTGCTGGGAAACATCTCCATGGGGTGCTGGGAAACATCTCCATGGGATGCTGCATCTCCACAGGGTGCTGCATCTCCACAGGGTGCTGCATTTCCACGGGGTGCTGCCCACAGCCTGATGAGCCCAGGCACGGCCTCGTGCCTGCTCAGCTCATCAAAAGGAGCTGAAGTGCCTCCCTGATTATGGTAAGTGCCTCCGTGGGCAGCAAATGCCGGGCACTGGAGAGCTCTTCAATCAAACCACAAATAGATGGCACAGCCAGAGCCAGCAGCCAGGAACACTTGGGAGTTGCCTGGGGACCAGCGCATGCTTGTGAGAGCGAGGATGATGAGGGGAGCAGGGAGAGGGGACAGTCCTGTCTCCTTCTCTGGCTGTTATGGTGGGCTGCAGGAGACCCATCAGCCAGGCTCAGGCACACTGACCTCAGGGGGCTTCTGGTCTTCAAATCTGTGAATCCACAGAGTTCAAGTATTTTCAAAGAATTTCCTGGATTTAAGGGGAGCGCTGCTCTGGAGTGCTTTCCTGGATGGTTTACCCGTGTCCTGTAAATAATGCATTAATTTGCACTTACAGGAGTGAAAACAGCCCAGGTTTTTGTTACTGCTGGGGCTGCTGGCCCAGCGGCTGCTCCTGCTACAGCAGCTCCTGGAGAGAGAGCACAGCATCCCCCCTTCCCTGAGCACCTTCCTCACCACAGGGAGCACAGCATCCCCCCTTCCCCGAGCACCTTCCTCACCACAGGGAGCACAGCATCCCCCCTTCCCTGGGCTCCTTCCTCACCACAGGGAGCACAGCATCCCCCCTTCCCTGAGCACCTTCCTCACCACAGAGAGCACAGCATCCCCCCTTCCCTGGGCTCCTTCATCATCACAGAGAGCACAGAATCCCCCCTCCCTTGGGCTCCTTCCTCACCAGAGAGTACAGCATCCCCCCTCCCCTGGTCTGCTTCCTCACCACAAGCTCTGCTCTTCACTCTTAATTTCCCCTTTCGTATTTAATGAATTGGTAAGCACAGGGATGATGACTGTCTCGAAATGCCCTGTGCATTAGCCAGAGATGATCCCATTAGGACCAGTCTAGCGAGCCTGGCTGGATACATCCCATCCTGTCCAGGGCTGTCGGCCAGCACCACAGAGTTGCAGGGTCCCGTGGGACCCCCCACCTTCTCCCAGGGGATGAAAGTTCTCCTGGGACAGTGTGGGCAGCCCCACGTTGGTGGAGTATGCTGATCCAGCCCTTTCCCCTGACGGATCCTCACATCCCTGCTCTGCCATGCTCCACCAGCTCTGCTAACACTGTGCCGAACACAGACAGCTTCACCTGGGAGATGGACAAGTTCCCAGGAGCGTGGGTCATGCCCTGAGGAAAACAGAGTGTTTTCAGCTGTCTGATGGTGAGAGAAAGCAGAGAAGGGAAAACAAGTTTTGCTGTTGGAACCCGTAACCTTCTGGCCCAGGGATCAGGACACAGCAGCTCATCAGCTCCCGCCTGCCAGAGGCGCAGCAGGTACGGGAGTGTCACAGCGTCGCTGCTCAATAATTCATGGGAAAAGGCCAAACAGAGGCGAGTGGTGGAAGCAGCTCAGCAGCAGGAATACGTGAGCAGCCTCTGGAGCACCGGGCTGCAGCATGGTACCCACTCCTCAGCGAGTGCTGCTGGCAACAGCTGCTCGGAAAACTCCAATGACTTCCAATAACACACCTATTGATTTTCTCTCCATCCCTCCTGCAACTTTTGTGACAACACTTTCCCTTTATATTCCCCTTTCCCTTTTCTGTTTCAGACTTCAGTGAGGAAGGAGGGTGGCAGGACCTCCCCTGACAGCTCACATGCGTGGTGTCTCCCCAGAAGGCTGGAGCATCCCAGGAGTGGCTGTGCCTCCAGCTGCTGTGAGGCATCCCTTGGTACTATCTCCCTCGATGTTTGGGGGGGGCCCGAGACCCCGAGCAGAGGCTGCAACACAGGGCAGTGCATGTGGATCCCCTGTGGCTGGTGCCAGCCCCGCACGCCTGGGCTGTGCCTCCACTCCGCAGCCAAGTGATGCTGTGCCCAGAGCTTGCTGGCAGGTTCCTGGAGCCCATCCTGCAGGTTAAATCTGTCCCCAGCCACAAATTAGATGTGTCTGTTGAGTTCGTCTTAAATTACAGTGCAGGGTGGCCCTTGTAATTAGGAGGTTTGCTCTAGAAGCACATCCCTGCATGAACGCCCTGTGCACACTTCCTCCTCCCGAGGGCAAATCAAAGCAGAAGGGCCCCATCCTGCCCACAGAACCCCTGGAGGGTCCAGCTGTGGGCACTGGTGGGAGCAAAGGTGGCATCCTGTGATGTCATCCTGCACCTCCTGCTGGGTTTCGGCCCAGTACAGACCCAATTCCAGCTCTACAAAAGTGGAACACAGGAGCAGCCAAACTGGGCTTTATCCCCAAGCCCCAGCCATAATCCCTCAGCTCCCCACAACAGGTCTGGCCGTGCCAGTGCTCCCATCATTTGCCCTGGGAGGGTGGCAGGGCTGGATCACCTCCTCCATGACTCACAGCCCACTGGCAACTGCACAGCACATCCAGCCCCAGCTCTGGGGCCACTGTCCGGACAGCCATGCCAGGACTGGGTTTGGCTGCCTCCCTCTCCCAGAGCTGCCAGGCTCTGGAGCCAAGTGGCAGCTACTCAGGTGCCCAGGCAGCTGCAGCATCTGCAGGGACAGGCTTGGCAGTGCTGAAGCCTTTGTCCTAGTGAGGGAAATGGCTCAGCACCCAGATTTAAAAAAACCAACCTGGAGGAAACCAGGGGCTGCTGCCTGTGCCTGACTTGAGCAGGAATGGCTGAGGGGCGGCAGGTTGTTCCTGTGCCAGTGACTCCTGGCACAGCAGGATGAGGGCTCTACACAGGCACAGCAGCAGAGGAAAGGCACCAGAATGTTCCCACAGAGACCTGGCCTTTGGGTCAAAGCAAAACAGGACAGAACATCTGCAGATTTTTTCACTGAAACCTCACATTCTCTCTCGCAGATAAAATTTCACTTTCCGGTTTGTTGTTTTTTAACCAGAATAACCTAAAACATTTCAGCAATGTGCTCCGTGGTCCAGGCCCAGATGCCTCCCAGCATCCTCACTGCAGCAGCCCCAGCCCCAGCCTACTCCGCTGCACCACATCCCACTGTGCCGGATGTGACGGCAGCCCACTGTGGCTGCAGAGCACCGGACATGGGTCTGGGCAGTCCCCTCCTGCCCACCTAATATTTCCGTGGTCTGGCAACTGAGAGCCAAACTGCTCCCCTCTTCCAGCCACCACTGGTTTCGGCACTGCTGCCAGAGCCGCCACGGGATTCGGTGGCATGGACAAGCTGAGTGCCTGTGCCAGGCAGGACATCCCTGTGGAGCCTGAGCTGCCTCTTCACCTGTAGAGCACTGGGGCTTTCAGTGGCAGCACTATCACTGGGCTAATTCCATCTTCCCAGTCCTGCCCAGTCCCTCTACTGGTGCCATGCTGGGCACTCCCACTGTCCCTCCAGCCACCAGCACAGTGAGTCCCTTCCATTCTCTGTATCTTTAAAAAACCTAGGGTCCAATGCCACTGGGCAGTAGCCAGGTTCCTCCAGGTGTCACACCAGATGTAAACTTGGACCATTGTCCCTCTAGGATGTGTGTCACCTAAAATACCCACTGTGTTTTCCTGCACAGTGCTGTAGTTCGTAATTGGTGCATATAAATATATATATATATATATTTACAGAGGCACAGTGAGCAGAGTCACTATTTAAAGCCCAGGCAAGGAGGATCACCAGGGCCAAGCCTGGATTTTAGGAATGGGACACAGGTGCAAGCCGAGGCCATGGCCCCAGCCCAGTGGTTGCTCTCCAGGGCCATGGACCCATCACCCTGGAGTGTACAGGGGGCTTGGAGGAGTTTAAATAACCACTGCCAGTGGGGCAGAGTGGCTGCAGAGCTCTGCAGAGCTGTGGGTAACACCCTGCCCCAGTTCCCCTCCCCTCTGCATCCTCCAGGATCCCTCCGAAGGTCATGGCAGCACCCCAAGCACTGAACCCAGGAACACTCAGTCTCAGCAGGTGCTGGATGCCAGGACAGGGGTGCCACAGAGGCCCCTGCTCTGCCCCACACCTGGGCACAAAGACAGGGGCTGTGCTGGTCCCCCACACACCTGCTGAGCCCCCTCCTCATCCTCCCCGGGCATTTGCACAACAGAAGCCCTGGCTGTGCCCTGTGGGAAGCAGCAGAGCGAGTCCAAAGGCTCCGCTCCAGCCCAAGCACAAACCACCTCCTGCCAGCGCGGATGCCGCGGCTCTGGGGGTTTGTGCTTCCTCCCCACCACGGATTGAGTGAGCCCTTCCCGAGGGAACTGGGAGAACACAGCCTGGGCCAGCACCTCCGTGTGAAGCCACCGAGGTTTCCTTCAGCCCCACCCAACCCCACAGTGCCCCAAGTGAGCCCGGACATGGCATCAACCATCCCTGTCCCTGGGATCCCATCCGGAGGGGAGTCCCTTGGCTGGCAGGGGCAGCAATGGGGACAGGGACTCCCTGACCCCGGCCAGATGAGACTCACAGACAAGGAGTGGCAATGCCAAATGCCAAAGCCGGGGTCCAAAGCAGGCTGCAGCTGACAAACCCTGCCCAGTGCTCCCAGTGCCCGACTGCAGCAGGGATGTACCTGCCATGGGCTCAGCCCTGCTCCACCCGCTGCCTGCTCGGCCAACTGGCAGGTGATGATGCTGGGGCTTTGTCCCTGCCCTATGATGTTGCCTGTGATTTATAGGTCATTTTACAGCAGCTGTAAAGAGGCTGTAAATTATAGGAGGGGCATAAATTAGCTACGGACCCCTTTACTGGCCATAAAGATCTAAGGCCCACCACAGCTGCCTTTGGAGCTGGCACCCTGGGACATTCCCGAGGACAGCCAGGGGTGTCTTCAGCCAGGCCAGCAGGGCTGTGCTGAGTTATTTAGCACGACTCAAATAAATGGGCTCTTTTATTCCAGCATGGAGCCAGAGGGTGACAGGTGGGGAGGGGCCGGTGTGATGGGGGTAGCCTGGGGGCTCCTTGCCCAGTCCAGACCTTTCCCCCTTGTTTTGCTGGGGGGAGCAGTCACTGCATCCCCCCAAGGGCCTCTTGGTGTCCGGACCCTCAGCTCAGCCCCAGAAGGGGTTGGTGGTCCAGCCTGGCAGCCGTATGCCAAGAAACAGAGCAGGACAGGGCATGGAGGACAATGCCTTCGCACTCACAGGTGGCTCCTTCTCCATCTGGCAGCACCAGGGCACCTTCTCCCCATGCCACGTGTCCCCCGTGCCACGTGCCCCCTGCCCAGAGGCTCCCACATGCACCGAGCCCCCTGAATTCCTCTGCTGGCGGCAGTTGGTGCCCTGTTGTTCTCCAACATGACCCTGGAGCACAAACAGCTTTGCGGCTCCTCACCCTCCCGTTAATTACATTATGTCTAACGAGCAGGATCAGGCGGAAAGGATTAAACCTTGGATCTGCTTCTGCAGTCCCAGAGCACAGGAGAGAAAAGCAGCTTTATCTGTTCAAAACGGGAGTCACTTTTCACACCGGCTCCAATGCCATTGCTAATCTCCATAGTGTGCCCAGCGCACTGCCAGCACTGTGCACAGGCAGGGCAGGCGGGATGCTCCTGGTCCCAGCCTCTGGGTCTTGCCTTCCATATCCAGTCTTGGAGCACACTGGATGTGCTGGAGGTGCTGGAGCTCTGACCAGGCTGACAGGGGACTCTGCAAGCACTGTGCCAGTGCTTGGTGTGGTCCAGGGACACTTTCCGTGGCTTCTCTGGTCACCACAGGACAAAAGAGCAATTCTGGGGAGTTTCTGAGAGTTCCCAATGGCTCAGTACTCGCCTGGGGCTGCAGCTGCTCACCTCAGGGTGGGAGCATGGGAATTACTGGGTCGGGATGAAGCCTGTCCCCAGGTGCTCCAGGGAAGAGCTTCCAAGCACTGGAGTCCACGCACACATGGCACCACCCAAACTCCCAGCCACCACAACCACCCAAAATCCCGTGTCTGGGCACAGGGTGAGCCACAGGGTCAAGAAGACACAGAGATGGGCAGGAAGGGCTGCGGAACTGGTGATTCTGCATCTCCAGGCTGGGAATTGTCCAGCTGGAGGATAGGGATTCTTTTGCCCCAGGCTCCTGGGCAAGGCATTTGCATGATTATTCAGCATGAATTTGCCTTTGGTACCGAGCAGGGCGCAGCTGGGATGGGGTCACAGTGGGTCAGCAGCCAGGCTGGCACCCCATGGCAGCAGCGTCAGCTCTCGTGTCACTCAGCCTGTGTGACAGGGTGGTTTGCATTCAGAGAGGCTGGAGCATCACCTGCCTCCCCCATGACTACACAAGCTCAGCCTTGAACCCCGGAAGCCACTGAACTCCAGGGGAGTTCATAGAATGAAGGAATCATTTAGGTTGGAAAACACCTTTAAGACCATCAAATCCAACTGCTAAACCAGCACTGCAGAGCCACCACCCCATGGTCCTGTGCTGAATCTGACCCTGCAGCCACCCAGCACACTCTCCCTGTGGACGTCTGACCTTGAGGTCTCCCAGGAACAACAAGGAAAACCTCTGCCCTCTGGCTGGGCACAGGACTTGGTTCTGCACAGAGACACCCTTGTGCTCCGTGGTGGCAGCAGGTCACACTCCCATCACGGGGACACGGCTCCCAGAGGGGTGACAGACATGGGGCTGCCCCAGGCAGTGTCATCAGCTGGGGCTCAGCTCGGTGACACCGTCCCCAGTAGCTGCAGCACTGGGAGGGGTGGGCACAGCCACTGACCCCCAGCCTGGAGTGCAGCTGCAAGGCGGCAGCAGTAAATCTGGGCTCGTTGCTGGAGACCCCAAGGAGAGCATCTGCAGCTTGTTTTCAGCGTGAACTCCTGTAAAAAGGGCACCATGCCTATAAATCCATCACAGAGAAGCTTCCTGGAAGCCCAGATTGGCTTCTGTTCCTCTCATTCTCCGTGCACACAGCCCCTGTGACTGCAGTGCAGAGACTGGAAATGCTGAAGGGGCTTCACACATCCCATCTCTGGGTCCCCCCAGTGTCACATGCTCAGAGCAGGAACGGGAGCCTCCATCCTTTGGGCACCACCCCCCCCTGCAACATCTCCCTGTGAGCCAGGAGTCCCTGCCAGGGCCATCCTCTGAGCCAGACTGTGCTCCGTGTCCTCTAGCATCGGCTGAAACAGCCTCTAAAGCCTCCTTGGCAACCACAGCCCAGCAGCAAAAAGAAGGGTAAATAAAGTCAAATGTTGGCAGGGGAAGGTACCAGAGGATGCTCCTCCCTGGCAGATTAAGCCCAAAGGAATTAATCAATGAGTTTAATTTAAGAAGCTTTTATGCGCCTGTGCAGTTCTTGTTCTGTATGGACGCCAGTCACCTGCCTTAGTACTGCTGGCCAGGATGAGACCCCAGGGAGAGCTGGTGACTGTGTCACCTCTACCTGAAAGTGCCCTGTGAAGTCATTCCCTGCCTGGCAGTGAGTCCCTTCCCCTGCCCACCCAGGGTTGCTGCAGGGACAGGGGGAATGCAGGAGAAATGTGGCTGTTTGAGAAGCAGGGAAAAGGCAAGAGCAGCCCAGTGGTCCTGGATGGTGGGAGAAGCCCTTTGCAATCTGGAGGGGTGAGAGAGTTCAGGGTCTGTCTGTGGTTTGCTTTGCCTTCCTCCTCCCGTTTCCAGCGTGTGGGAGGCACCTTCGTCCGGCCTCGCCAGCAGCATCAGGCTCATGTGGGTTTGGCAGAGCAAGCGGGCACAGCTCTCTGCCCTGCTCTATAAATACAGTGGCTTCTCTGGGGCTGTCTAGACAGGAAACAGCCCACCAACTGGGAGAAAACTCCCCACACTAAAGGGGACTGGGACTCTGCTGGGAGCCCAGGGAAAACTGGCTACTGAAATACCCAGATGTGCCCAGGGAGCCCCCCTGGAAGGGGCTGTGCACACCAGGACTCCATTATCCTAAAGGTCTTTTCCAATGATTCCATACAATGAGGTCCTGGACCTGGGTCTGCTGGGCAGGAGCTGCTTTCTGCATCCTATTCCCTGCTGCAGGCCATGCAGAGCTCCTCCTGCCCTCTGTGCTGTGTCCTTCAGGGTGTAAAAACTTCTAACACCCCTCCTTCTTCCCGTGAGTGACAATGGGGAAAGCCCTGCACCAAGCAACTCATCTCTGAATCCAGGGGGTCTGGAGCCCTGGATGAGGTAGAGGAGGATGGGGAGGCAGCATGTTCGCCCTGTGCAGTGACAACACCCCCTCCATCCTGCTTTGGCCTTCCTCCATCCCAGCCCGTCTGCCTCCCATCCTTATGCTGAGCTTTGCAGGGCAGATCTAGGGGTGGGATCCACTGGATCCCTCACTCATCAGACCCCGGGAAGGACACAAGGACCCTACTACCTGGGTCCTTCCTTCCAGGATCTGAACTTGTTAGAGTTTATTCCATGTTGATTTCACTTTATAACCTTGCAAAGGTTGTTTTGTTCCCAGCTGTGGTTTTTTTCCCTATAAATATCCAAGTGGCACTTGAAAGGAAAAAAAACCAGCTTGAGTTAGTGGGGGAAGAATCATGGCCTGTGGGTAATGACACAGTGACAGCGCTGCTCCAGCTGGAAGGAGCTGCCACTGGGCTCCCAAATGACAGTGTACAGAAAATGCCATTAGCAGATCATCCAAGTGTGGAACCTTTGCAGCAACAAAAAGGCAAAATGCATCCGGCCATGGCAAGCAGAGCTGTCAGCACCGTCCTTGGCCCCAGCCCGCACGGGAGCAGGAGAGGCAAATCCCAGGGCCACACAGACCTCCGTGTCAGGCCAGGTTGTTCCTGCACCCGGAGACCCACATAGCTCCAGGGACCTGTCCCTGTGTCCCTGGTTCTGGCCAAGCAGAGGGGTGGCAGCAGCCCTGGGTGTCCTCCGGGGAGATCCCCCAAGTGATTTGTCTTGTCTTATGCTGTAAATAACTGACATTTGTTATCTGGAGTGTCCTCCCCCTGTGAAGGCGAGATAACAGACCGAGGATGTGGTTGTTGTTGCTCTGATGGATTTCAGTGCCTTTATCTGTCCCTGGAGATCTTTTGGGGATGTTCCAAAGATAGTAGGAGACGTTCTCAAGGTGGGGAACCAAGGGAACAGGATGGGCAGTGCCCTGCCCCTGCCCTGGCTCTGGAGACAGTGGTGGTCCTGGGCAGCCATTGGGGTGTCCTGATGTCCCCAGGGCTGCTGAGCAGCAGTTGGCCACCAGAGAGCCTGTCCCTTCTCCCCCTCACAGGCAGCAAACCCAGAGATGGACTGCTGCATCCCTGGGTGTCTCAGCCTGCCTGGGGATGCAGGCACTTTCACAGAGCCCAGGCAGCCTCAGGATGAGCTGAGCATCAGTGCAACTGATGGGAAGAGCCTGAGGTCCCCTGGGACAGCCTATTAAACATCCCAGCCCTGTGAGCAAGCTGGGCTGGAACAGTGTGACATTCATACAGCAGCTAAGCCTCAGTGCCAGAGGGGCAATGTCAAACAAACATAATTAATTTCCCTCTGCAAATCAATCGGGGGCAGAAGTCAAGCTCTCCCAGTGCAGAAGATACACTGCACTGGATAATTACCCTCGCCAATGGATGATCCATGCCACGCTTCCGAGGGCACACCACTCACCTGCGGGCAAACCAGAGCCTCCCCTTGGGCAGGACTCTTGGGCAGCAGGTTCTTGGGGCTGATGGCTCAGCCCTTTACTTGGCAGCATGGGCAAGGCTGTGGCCTTCTTCCGGGGGTGCCTGAGGGGATGCAGAGCCCTGAGCATCCTTTCCCTCCACTTCCCTTCTCCACCTGCCTGGGGTGGAGGCGGGAACCTGTCCTGGAAGGACACCAGTCTGGGGACATGCTGCCGTGCTGGCCTGGCCTGATTGCTGTCTGCAGACAATAAAATGTCATGTGATGTCCTAATGAGCCCCTCAGCATGTGACAATTGCAGGGGAGCAGAGCTCCTGCCTGGCCAGAGGGGTCAGTCCCAGCACTGGGGTGTCAGTGTGGGAACAGGAGGAATTGCCCTGCCCCAGCCCAAGTGAAGGCTCCACAGTGCACCCGGCTCCCAGGACTCAGTCCTGCGACGGGGCAGGGGCAGAAAGCTCTTATCAGCTGTGATTTAAAATGAGATATCACACTAACGTCAGGGAAGTGGCAAAACCCAGCCAGATTGGAAGCTTTGAAGGCAAGGTGGGGTCGTGTTGGTGTTCTGCTCTCCCTGGCTGAGCTCACTCAATCAGCTCCTGACAGGTCTCCTAAAACTGTGACTGTGGGTGCCTCGAGCACATCTGGCCCTGGAGCAGATCCTCTTCTCTGAGAGGGAGGTGATGTTTGGGCAGTTTGGCAGGTGGGGCTCCTGTAGGGAGCATTTCCCAGAGGAGCAGCCAAACAGCAGTGGGTGGGGGAGATTCGGGTGCTGTCGAGATGCATGTGAGGAAGGAAAAAGCCAGTGTGGGCCGATAAGTCTTGGCTGGACGATGGCCTAGGAGAGGGGCTTGACTTCCCTCCAAGGTGGCATCGGCAAACCCCAGCCGTGCATCCTGCTGCTGGGCTTGGAGCAGCACAGGAGCTGCTCTCTGTGACTCAGACATTCCAGCTGATGAGAAGTGGTTTGCCAAGGTCGGGCAACGCATCTGGAATCTCTGCAGGGTGCAGAGCAAACCCCGCAGCCTGGCCGGGAGGGGAGGGTGGGCAAAGGCAACAGCGGTGTGGTGGGGACCAGGATGGAGGGTGATGCGGGCAGAGCCTGCCCTGAGTGTTGTGTCCTGCCTGGGCACGGACACGGGTGTCCCTCCAGAGCGCCGGGCCCAGGCTGCGTGCCCGCGGACACGAGTGCACACGTGTGCACACTCGGCCTTGCCGCGTGGGGCTGGTGCACGTCCCACACACGTGGGCTGTGCCTGGCCAGGCTGGGAGCTGCCAGCCCCGCAGCTGCCTGCCAGGAGCCCCACACCCCGATGTGCTCGGCCTTTTCAGGGAGAGATGGAGCTGACAAAGTCTTTGTCAGTCGGATCTGTCAGGGAAAGCCCTTTGTTCTTCAGCATTTGCTCTTGCCTCCCCCTCTCCAAACCTAAACTAGATGCATCTGCTTTTGTTTTCTAAATGCAGAATTAGAGGCTGAAAGGAGCCCCTTTGTAGTGGGGAGGAGGGGAGAGCAGCAGATCTTTCACAGGGAAGGCAAGGTCAGGGGGGAGCTGCTCTATTGTGCAGGGCCTCTCCTCTGCCGGCTCAGCCCTTTCTGTGCCCCCTCTTCACACTCTGGTTCTCACTGGAACCACTCTGCAGACGTGGGGGAACCAGCCTGGGAGGACGGGCTGTTCTCCCGGCTGCGGGGACGGGGCAACTTTGCCCAGGCTGGGTTTTGCTGCTTCCGATGGCACAGCTGGGAGCCGGCGTGCGGAGGCGGGGGAGGAGGAAGAGGGCCACGAAGGCCACCCCACAGCCTTGTGCTGGCGCGGAGGCGGCCGGTCTGACAGGCACACGTGGGGCTGGGGGACACACGTCTGTGCACATGTGTGTGTGTGACTCCTTGCGGGGAGGCAGCTGCGACGTGCGTGTCCCTGGGGGTGGGTACGTGCCAGGGGTGGGCACAGCCCCTGCCCGTGCTCAGCCCTGTGCTGCAGGAGGAAGGGGGGCTTTGCAGGAGCCCGTGCAAGCTGTGGGCTCTGGGAGCCACGTCCTGGGGAAGCTCCTCAGCCAAGACAAAACCCTCCAAACCCTGCCCTCGTAAGCCTCAAAACTGCATCATCAATGCAAACCTGTGTGTGGAAGAGCCCAGCACATCACACCCCTTCTCTCCTGGTGCTGGAGAAGGGCCGGGAGCCACCATGGGCTGGTGGTGCCAAGGAACTGCCCAAGCCCCTGCCCATCCCTGCAGTGCCACCAGTGAGGTCCTGCTTGCTCTGTGGGCTCTGCTGCTTGTTAGACCCAGCTATGCCTCTTGCAGACCCCCACCTGCTCTGGGGGAGCATTCCCCTCCCTGTCTATCCTGGAGGACCTCCTCATGCTCTACATATGCCACCACATGGTGACAGTTTGTGGTCACTCCTGAGCCCTGATGTGTTGCTGAGGCCAGGGATGCAGCCAGATCCTTAAGCCCCTCGGGAGCAGGGGCCAGTTTTCCCCATTTCCTGCCATCTCCAATCACCTTTATTGATAAAGGCCCAAGAACCTGGGTTCTGTTGATGCAGTCATGCAGAAAACCATCCCCAAGGACCAGTAGCTGCAGAGGTCCAAGCCTGTCCATTGCAAGGGATTACAACGTGGCCCTGTAAGGTCCATTTTGGGGCCAGTGTGGAAAAGTCTGGGACAGAAGCCCAGTGGGAGTCATGGAGAGCAAGGCCCAGCATGTGTGGGTTCCCCAGCAGCCTTGGCACCTTCAGCCCAAAGCTCCTGGCAGTTGGGCAGTGAGGAAGGCAGGGCCTGGGATGGGCAACCACACCAAAATGCGCATGGTACAACTTGTGCTTGTGTGGGGCTGGGGTCAGCTCTGCCAGCATTGAAATGCTCCCCATCTTCAGCTTGCTTGGAGAAGAGCATCCCAGCAGGTATGTTGCCTTTCCCCCTTCTCCCTGTCCACAAATCACTCATCCTGGGAAGGAAATATTTCATGGGTCTTGGCATGGTTGCCTGAAGCAGGAGGAAGCTGCTTCTGGGGATGGATGCCCAGCATTTGGTTCAAATCTAGTGCCGGTGACTGACAGGGCTAATTCAGCCTGTCCTCTTCCCTCTTATAGCTTAATCACTTACACATTGCCTCGGCAGGTCTTTCGCTGCTGCCTGGAGATGTCTTCATCCTGGGATGCCCTGACTTGGATTCAGGGTTGTTCCCATAGTGCTTCCTGCATGGAAACTGAATGCCCTGCACCATCCATGTTAGCCGAACCAGCCCAGCTTTGGGGGAGCTCATCTGAATGCCCAAATGGGCTCTGTGGACTTGGTTCCCTTACTGGGGAGTACAGAAGCCAGGCTGGACTCACTGATGTGGCAATATCCCACCTCACAGGCTGAGCATGATCCCAGCTGAAACTGAGCAGAAAGTGCACGGAGTTTTGGGGAGCTTCGTGTTGCAGCTGTCACGTTCCTGCTCCAAAGCTCACTGAAAACAGTTGGTAGGGGCAGGGACTGCACCAGCGGTGGTTCCTGGGAGGGATTTGGGGCTGGTGGCCCTTTAACGACCTGCTCACAGCCAGTGGGTGCCCTGGGCCTTGTTCTCAGAGGGGTCAGCTGGGGCCTCTGGGCTGCCCAGAGCTCTGCTCACCCTGCTGCCTGCATCCCTCTGCCTGCATCCCTCTGCCTGCATTCCTCTGCCTGCATCCCGCTGCCTGCATTCCTCTGCCTGCATCCCGCTGCCTGCATCCCTCTGCCTGCATTCCTCTGCCTGCATCCCTCTGCCTGCATCCCTCTGCCTGCATCTCTCTGCCTGCATCCTGCAGCCTGCGTCCCGCTGCCTGCATCTCTCTGCCTGCATCCTGCTGCCTGCATCCCTCTGCCTGCATCCCGCTGCCTCCGGACTGGGTGCTGGACGGGGGATAACAGGGGGGGCCCAGCCTGTACCCGCGGGGCCTGACGCTTCCCTGGTGCTGCCAGGAGCAACAGGGTGAGAGCGCAGAGGCGAGGGGAGCATCCCTGCCAGCATCCCTGCCAGCATCCCTGCCAGCATCCCTGCCAGCATCCCGGCCAGCATCCCTGCGGCACGGCGAGAGCAGCCTGGGCAGGCTTCGGGGCGACCACCGCCTGCGAAACCCCGGGGAGTGCCCCGGG
>VWZG01003228.1:113961-154200 GCA_013396735.1 Grallaria varia | reverse complement strand
ACCGGGGGCACCGGGGTGAGGGGGGCGCGCAGGCGATGACTACAAGCCCCATCAGGCCGCTGAGAAGGAGGAGGAGGAGGAGGAGGGCGGAGGAAGGCGGAGGAGGAGCCGGGGCTGTCGGCGGGGCGGTGCGGGAGCGGCTCATTTCGGCGACGGCGGGCGCTCGGCGGGACGCNGCTCCCCTCCATTGTTCCCGGGAGCGGCGGCACCGCGCCGCCGCCGCCGCCCGCGGGGCTCCGGTGAGTAACGCCCGCCGGGGGTGGGGGCTGCACCGGGACCGACACCGGCACCGGGACCGTGGGGCAGCGCTTTGTGCTCCGCGGGGCAGGCGCGGGGGGGCTCGATCGGGGGCACGGGACTTCGTGGCGGCTGAACTCCCCCCAAAGATGCGCCCGGTCTGCCCGTGGAGGGGCGGCTCCGGTTTGCGGGACCGAGGGGTTGGCGGACAGCGAAGGGGGCCCCGGTGAGCCGCCCCCGGTGAGCCGCCCCCGGCGAGCCGCCCCCGGTGAGCCGCCCCCGGTGAGCTGCCCCCGGTGTGCAGCCGCTTCGGAAAGCTGCGGGTCCGGGCCGGGGCTGTGACCCCCCCCAAGAGCCCTCCCGGCCGCTGAGGAGCCCGGCGGGGCTCAAAGGCCGGTTTCCGACTCGCTGCTTGGATCCCTCCTTCCCCAAAAGTTCCTGAGCGGGAGCCTCGCGGCATCCAGAAAAAAAAAAAGATGGAGAAGGAGCTGCGTTTAGTCGTGTTTCAGATTTGAGATCCCGGGACGTTCCGCGGTCACCGGGCGATGGAGGAGCTGGGATTCCCTTTGTGTGTCCAAGCTGGTGTGGCTCCCGGAGCCGCCACATCCCAGCGCTGTGCCCGGCTCCGGGTACCGCTCCTCGTCCGCCCGCGGCCAAGGCGCCCGCGAGTTCGGGGAGGCGGCGGCGACACCTGCGCTGGAGGGGCGACCGCCGGGCCGCTGCGGTGGCCCTCGGCTGTGCTGTTTGTGGGCTTCGGCTGTGCTGTTTGTGGGATTTGGCTGTGCTGTTTGTGGGGTTTGTGCTGTGCTGTTTATGGGGTTTAGCTGTGCTGTTTGGGGGGTTTAGCTGTGCTGTTTGGGGGGTTTAGCTGTGCTGTTTGGGGGGTTTAGCTGTGCTGTTTGGGGGGTTTAGCTGTGCTGTTTGGGGGGTTTAGCTGTGCTGTTTGGGGGGTTTAGCTGTGCTGTTTGGGGGGTTTAGCTGTGCTGTTTGGGGGGTTTAGCTGTGCTGTTTGGGGGGTTTAGCTGTGCTGTTTGGGGGGTTTAGCTGTGCTGTTTGGGGGGTTTAGCTGTGCTGTTTGGGGGGTTTAGCTGTGCTGTTTGGGGGGTTTAGCTGTGCTGTTTGGGGGGTTTAGCTGTGCTGTTTGGGGGGTTTAGCTGTGCTGTTTATGGGGTTCGGCTGTGCTGTTTGTGGGGATTGGGCTGTTCGTGGGTTCCGGGGCGGCGAGCAGCAGAGGTGGCCGGTGGCCTCGTGCGGGGACTCGGCGGAGCGTGTCGTTGTTCAGGTGTCGCCTCGGAGCTCCGCGGCCACCCCCTCGCTGTCGCTTCTCCGCCCGGGTTTGCTGAGCTGGTGCCCCGCGTGCCGGGTCGCCCGGCTGGCCGGGGCGGCTCCTTCCCCGGTAACGTTTGAACACAAACAGCGCGGGGAGCGCAGCGGCCGGCGGGGATGGCCGGGCGGGCTCGGGGGCTGCGCGGCTCCCCGGCCGGAGGGCACCGGGCATTGCTGCGGCCGGAGCTCTGCCGGTGCCCACCAGCGGGATGGCAGCACAGAGGAGGGGGCGCGGGCACAGCCCGCCCCGCACAGCCCGCCGCCGCCGCCGCAGCGTGGGCCCCGCAGCCCCCTGCTCTGGCTAGCAGCCATCTTCCCCTCGCAGGAGCACTTCCTCCCTTAATCCCTGTGCTGGCTGGCATGCACTGCTGCCTTTTCCTTGTGTTGCTCCGAGAGGATTAAAGTAAATCGGCCCTGCTCCGGCGGGGTGCAGGCAGGAGTGGTGCCGGGGCAGAGGCGGCCGGCGGGAGCATCCTCTGCGCTTTGCCACTCACGAGGTGCCTGTCCCGGTGCGGAAAAGGGGCCCGGGTCACTTCCAGGTGTGATCTGGAGCTCCCTCTTTGTTTACCCACCTAAAAACACTCCCTAGACCGGGAGCCGCATCGCCTCCAGGCCCGGCTGGTCCCCCCGCCCGGGGCTCTGGCCCCGCAAGCCCTGGCTGCTGCAAGGGGCCGCTCACAGATGCTCATCCCATCCCGGCAATCCGGCTCGCTGCCCCTTTGCGACCTTCTGCTTCTGGGCACGTAGGCAAATGTGTGTCCCTCCCCTCCCCTTCCAGCGGCTTTCCTTGGAGTAGTGGAATGCGGTGAAAGCCCCATCCAGCTTCCCTTCCAGGGGCATGGCAGGCTGTGGTTGTGTCCCGGTGTCACCATCCTTGACCAGAACCAGCCCAGTGGAGACTTTTGGGTAGCAATGGTTGCTCTGTAGATCTGAAAATCAAGCCCTCACTTTTCACACCTGAGTGTGAGGTGCTTCTAGAACTCAGCTGGTTTTATGGAGATCTTTGGGGCAGACTTGGCTTTTCCCTGTCCTTCCTGCCCTGTGTGTCAAGGTCTCCCCTCACCAGATGCCCACCGGTAGCCCTAAGTCCTGGTGGCCAGCTGGGAAGGGTTAATGCGCTCTGTGTGCTGCACAGTTGGATATTTATTTTTCCAAGTGTGTGTCTGCTATAAGCATTATAGTTTTCCCCTACAGTTCAATTTGCAGTCGTGTTTGCTTTTTCTTTCAGCAAATACTTGGTTCCTGACCCGAGCCACAGGCTGGGGCACGGAGCTCTGGGCAAGGCAAAGGCTTTGCTTCTGTCGCCCACAGATTGTGCCTTTGGCATGTCCTTCCTCCCCAAGGGCGCCTGGAGGGCTGCTTGTGTTGAGCCTCAGAGGGAGACGAGTCTCGTCTCTGTGTTTTGGAGCTGGAGGGCATCTGTGCCAGGCAGAGTGGTCTGCTGGCAGTCATAACCTGCCCCCGCAAGGGACAGGTGACCCTGGCTGGGCACCGCCCCCACTGCAGGCTCCTCATACTGGACAGACCTGGGAGCCAAGCTCAGACTCTTCTCCCTGCTGGATTTTGTCCCTGTATTTTTCCTGCCTGCTGCGTTACCCACTGGCTGCTGGCATGAGGTGCCCCAGATGCCCTGATGTGGTGGGTGCCACGGGCTAGCTCTGTTCCCGTGGGGAGGCAGAGCCCCCCAGCCCCACCAGGCCCATGGCAGCAGCCATGCCCCCATCACATCCAGCAGTGTGGGCACACTGGGATCAGACTGGGGCTCCCCGTGGGCATCACAGCATCACAGAGCTCCAGCTGGGCACCCTGCTCCAGCACTGGCTTCTATGTTTGGCACCTCAGATGCATTCCAGGGATGAGCCATGGGACAGGAAGGGGCTTCCCTGCTCGGAACCACTCAGCTAAGAGCCATGGGGTGCAGCTGCTGTCCAAGTGGGAAGATCCCTGGACCATGTCACGTCCTTGGGACAGCTCAGCCCC
This sequence comes from Grallaria varia, assembly GCA_013396735.1. NCBI lineage: Eukaryota > Metazoa > Chordata > Aves > Passeriformes > Formicariidae > Grallaria > Grallaria varia. Next base: position 150,657 of record VWZG01003228.1, on the reverse strand, counting down.
ATGACTCAGGGGTGTGGGAGATGTGAGGGCTGAAGGTGCAGCCTTTGGGGTCCCCAAGGACAGCAGGGGGACAGGTTAAACTAGTCTCCTCATGGACTCATAGCTGCATGCAAAGGCAATGTGAGAGCATCTTCCCTGGTGCACAGGGAGCGTGTGCCCCTGGAGGGTGCACGGGTGGGCACAGGGGTGTCTGTCACCACTCTGAAATAGCTCCGTGGGTGTAATGGCCACTGGTAATTGCAGTCTTGGAGGCAGGTCTCTGAGAGGCATTTAGCTCTGGCTTCTCTCTTACTGCTTCCATTTTTAGTTGTTTGAATCCACCCCGGAGCAGTAAATTGCAGAGTGCCACGGCCACGGGGAGCGGGGATGGTGCCCGGTGCCCGGCCGGGGCCGGAGGCCCACCCTGCCCGAGCTGCCATCCTCCTGAGCAAATGGTTTCCTGTTGGGATTTATATAAAAGCTGTATAAACACGGAGAAGAGCCATGCTGTTGTTTGCACAGGTAGGAGCACTCTCCCCACTTCCTCGCCTCCTTGCCGAGTAGTCACCAAGGAGCCACAAGGGCAGGTCTTGGGGTTCCCCAGTCCCCTTTAACCCTTGGGAAGAAGGAAAGTGTCTGTGCTGCCACTTCAACAGCTCTGCGCACTGGGATTCCCTCAGGTGCTGCTGAGCCTGTCCCGGGGGGGCAGGCAGGATGCTGGGGTTGGTCCCTGTGGTCAGGATGCGTCCCAGTCCTGCTGCCTTCCAGCAAAGCTATGGTTGCTGCCTCAGGAAGCCAAGCATCATCAGTGTGCTCCTGCTGAGTCCTGGCATGCTTCTCTCCCTCCCTCCCTCGCAGTGACCCTCTCAGCCACGGACAGCTCTGCGCTGCCTAGTGATCCCTACGCCATGGAAATATGCTGCTGTCAAGCCCCTGAATCAGCTGGAAGTCACCCACTCTGAGGTGTATCTGGAGAAGGGCTCTGCTGTGCACAAGCCAGCACTGACTCATTTTTCAGGAACTGGAGGCACTGGGCTCCTCTCCATCCCTCCATCCCTCCCTTCTCCATCCCTCCCCTCGGCACGGGGCCGGCTCGGGAGGCCCACGCAGACGCTCCGCATTAGGGCATGTTCCGGGGAGCATGTGCTGTCGATAAACAAAGCCACTGAGAGACAGAAAATAATTTCCAGAAATACCAAGGACTTTCTTTCCTCCCCCCCGCCTCAAAGAATTCCACCTCCCCCTTCCAAACCTTGATAAATCCTGAACATTCAATAACTATTGCCAAGCACTGCCAGGCGCCTGGGAGCGCTGGTGTTGGAGATAACTCTGGTGTTTGCTGGGTGCCCTTTTCCCTGTCGGACTCCTTGTGTCAATAGTGTAGGTCCCAAATATTCCTCTGCCGGCTGGAGCCAGAGCAGTTGTGCAGGGAGGAGGCAGACAGAGCTCCCAGCCCTGCACTGCAGCTGAAATTCCTTGGGGTGTGGAGGCTGTTTGGGGGATCTGAGCCCTTTGGGGCTGGTGGCTGCTCATCCCATCCCTGAGGAAAAGCCGGTGCTCCGGACACAGGGAGCGCAGGGTCTCGGTCTCACGGTGGAGCGGCAGAGGCGGCGGCCGGAGCATCACGAACTGAGTGCGTGGGGAGGATGAGTAGCGGTTTATTACTCACTACAATTATTACTCACTGCTTTTAACAGTGTGCACTTCAGTCTGACGCCTTATGGCAGAAGGGAAGCGCCTGTTCACGCGGCAGGTTGGGGACAGCACAGCACGTGTCCCTTAGGAGAGGAACCGGGTGAGCTTGGGGTGCTTGGCAAGGGCTGCGGGGCCTGGAGGCACAACTGCACCCCAGGAGGTGCCCTGGGGGAGGCTTTTGGGGATGGAATCGTCCCGTCCACGCCCTGGTCCATGTCCTTCCTCTGGAGCACCCGCTGCCAGCAGCGCCCTGGCCGGAGCCGTGCGGGTTGTGCAATGGGCTGGGCAGGATCTCGCCAGCGAGCGCTTCTGCAAAGCCTGGCGGGACCATCAGCGAGAGCTGGGACTTCATCCCAGGCTGCTGCCGAGGTGCAGATGTGGCGCGGGGGTGGAGCACAGGGACTCGTTCCCATCCACACGGCTGGGAGCAGTTGGCCAGGGGCGGTGGGGCTCAGGCTCCAGCGTCCCCCTAGAACGTGTCTTGGCAGAGCTCTGTGCTCCTGGCATGGTGGGAAGGAGGGACAGTCAGAGGGAAGGAAGGGTCAGGGCCCCAGAGTGCACGTCCTTGTGGCCCCCTGAACCAGGATCAGGCCCTGCTGAGTCTCGCTGTGCCAGCACTCGGCTCCGAAGCTGCCCCACACAGAGCAGTCCTTGGGAAGGGCTTGGGGACTCGAGGGGATGGGTGGTCTGGAGAACCCAGCGTGAGAGCTGGCAGGGACAAGAGTGAGTTGCAGAATTGGCCGTGGAAGAGGGGGGATTTCTCCCCAAACAGCCACTCCAAAAACAGCTGTTGGTAGAAGGAGATTGGCCACAGCTGGCTGACCCTCTGGCTCCAGGAAGGCCTTTCCGTGGGGGTGGCTGCTGTGTGCCCTATAGATCCTATAGGGAATGGAGGGGATTGGAGTTTGCAGCGGGATCTGCTTTGCTGCGGGTACGCGGTGACATGGACAACATCAGGTTTTGTTCTGGATATGGGATTTCCCATAGCAAAGCTGTAGGTCAGCCACAGCTGAAGTAGTGCAGGAAGAGGAGAGCAGGAATCTCCCTTTCTCCACCCGACGTTAATGTTTCTCCCACCATTCTGGGAAATTTTGCTGCATGCGGCTCTGCTTCGCCAGCGGTTTCACTCTCGACACATCAGCGTTTTTACGCAGGGAAACATAACCCTGCCAGTCAATGCCAGGTCATGTCAGGCTGCCAAGGGATCTGCCACCATGGTCCGGTGACATCCCATGATTCGGGGACATCCCATGATCCAGGGACATCCCGCTGTCCACCCGGATGCTGGAGGAGCATCACCTGTGATGGCGAGCGCGTCCCACCACGCAGCCATGCTGGATGGTGGGGTGTGGGGCAGCCCCTCGCCCTGCCCTGACTCTGCTTTCCTCCCTCGCAGCTTGGAGGGGCTGACGGCCCGGCGGAGACCACCCCGCGCCCGCCCGGGGCCAGCCCGGGGTCCCCATGGAGTGGGAGTCGTGGAGCCCAGTCGGCAAGCAGTAGCTGCAGCAGTGGGATGTTTACCTGGCGGTGCCTCATCCTTTGGGCTGTGCTGGTCGCAGCCGCGCTCTCCGCTGCCCGGCCGGCCCCCACCCTGCCCGACCAAGGTAAGAGGGACAGAGGGATGCGCCGCGGCCGCGCCGGGAGCCCCCGCTCCCCCCTCCTTTGGCTTTCTGTTGGGTGACTTGAGCGGGTCTCCCCTGCAGCAGAGGCAGAGGCTGGCATGTGGTCCAGCCATGGGGCCACCAGCGCATCCCCAGTGCCACCTGCGGTGCCCCCTGGCTGCCTGGGAGCTGGTGGCCAATGGGGACATGGCACTTGTTGTACTCAGAGCGGTTTGTGCGGGCACAAAAGCAGGTGTGTGGCTCCAGAAGTGCCTGGGGACGTTTTAATCCCGGAGGAAAATCATTGCCAACCCTGACCTGTTGGTTTGGAAAAGGATGCAAAGCGCTGGGGGTTGTGTCCCTGCCTGGAGTCACTCTGTGCCACAGCACTGGTGCCCCTGTGATGACCTGTAGGCCAGGATGTGTGTGAGGCTGCTCCCACCCTGCTTGGCACTGGGGGGATCAAGGATTTGGGGTGGAGGGTACCGGTTCAGCTTTTGCCAGCTGGCAGTGCCAGGGGCGAATGCACCTCGTGGAGACCCTTGGGATGCTCCAGTGTTGCTCCCAGATGGGAATGGCCACCAGGATGGGCTCAAAGCCAGGGCTGGCTCAGGTGATTCCTGCAGTCAAAACGTCTGCTCCGCTGGGGCTGGGGGGCACAGTCCCCAGTGAGGACACCCCTTCCCTTGTCACCACTGCTGTCCCCTAGGAGCCTTGCGGTGCTGGTGGCTGCAGTGGGCAGGCCAGGGGTGCCTGGCACAGCTCCAGAGCACGGAGGCACCCCGAGGCACAGCAGATGGGTCACCTGGCCCTGGGGAGAGCTGGCCCCGGCAGAGAGCCCTGCTCTGGCACGTGAGAGCCTCAGCCTTCCCCTTGGTGAGGCAGAGAATAACCAGACCCGGCAGTGCTGCGCAGGACTTTGACTTGCTGCCTTTTGGTTCTAATTTCCCAAGAATGTCTGGTCTGTGGGCACTGCTTTGCTTTTTAAGACTTGCTCCCCCTTCCTCCTTTCTCCCACCAGAGCCCTGAGAGGCGGATTGCTGGTGCAGCCAGTGTGGGCACTGTGCCTCATTGTGCCCTGGGGTCCCCTCAGGGCTTGGGGTGGGAGCTGGCACGAGCAAATGGTCCGTGCTGCAGCTGCCAGCTGCACCAGCCTCGGTGGGGGATGACTGGGTGATGCCATGGGGCTGGGGTTGGTGCCTCTGGTCAGAGCAGCAGGTACCCTGGTGAGGTGACACCACGGGAGACAGCTGGATGGTCCCTGGGGAGCTGCAGCTCCAGAGAGGAGCCTGGGCAGAGCTTTGCTCACATGGACCATCGCTGATATTTTTCCACTGGCATGCCTCCTCCCCACGTCTGTAAACAATGTGGTTGACAGTGGTAAACATGTTTTTCTCGGGAGATTGCTCTTCCTGGAAGAGGTTTTCTGGCGGTGTTTGGAGTAAGGACGGCTCTGAGCTGCTGGGCGAGCAGCACTGGCAGCCCCGACCCTGGCTGTGGCACTGGGAAAGGTGTCAGGGAGTTCAGGCAGAGGGCTGGTTGAGCACAGGTGGGTTTTGGGGACTGTGAGGATTCCCTGCAGCCCCTGGAGGGTTTGGGAACAACGTCAGGCAGTGGCAGTGGAGGAGGAGAGGTTGGAGAGGAGGGAGCTGGTTCCTCGCCAGCCTCATGCCAGGGCTAACAATAACCTCTGGAAACATTTCCCGACATGGTTCTCACCAGGGCAGCCCAATTAGTGCCACAGCAGGAGCCCGGCTGGGGCAGAGTCCGTCCCTTGGCTCCGGGGCTGGCTGGTGGGAACAAAATGTTCCCAGCAGGACATGTGGGATGGGAAGAGCCAGTGCTGGGCCAGGACCTGCAGCCAGGGCCAAGCCACCAGCACCTCGCAGGAGCAGCCTTTGAGTCGGCCCCCTGGATTTTGAGGTCCCTCGGGATGCCGATGGGGCTCAGCTCCCGTGCTGAGGGGCGTCGTGTCCCCAGGGCTGAGCTCTCTGTCCTTCCCCCCATCACTGTGTTCCAGGAGCAGCCCCCCATCGCCTTGGGGGCAGCGGGGGCCGCGCTCCGTCCCCTCTGTGGCAGAGCCAGCAGTTTTCCCGGACTTTGTTCTGCTTGTTTATGGGGTTTCAGTTTACTCCTGGTTCTGAGGCAGCTAAGCTCCCTTCTCAGGGAGGAGTAATCCCCCGCGCCCGGCCAGCAGCCCTGGCCTCGTGTGGAGGGGGGTTTCAGCCCTGACTCCCCTCTCCTCGTGGGGTTTGGGAGCCCTGCTTGTCGTGGGCTCCCTCCCGGTGCTGAAAAATCTGGAGCAAATAAAATATTAACGGGCACTTACTGCATTTTATAGCTACCTAAATTTGGAGGTGGTGAAAAACCCCTGGTTAAGGGGAAAAGCCAAGAAATTTCCGCGCGCAGCCTCCGTCTCTCCCTCGCACAAAGCTGCTCTTTGTCTCCAGGTTAAATAGAAACCTGCAGAAAATTGCCGAGCTTTTTTTTTTCCCCTCTCTCCTTGTCTGCCATTGTCCTGATTGCTGCTCAGGCATCTCCTCACTCGGGGTCTGCCCCAGCCCTGTTGGGGGTGCCGGGTGGCCCAGCAGATGCTTGTGGGGAGCCGTGTACTGGAACAGGGGGGTCCTGCCTTGGGCGGCTGGTTTGGGGGGACACTGAGTCCTGAAGGCACCCCAGGGCAGCAGAGACTTCCCCAGGGGGTGCCTCTGCTCCCCAGAGCACAGGGGATTTGTCTGCAGCCCCCTTGCCATGGGGCGGGGGCCAGGGGGCTGCCCCATTTCCCAGGGCCGTTGCCTGCCCAGCTGGCCACAGGCTTAACCTCCCCCTGCCCATCTGCAGGGCTGGCGGGGACCCTTCATCCCAGGGCTTTGTTGTCCCTGCCTCAGCCAGGGGGTCTCTCTCTGGACCCTGCAGGAACCACAAGTCAGGGTGGGCAGCGTGGGCAGCTTGGGAGAGCCCAGAACCCCCACAGGCAGCACCACAAGGGTCCTTGGCTTGTCCCCCCTGCTCCCCATGGGCACTGTTGGCCCTTGGGTCTGACCCCCTCCCCTTTTCTCTGCTGTTCAGTCCCCTCCCTGTTTTTGCAGCTCTCAGAGTCTCCCACCCTGTGCCCCAGGGAGCCCCAAGGGATCCAGCTTGGATCCTGGGGATCCCTTGGAGCAGCTGACTCCCTGCTGGAGCCTCACAAGCAGCCCGAGGATTCCCTGCCTTCTGTGGTTGATGGCAGCAGCTCAGGGCTGTTCCCAGAGCTCAGGGGGCCCCGTAGCCCCCAGCAGCACCCCCAGAGCCCCATTGCTGCCGCCACCCTGTCCCAGCTCCCCAGGGCATCACCGTGTCCTCCGGGACATCAGGCTGCTGCCATCCCCTCCCAGCCTGTCGGGCCCACATTGTTCCCTCCTCCTGCCTTTCCACTCGGATGGTGTCACTCCAGCCCTTAATTGAGGAGGAAAAAAAAGAAATATGAGTCTTTGGGAAAAGCAGCCACGCTCTGCCAGAGCCTGGGCTGTGGAGCTGCCCCAGGGTGAGTGGAACCACGCCAGGGAGCTCGAGGGGATCCCCGTGTGTTTGGGGGCTGCTGGCTGCAGAGCCCCCCATGTGCAACAGCCCCGGGCTGTGCAGGAGGAACGTGGGGAGAGGAATAGAGACTCAGCTCTGCTGGTGAGCCAGGGCCCAGGCAAAGCCAGCCAAAAACTGTGCAGGTTGGGATGTCCACTCGTGACACTCCTCTGTCCCCTGCCTGGGGAGAGCTGATGGGAGGGTGTCGGTGCCCCAAGCCACTGCTCCCAGGGCTCTGAGCTGCTGCAGAGCTCCCGGCACGGCCACAGGGTCCCGGGGGGAAAGGGGTGGGTTTGTCCTGACAGCTTTGCAAACTCCCAGCACGCCTGTTAATTAAGTGCTGCTTCATTTGCCGTGCAGGCTGGGAGAGTAGGACATAAATCCCCCTGTCCCTGTAGGGGAAGCATCTGGTGACTGGAGGGTGCAGAGGAGCCCACGGCGTCCTGGGCTGACTTGGACAGGAGAAGCCAAGGGGTGCTCTGAGAACCCCAAGAGGAGCTGTGGGTGGCTTGAGCCCCTGATGTTCCTCTGTTGGCATCTCCCTGCTGCATCCTGTCCCTGGAGTGGAAGATCCAGGGATATGCATGGCCGTGGGAGCAGCTGGGGTGCTGGGATGTTGCCCCTCTGGCCATGCCCCTGGCACAGCCCGGGCTGGGGGCGACACAGCAGGACGAGGAGCTTTTTAAATCAAAAAGACGCCAATCCCCACTTCCCGGTAAGCACTTCCTGTTGGGATTAGTGGGGCTGCCGGGCATGTGTGTGCTTTTTCTTCAGGAAATACCTTCGGAAAGCCCCGCTGGGGTCTCCAGGGCAACCGGCGCCCGTGGCCCTGAGCCCCCCGCCCGCATTGTCCCCGCGCCGCTTTGTTGGCCCCTTTATTGCCATCGCCACCATCGCCATGGCCGGCACAGCCTGTGGCTCCCGCCGCTCCAGGGATGCAGGGCAGCATGGAGAGTAGGGTAGGGTGAATCTCTGTGGCTCCTCTCCCCATCCCTGCTGTCCCCATCCCTGCTGTCCCCACTGGGGCCGGCCCTGGTGACATTTATGTGCGCTCAGTGACACTCTCCGTCTGGCCAGTGCTCGCCGGGCTCGGCTCCGCTCTCGATTCCGTTTCAAAGGTGGAATAAAGTAATAAACCTGCAGGAACACACGGCTGCTGGGGGGCTGGTGGGGGCACCATTGGCCAGAGCTGCCCCTCACCTTGCTGGGGGCATCAGGGTGTGGACCCTCCTATCCCTGCCATCCCAGGATGGGATGGAGCTCAGCCTGTGGGACCGAGACACTGGTGTTCCTTTGCTCTGCTCACTGTTGCCTTGCTGGCTCAAAGGGGCCGTGAGCATCCCCACAGCTCCTGGCTGGGGTGAGGACTCCCACACCCCGACCTTTGTGCGGTGCCACCAACACCCAGAGCCTTGCAGAGCCCCGGGGAGGAGAGCCAAGTGTTTGTCTGGCTGATTAACCTTTGGAGAAGTGGCCTGTGCAGGGCTGGCTCACGGCCCATGGGGAGCAGCCGGGCAGGGCGGGCTCTGCCGTGGGGCTGTGCTGCTGTGCTGGGGTTGGTGCCACCAACACCCGGTGCTGTGGTTGAGGTTACAGAGGAGCAGAGAGCAAGACAGGGATGTTGCAGGCTGATGGAGTCCAGCGATCAAACGGGCTCACCCTCGTTAACCAAAGTGGAGGCCACACTGGTGCCACGGCTCATGCTGCCAGCTGCTCCAGTGCCCCTGGTGTCCCCGTTGCCATCCAGGCTGCCCGGTGCCACCCGTGCCATCCCTGCAGCCACAGGGCTGTCTGCCTGCCAGGGCTGCAGCACCGTCCAAGCGGCGCTCCCGCCGGGAGGCTGAGTGAACCTGGACATGCTCATTAGCCTGTGAATTCATTCTCAGGCCGTTCCCACCATGCTGCGTTTTCCGCCTCATCCCAAGTGCCAGAGATGTGCCGTGGGTGACCAAAGGCCAGGGGCCTGCCGTGCCCTCTGCCTTCCCTCCCTGTGCATCACCTCGGCGCCTCCCAGTCATGCTGTTGATGCAAACCAGCCCCTGGCTTGGCGTGGCCAGGGGGCTTTGAAAGGGGATCTGGGCACATATCAGCAGCCCTCGACCTGCCCCCTGGCCTGAGCTCCTCAGCCCAGTGGCCTGAAGGAGCTGTGACACTTGCGCAGGGTTCCCTGGGGTGATGCTGTGCCCGTGGGAAGGGACCCTCCTGAGCCTGGGATGCTGCCTCCCCGAGCCCCGGCATTGGGCTGGGCTCCCCCAAAATCTCTCCCCCTCCAAAGACCTTTTCCACCCCCAGGCCACCTCTTGCCACCCCACAGGTCCAGCTGAGGGGTGCTGGTGGAGCTCCGGGCTGGCAGGAGCAACACCCCTGGTTTCCCTGCAGGGTTTTTCTGTTCCATAGGGGGGAAGCTGGTGCGTGGGAAGGGGCAGAGCTGGGAGCAAGATATGGGCAGATATGGCTGCAGTGCCAGATTCGTGGTGGTTTGTGTTTTCGTGGCTGTTTGTCCCCACTGACTTGGTTTGCCTGAGGAGGCAGTCGGGATGGGGCAGGAGGACACAGTGTTATCCAGTCCCAGGGTGTGCAGATGGACAGGATGGGATGTCACTGATGCTTTGTGAGCCTTGGGAGATGCCTGTGACTAATCACTTCAAACACAAATCAGAGCTGCAAGAAGTGTCTGCCCTGTGGGAGAAAATCAGGGAAAAACAGGATTGCAAAGCAAGGCCCTTCCCCCACTACCAACGTTGGTCGTCCTCTTCCATGCTAAAATGCTTTGTATCCTCTCATGGGTGGATCTGGAGCCCTGGCTTTGGTATTCCAGCAGTTGAGGAATGGGAATTCTTCTCCATCCCACTGTTTTCCTTCAAGTGCCGCGCAAAAGAAGGAGGAGAAACTCTGGAGGTGCTCATGGGTGTTTTCTCCATGGAGCTCCTCATCAGCCCAAGGCAAAGAGAAGTGGCCAGAGAGCAAAGTGCAGGTCATGGTGCAATGAACTGGAGTTTCTGGAGAGCCGACATTTCATGTTTGGCTGTGAGGAGCAGCTGGTGGGTGTGGGGAGGAGCAGTGCCCCGTGTCACCTGCATGCCCCAGCTCTGCTCCAGGGCATTTTGTGCCAGCACAGACCCAGTGCCACTCTGCAGCCAGTGGCCCAGGGCAAGCTGCTCTGTGGCTGTTCAGGGCACACATGCAAAGGAGGAAGCAAAGGTTGTGCTTGTCTAGCTCGTTGGGCACCCAGACATGCTGGAGGGCTCAGACCTCAAGCCTTGGATCAGCAGAAGCTTGAACATTTCCCGTCTGCTGCAGAAAGGTGCATTTATTGGATTTTCTGGCCCTGTCTCTGGCCCCTGAGAGCAGCATCCGCAGCAGTGCCATGTACCCCTTCGTGCTGCTCCCTGAAGACATCCAGCTGGCCAAGAGCAACCAGACAGACATGACTGGAGAGGAGACAGAGCCGAGGAGTCGGACTCCGGAGCTGTGCCCACCAGCCTGTGGTCTGGAATGATGCTCACACTGCATCTGCCCACATCATCGTAGGGAGCCCCAGCGGAGCTGCAGCAGCCTGAGCCCTTCTTTGGGTTGCAGAATTTGCAGAGGTGGTTTGAAACCCAGCATCTGCCCCAAACCCAGGACTGGGAGAGCAGCTCGTGCACCGCCCGCCACAGAGGACCAGCGCTCAAGGACTGACCAGGGAGGGCCAGGACACACCAGGGCCAGGACACACCAGGGCCAGGAGAGATGAGATCGCGGTGGAATGGAGAGAAAGGATCTTTGTGCTGCTCACACAAGTGTTGCCTCAGGGAGCAGCTGCAGCTCCCCTGCCCAGGAATGCTGTGGATGGGAACGCCGTGGCCAGCACCTGTCTGGCCAGAGCTCCCCTGGGCTGACCTTTCCCCTCTCACTCCCTGCCTGCTGTCATGCTGCAGCCTCCAGTCCCTGCCCTTCCAGCCCTGCCCCGCCGCGCTCTAACCGGGGAGAGGGTCCTGGTGCCATGGGAACCTTGGCCTGCTTCGCTGGCTGCCCGCTGGTGGTTGGGATCCTGGGACCCCTGCAAGGTGGCAGAGCCAAGCAGGGATTTGGGATGCTCATGGATCCTGCCCAAGCAGCCGACACTGCCTAAGTTGTCTCAAGTTGTCTGTTTCTCCCCCATTACGAAGGCCCTGCCCTGTCCCGCTCCGTAAGAGCTGAGGAGGGGTGAGGGCTTTGCAACTCCCCAGGCACCAGGAGGGTCCTGCTGTGGGGTGAAGCACTTGGTGCTGCTTGGGGTGCTCGGAGCCTCTGCCATTGCCTCCCTCTGCTGTGCTGCTGCCGCCAGCTCTGTCCCCTGGGTACTGGGGCCCCCAGTGCCACAGCAGGAGCATCCCAGCAGCGCATGTCGCCTCATTAACCCAGCTGCAGCAGCAGCAGCAGCAGCAGCAGCAGCAGCAGCAGCAGCAGCAGCAGCAGCAGCAGCTTGGTTTCCTCTGGTCTCTATTCCTTTTCTCCCCTTTTTTTTTTCTCTTCTTCTCTCCCCTAACGCCTCCAGCTCTGCCCAAAGCTAAAATCGAAGTGGAGTCCTACTCGGCCCACCCCGGTGACCTCCTCCAGCTGCGCTGCCGGCTGCGGGACGATGTCCAGAGCATCAACTGGGTGCGCGACGGCGTCCAGCTGGCCGAGAACAACCGGACGCGCATTACCGGGGAGGAGGTAGAGGTCAGGGACGCGGTGCCCGAGGACTCGGGGCTCTATGCCTGCATGACCAACAGCCCCTCGGGGAGCGAGACCACCTACTTCTCCGTGAATGTCTCAGGTTCGTAGCAGCCGCGGCTGCGCAGGGCAGGGGCAGCCGCGGGGCTGGGCTGTGGAGCGAGGAGCAGGCTGCCTCCGCACGCCTCTGCACGGGCACCGGCCACGCGCGGTGAGTTGGGGGCCCCCCTGAGACCTGGGGGTGCCCGGAGATGTTTCCAGAGCAGTGCCGTGGCTCCTTGGCCACTGCAGTGCGGGGAGAAGCAGCTGGAGGTCGTCGTGTTTATCTGCACGGGACTGGGGGGCTGCGGGGCCGCCCCAGGAGGGGCATGCACAGGGTGGGAGCCGCAGTCTGCGTTGGTGCTGGTGGAGTGTGAGGCTGGAGAGGCCAAGAGGTGTCCTCTGAGACTGAGGCATTTCTGTGCCTGTGGGGTCTTGGCTGCAACCCAAAGGGGTTTGGTGGCACTGAACACAGAATGAGGAGCTCCGACATCACCCCTGGCAGCAAATTGCTTCACCAAGTCCGTGGCTGTGGGCACTGGGATGGTGGCACTGCTAGCCCTGGCTGTGCTGGGGGTTGTGCAGGGTGTTTCCCCAGGATCCCTGTGCCCTCACTGGGCATCAGCACCTCCCTGCCCCGGCCGCCCCACTGGGCACAGCTCCCCACCGCCCACCCACCATGCTCCGGTCCCTACCAGCCCTGCTCACATTGCTCCACAGATGTTCAGCGCGGCCACCCCTTCTCTTGCAGATGCACTACCCTCTGCGGAGGATGATGACGATGAAGATGATTCCTCGTCGGAGGAGAAGGAGGCAGATAACACCAAGCCAAACCGTACGTGCGAGCTGGGTTTGCCCTGTGGCAGAGCGAGGGGAGGCTGGGCACACACGAGCACTGCCCAGGGATGGAGACAGGCAGCCAAGGGTGGGCATGTGGGCCAGCCTGGCCAGCAGTGGTGAGGGCACAGTGCAGGGAGAAGGTCTGGGTGCACTGGGTGGAGCAGCCACGTCAGAACAAGGGGACACGCCAGCACAGCTTCATTGGGGTCACTGCCGCTACAACCATGTGAGCTGAGCATGTACCCTGCAAGGAAAGGGCTGCTGTGGCTCATGGATAATGCCCCCTGTCCCAGAGCTCCCCTCCCCACTGGAGCCAGGCTTGATTGCTGGGCTTCATTCTGGGTTCCTGACTCATCCATGGGCAATCCTTGGGGTTACACCAGGAGCTGGAGGCTGGTGGTGAGTTTGGCCATGCTGAGCCTCCCCTCTGCTCCCCAGAGGCCATTGCTCCATACTGGACCTATCCTGAGAAGATGGAGAAGAAGCTCCATGCCGTCCCTGCCGCCAAAACGGTGAAATTCAAGTGTCCCTCGAGCGGGACACCCAACCCCACGTTGCGCTGGCTGAAGAACGGCAAGGAGTTCAAACCCGACCACCGCATCGGGGGCTACAAGGTACCGGGGTGGGGTGGGGTGGGGGGAACAGCCTCCATGCACCTTGAGGGCTGGGGGGCTCACAGGGACTGGGAGTACTGGGAGGGTTCTCTGCAGCTTAAGAGGCACCGGGCCCCTGTCTGAGCCACCCTGGCGGGGGCAGATGGGCCCCTCTGACGTTCCTGCTCTTTGGAGTGGCCCTAAGGCAGTGACCTGCTTCTGGGTCATGTTTGCAGCAGCTCAGCCCTGGGGGAGGGGGCTCACACTGAGGGGACCAGCCTGGCTCTGCCTAATCCCCCAGCTGAGAGGAAGGGTCTGGGCATCCCCAGGGTGGAGGAGCCCCTCCGTGCCCAGCAGGAGCTGCAGCAGCCCACATTTAGGGGTCACATTGGCTCCCTGAGCTGGGGAGGGGGCTCAGCACTGCCTCCTCAGCACCCACAGCAGGGCCAGGCTGCAGGTGTCACCCGGCTGGGATGGGGGCTTGGCTTTCCCCTTCCCATGGCTTCAGCCCTGCAGTGGGGTGCAGGACAGCCCTGCGAGGGGGACCAGCATTCTGGGACCCCCAAGTTTCTCTCCTCCACAAGGAAGGGGGTAACCCTGGCAGCAGCTCCAGCCCAGGGACCCTCCGGGTGACCCTACAAGGCAGCACCATCCCCTTTTTCCATCTCTCCTAATTTTCAGGAACAGGGCTGCAGCCTCCCTGAGGCTTGAACCCCTCAGTGGGTTTCTCCCCGGCTGAGATCCTTGAGCCAGCCTGGCCAGGGGACTGTGAGGCCACACTGGGCCGTGCATGCCAGAGCCCCTTCCAGGTGCCAGGGACAGCAGCAGGAATGTGGCCACATCACAGCTCCTGGCTCCATGTAGTGTGTCCTGGGGAGGGATGCAGGCTAACCCTGGGATGTAGGCTCATGGGTGGAGCAGCACCACAGCTCCTGGCCGCTGACAGCACAGCCCCCGATGGCTAATGGGGCTGAAATGCAGGACTGTGGAAATAACCAGTTTCCAGCTGGGAGAGAGGAATGTGGCCACACGGAGCAGGGCTCAGGGAGGGTTTGCTGGGAGGAGCCGGAGCCAAAGCCAGTGCCAGAGGGACCTGGGCAGTGCTGAGCCCAGCTGAGCTGCTGAGACCCATCCCAGAGGATCTGCATCAGCAGCTGGGACCCATCCCAGAGGATCTGCATCAGCAGCACTCTGGGAGTATCCGGGTGCAGGACACCCAGGCTGCACCTGCCCACTGACCAGCACGGTGCCCAGTGGCTGTGAGAAGCAGTGCAGGTCTGAGCTCCAGAGCCAGCTCCAGGGAAGTGGCTCTTCCCAGAGGAACAAAGCCAGTCTGTTCCCTGCACACCCGGGGGCCATTGGAGAGGGGTGTCCCCGCATGCCGGGCGAACCCATCGTGCTCAGCTCACAACATCTGCTTCTCAGCACAGTTGGCTCCGTGGCGAGGCTGTCCCAGGACAGCTGGGAGCAATTACAGCCCTTCTGTAGGGAAGGGGAAAGGTGACCTCAAAGGGAGATTTATGTCCTGCCCATGCCGGGGGCCAGGGCTGAGCCAGCTCTGATGTGAGTGGGACCAGGGGCTCGTGTGTGCTGCACGTAACTGGCTCTGTCCTGCCCGTGCCCCCAGGTCCGCCAGGCGACCTGGAGCATCATCATGGACTCAGTGGTGCCATCTGATAAGGGCAACTACACCTGCATCGTGGAGAACAAGTACGGGAGCATCAACCACACCTACCAGCTGGATGTTGTGGGTGAGGAATGCAGGGCTGGGGGGCTCATTCCACCTCCCTGTCCCACAAAACCTTCCCGAGCAGGAACAGGCACTGCACTCCAGAGAGACAGGGATGGAAGTGCTCACGGGGAAGGGGCTTGCTCGCCACCCCCCTGACCTCCTGTCATCCCTAGGGCCTCCCACCCCAGTGTGCACCTCTGTGGCACAGCAGGTCCACGAGCCAGCCAGGCAGAAGGTTCACCCCAGCTTGTTCTGGGGATTTTTAATTGTGGTGAAAATAATTTCATAGACCAGACAGAAACTTTTTCTAATCGCCTTATTAGCCATAATTCCCAGCTGGGAAGGCTGGTCTGAGCAGTTCCACATGTGGAGCTGCTCTAAATGCCAGTAAATGAACCATTAAAAATGTGATTTAATTTGATTACACTGAGCAAACTGAAGGGAACAGTCAGCGAGGTGAACAAAGGGGTTTGTTAATGCTGACTCACCACAGTGGCAGCCTCTTTGTTTAGGACCGGGGCCCTCAGTAGGTTTGTTTGACCTCTGACCCCCCCAATAGGTGCCGGTGTCCCTGTCCCCGCGGCGCTGGGGTTTCACCTGTCCCTGTCCCTGCCTTGCTGCGGGAATGCCACGGCTGTGCTGGGTGTGCCAGTGCCCATGGCGTGGGGGGCTGCAGGGTGCACCCATGGGTGGGCAGCCGAGCGCCCTGGACCTGTTGTAAGGCACCCTGTGTCCCACAGAGCGGTCCCCGCACCGGCCCATCCTGCAGGCAGGGCTGCCTGCCAACAAGACAGTGGCCCTTGGCAGCAACGTGGAATTTGTCTGCAAGGTCTACAGTGACCCCCAGCCCCACATCCAGTGGCTGAAGCACATCGAGGTGAACGGCAGCAAGATTGGCCCTGACAACCTGCCCTACGTGCAGATCCTGAAGGTAAAGCCACACGCTGGGTGGCCCCAGCCACAGTCCCTGGCTCACCCGTCCCTGGGGCAGGAGCCGGGCAGTGGCAGCCCCCTGGGGCTGGGGACCACCAGCCTCGAGGCAGCTGGAGCCCCAGAGCTGTCACCAGCCTGCCAGGTTGCCCTGGAGCATCACAGGGTGAAGGGCAGGGAGGACTTCCCACATGCTGGTGGTGTGGTCCCTTTGGAGCCCTAAGGGCACACGCTGCTAGGCTGGGTGGGCTGTCCTGGGAGCAAGCAGGGTGCTGGACCCGAGAGCTGAGTCCAGTTATAGCAGCTCCCTCTGCCCCCAGCTCAGTGGGCAAACTGGCTGCTGGTCTGGCTGCTGTCCCTGCCGTGTCAGGGCATCAGACTAGGTGGCCATTAAAGGTCCCTTCCAACCCAAACCATTCTGTGATTCCATCCACAGCTGTGCCCCTGACCCCGGGGGAGTAGGGGGAGCAGGGTTACACCCCCATGCCTGTCTGTCCCTTCCTCCTGTGACCCCCGGTGTGCAGCCCCATCCATCCCACCTGGTCGCGGGTACCGGGGGGAGCAGCCCCTGCACCAGCAGAGCTGGTGCTGCTGCTCCCAGTGCTGCCATTCCTGAGCACATCGATGTGACTCCTTGTTGTTGGTCTGTTCCAGCACTCGGGGATTAATAGCTCTGATGCGGAGGTGCTGACCCTGTATAATGTGACAGAGGCGGAGAGCGGGGAGTATGTTTGTAAGGTTTCCAATTATATTGGCGAGGCCAACCAGTCTGCGTGGCTCACTGTCACCAGGCCCCTGGCCACAGGTAATCGGAAGAACGCCCGGCGGGGTCTTTCCTTGGACCATCACTCCCCGGCGGTGGAAAACAAAACTCTGGGCTCTCTTGTTTCTGCTGTGTTTCTGGTGCAACAGCCATGGAAAAATACCCAGCAGGGCCGGCTGGGCTTTGTGCTCTGTGTGTGTGTGTTCTGGTGTCTCTGCTGTGTCCTGGTGTCTCTCCTGTGTCCCAGTGTTTCTCCTGTGTCCTGATGTCTCTCCTGTGTGCTTCCCATCCTGTCATGCAGGCACCGGTGCTGCTCAGGTATCCAGTGGGTCTTGCACAACCAAACCCAGGTCCTGGCAAGTGCTGCTGTCAGGCCAGCCCGGGTACCCTGTCTGTGCCTGGCTGGGGATGATGCAGTGCTGTGTCCTCCATCTGTGCTGCTCTCCCATCTCCGTCCTCCTGTCTCCATCCTCCCTTCTCTGTCCTGCCACCCCTGTCCTCATCCTTGTCCCTGTGCCTCCCTGTGTCACGCGAGCCAGCCGGCCAGCTCTGCCTGGGCTGATTTCTCCATGCAGCCCATCACCAGCATGTTCAGATGGGCAGGATACTCAGTTTGGTGAAGGGTTTTAACCAGCATCTCCGTAGGTCCACCGGGATGAGTGGTCATCCCGAGGGTCTCTCTAGCAGGTCTGCAGTGATCTCTGTCTGCTCCCTGGGGGTCTGGCAAATGAGACTGGGCTCTCCCTCCTCTCTGGCCTCCTTCCCAGAAGATCTCATGTGGTTTGCTTCTCCGTTTTTTGCTTCCATTTTTCCTTCCAGACGGCTGGTGTTAACACGACAGACAAAGAAATGGAAGTCCTTCACTTAAGGAATGTTTCATTTGAGGATGCTGGGGAGTATACATGTTTGGCGGGTAATTCTATTGGGATCTCCCATCACTCTGCATGGTTGACAGTTCTTGAAGGTATATACTCCTCTTCCTCTCCCTTTCCTCCCTCCTTTCCAATGTATGCATTGAGGTCTGGGAGAGAGCGCGTCCTGGCCCCTGCCCCCTGTGGATGCTGCAGGGCTGCTCTGCAGCTGCAGCAGGATGGGGCAGTGCCCCACCCATGCTGTGCCCATCTCCACCCCAATTGGGTTCTGCCCCCTGCTCTCTCCCTGGCCCAGGCAATGCATACCCAGGGGAACTTAACCAGGGGCTGCTCTGCCGGAGTGGCATGGTCCGTGCTCCTGGGGCCAGGCCAGCACTGCCCATACAGGGTTTGGGGGACTGGCAGCACTGCCCACCTGCCCGCAGGGGTCTGGCCTTGCCCTGTGCTGCAGGACCGTGCCAGGGCTGTGTGTGCTTGCGCTGTGGGGACGGCTGCCCCATCCCCATTGATGCTGCTCCTCGGCATCAATGTGTGGACCAAAGCCAGATAACAGCAGTGGGAAAGTTTTTGGGGTGCTGCATGGTCACTGCCTTCCAGCCAAAAACTTTCCCCGTTATCAGCTGCCGCTTTGTCAGCCGGGTGTGCTCAGAGGTGGGGCAGGAGTCTTCCACTCCTTCTTACACCTCTCTCTGAGGCTCTGCTTTCTGGGGGGGGGGTCAGGCTGGGGGTGCTGCAGGGGGTGCAGTGGCTGCCCCCACCCTGGCGGATTCACCACAACCCACGGCACGTGGCTGCAGGCTCTGAGCTGTTCACAGCTCCAACACCACCTCAGCTACCAAAGCAGGGTCTGTGGGTCCCTCCTCCCTGCCATCCCAGAGTCCCACAGCAGGTTGCTGCCACCAGAGGTGCCACTGCCACTGCCCTGAGCTCTCCCTGGTCGTTACTGGTGCCACCTGGACTCCTGCAGCCCCAGGCACTGCTGGACACCCCCCTTCATCCCACCATGTGCAGGGTAACCCCAGACCTCAAAGGACCTGCAGCTCTGAATGTGGGCAGAGCATGGCAGTCGGGACAGGGACCTGTTCCTGGAGGTGTCTGTGGTGCCACATCCCTGTGGGGTGACTCAAGTGCTGCCCCCCAACTTCATGCCCATCCCAGTTGGCCCCATCGCACCCCAGGCACCTGTAGATGTGGCAGAGGCATTGCTTGGCCTTGGGGGTGAGGAGCTGGGGGGTGCACACCATTGGGGCGGGTGGGCAGCCCCCAGTCCCTGCTGCACTGGGGTCCCCACTGAGTGTGGGGAGGAGCTGGGGGCGCCCCCAGCGCTGCTCCTGAGCCCTGGGGGCTGGTGGGTGCTAATGAACACCCTGTTCACACCGAGCCAGCTATTGAAGACACCCCAGCCATGATGACGTCCCCCTTCTACTTGGAGATCATCATCTACTGCATCGGGGCCTTCCTCATCTCCTGCATGGTGGTGACCATCATCATCTACAAGCTGAAGAGCACCACCAAGAAGACGGACTTCAACAGCCAGCTGGCCGTGCACAAGCTGGCCAAGAGCATCCCCCTGCGCAGACAGGTAACAGAAAGTAGAGAGGGGGTTTGTTTTCACCTACTGCCCCTCCTGGAGCCCAGCCCTTCCCAGGGCACCTGGGGGAGGAGGGATGGGGAGACCTGGGACCATCTCAGTTTGCTGCACATGCGACCCACTCCAGCCCTGTGCCCTTCCACGGCGTGGGATGGGCACTGTCTGATGGCCACACACAATGGGTGGGGAGGCTGCACAACCCCTCCGCCTCCCCCCGCTCAGCAGGGCGCACGAGGACAACCAGTGAGAATTTACAACAGCCCAAGGTTTGAGCAGAGCAGGGTAAACACACTGAGGAGACAGACGGGAGAGCTCCCAGGCTGTGCCTTTTGGGTACACCACGATGGAGAGTGATTGAAAATTACACAGTCCAGGTGCCAGGTGGGAGCAGCCGGGCAGGGTGGGCTGGGGTGAGTGCCAAGGCTCCCATCAGCATCTCCCCCCGGCAGGGGCAGCCGGCGGCATGAAGGTAACCCACGGTCCCCCTGCAGGTGTCGGCTGACTCCAGCTCCTCCATGAACTCGGGCGTGATGCTGGTGCGGCCCTCGCGACTCTCCTCCAGTGGCACCCCCATGCTGGCTGGCGTCTCCGAGTACGAGCTCCCCGAGGACCCGCGCTGGGAGCTGCCCCGGGACAGGTGAGCTCCACCCCTGCCACGGCTGGGTGGCACCTGGGTGAGGGTGGTGGTGCTGCTGCTGGTGACTGACCTGTGCCCCCCGCACCGGGGTTTCCTCCTGGCAGGCTGATCCTGGGCAAGCCCCTGGGAGAAGGGTGCTTCGGGCAGGTGGTGCTGGCAGAGGCCATTGGCCTCGACAAGGACAAGCCCAACCGGGTGACCAAGGTGGCGGTGAAGATGCTCAAGTGTAAGTGGTGGTGAGAAGGGGGGTTCTGGCACAATGTCGCTACCCTGGCGGGGGCTGGGAGTGTGCAACTGGGAGGAACTCAGTCTGGCCCCCCCAACCACTGCCTTCTCTACTTCAGCTGACGCCACAGAGAAGGACTTGTCTGACCTCATCTCCGAGATGGAAATGATGAAGATGATTGGCAAGCACAAGAACATCATCAACCTGCTGGGAGCCTGCACGCAGGACGGTGAGGGCACGCGAGTGGGCAGGGGGTGTCCCCTTTGCCACCCCTCCAGCTGCATTCATCCACTGGGAGTGGCTGGCCTGGCACCCCTGGGGTCATGAGCCCCCATTCCGTGTTCCAGCCTCTCATCCCGCCATCCCCTCAGGACCCCTCTATGTGATCGTGGAGTATGCCAGCAAGGGCAACCTGCGGGAGTACCTGCAAGCCCGGCGGCCCCCAGGCATGGAGTACTGCTACAACCCCACCCGTGTCCCCGAGGAGCAGCTCTCCTTCAAGGACCTGGTCTCCTGTGCCTACCAGGTGGCCCGGGGCATGGAGTACCTGGCCTCTAAGAAGGTGAGAAGCTTCCAGATGGCTGTGGTGGGATGAGGAGCCTGGGGACATGAACAATTCCCTCACGGCCCATTCCATTGTGAGGGACCATCCCAGGGGCTTCGGGGACCGGCTGACGGTCCCGTGCTCGGTCAGTGCATCCACAGGGACCTGGCAGCCAGGAACGTCCTGGTGACAGAGGACAACGTGATGAAGATCGCTGACTTCGGGCTGGCCCGTGACATCCACCACATCGATTACTACAAGAAGACGACAAATGTGAGTGCTGGGTGAGGGGTTTTGCTAGGATGGGGGTGCCAGGCATGCCCCAGCCCCTGCTGGGAATGTGACAGGCATGCAGGGCTGCCTCCTGCCCCAGATCCCTCCCATAATCCGGTGGCATGGAGCTGATGGGGGGTTTTGTGTCCCAGGGTCGCCTGCCAGTGAAGTGGATGGCCCCCGAGGCTCTCTTTGACCGAATCTACACCCACCAAAGCGACGTGTGAGTAGCACCCCCTGGGGAAGGGCACAGATGGCATTTGTCTTAATTTGATGAAATTATAATCAGCCAACCAAACGTTTCGAATCCAAACTGGTTTTGGTGCTGGGACTCATCTGTCCTGCAGAGCGAATGGATGCTGTGGGCGCTTGTCCCTCCCAGAAAACCAACCTCTGGCCGTCCCCAAACTGGGGCCCGGCGGCGTGTGAGCCCCCCAGAGCTGGTGCCCCAACATCCCCCCTGTGTTCCCAGGTGGTCCTTTGGGGTGCTGCTCTGGGAGATCTTCACGCTGGGCGGGTCGCCCTACCCCGGCGTGCCCGTCGAGGAGCTTTTCAAGCTGCTGAAGGAAGGTCACAGGATGGACAAGCCCAGCAACTGCACCAACGAGCTGTGAGTGCGGCACTGGGACAGGGAAGAGGGAGGACACTGGCACCCTGACATCCCCCCCCCAAGCTGGGAATGGCAAGGCAGGGTTGGAAGTCTCTGGATGCCAGTGCCTGACCCGGGGCACAGGCCGGGGCATGGATGGAGACAGCCAGATCTTTGGAGTTACAATCCCAGCAATTGCCAGCCCTGCAAAACCATCAGCCCGGTCTGTTTGCAATAATCAGCATCTCCCTCTGTTATCCCTCGGCAAGGGGGAATCCCAGGGTGACCCCAGCACAGGGAGCAGCCTAGACCATGTCAGTCCTCCTCCCAAAACAGCCCCTTGGTCTCCAGGGCAGATTCCAGGGGGATTCCCTTCCTTTCACAGAGGAAACACCCTAAATCCTGGAATAGCATCTCCGCTGGCCACGAGTCCCAGCCCAGGTGCCAGGGCGTGTTCCTGGGTGCTGCTCCACTCTGGTGGGTGGGGGTCCCCAGCTGCTGGCCCCGGCTCAGCCCTCACCTGCCCCCTGCCCTCGCAGGTACATGATGATGCGGGATTGCTGGCACGCTGTCCCTTCCCAGAGACCCACCTTCAAGCAGCTGGTAGAAGACCTGGACAGGATTGTGGCCATGACGTCCAACCAGGTAGGAGAGCTGGCACCCACAGGCCCCCACCAGCACCCACCCTATTTGGGGCAGGTGCTCCCTGGGCGCTACCCAGTCCCCTCCTGAGCCTGTTGCTGGGGTTTGTCCCTCCCAGGAGTACCTGGACCTCTCCATGCCGCTGGATCAGTATTCTCCTGGCTTCCCTGACACCCGCAGCTCCACCTGCTCTTCAGGAGAGGACTCTGTTTTTTCCCACGACCCCCTCCCAGACGAGCCGTGCCTTCCCAAGTTCCCCCCTCAGCACACCAACGGTGGACTGAAGCGACACTGAGGGTGGCACTGCCGGTGCTGTGCCGTGCCACTCTGTGCCATGCCATGCCATGCCGTGCCATGCCGTGCCTGTGGACGCTGCCTGCACAGTCTGGTCATGCCGAGCTGTTGCAGAAAGGATTCAGAGACACCTGTAGCATCTCATGTAACCAAAACCACCCACCTCCTGCCAGCTTCTCCTGCCACCTCATGTCAGCTCTCCACAGCCTAAAGGGTTCGTTCTGGTGTTTTTATGGCATTTCCTCCTTTTATTTTTTTTTTTTTTTGTTTTTAAACCCTTTTTTCATTAATTTTTTGCTTGAANCACCTCATGTCAGCTCTCCACAGCCTAAAGGGTTCGTTCTGGTGTTTTTATGGCATTTCCTCCTTTTATTTTTTTTTTTTTTTGGTTTTGAAACCTCTTTTCCATGAATTCTGTGCTTGAATATTCCCACTTGGTTGAGCTGAAATCCTCTCCCTGGGGGCAGTGCCTGGCTGGGGAGCCAGACGGGCATCCCAGGATGGCAGATCCTGGCAGGGCATGGAGAGCTGGGCTGGTCTGCAGTGTGGAGAACTTGCTAAGCCAGGAGCAGCACCAGGTTCCTGTGGCTGCAGAATTTGGGGAGCCTCGGCGTGCTGGGCACCTTGGCATGCTGGGAACCTCACTGGTGTGCTGGGAGCCTTGGTGTGCCCAGAGCCTTGGTGTGCTGGGATCCTCCCTGGCGTGGGGCTCCCTCCCTGCCCGGGGTGCTCCGTGGCTGCTCCTGCAGCTCTGCAGTGCCAGCACTGATGAGCTTTGCTGACCCAACCCCAGTGCCTCACCCAGCACTGCTCAGAGACAGCCGAACCCACCCGTGCTAAACCCAGAGTCCCGTGTACATAACGAAAAATATGTATAAATATGAATATATATTTACATGTCTTTTTAAAAGGGTTGTTACCAGAGATATACCAGTTTGGTAGGAAGGTACTAGTGGCTGGTAGATATCAGTTGCTATAAAAAAAAAAAATTCATATATTTTGCTACTTTTGCTGTTTTTATTTTTTTAAATTATGTTCTAAACCTATTTCAGTTTAGGTCCCTCGATAAGAATTGCTGCTGCTGCTTCAGTTTTATATGGGGTTGTATTAAACAATAATAATAATGTGTCAATGCCTTTTGGGAATCTGTTGTCATTATGTGCCTGGCCTTGCCCTGGCCCCCGTGTCCCCCCTGCTCCCTCCCGGGGCTCCGACAGGGCTGGGGCTGGGGCCGGGGCCAGGCAGTGCCCATGGCACCATATTGGTGTGTGGGGTGGGGACAGTGCCCTGGGTGGGGGCTGCAGCCCCTCTCTGGCCATCAGCTGCCTTTGGGCAGGAACAGGGGGACGCAGGTCACGCCAGGCCCCAAAGGCACTGGAATACTGGAGCCCGGCTCAGTGCCCGGTGCCAACCCTGCTGTGCCCTGGCCAGGGAACATGCACCCTGTACAGCCCCTGCTCCCTGGGCGATGCCAGCCAGTGCCTTACCAACGCCCGGGGAGCGGCCTCATCCCAGCTCTGCCTGTCCGAGCCCCCCCAGTCTGTCCCAGTGCCTGAGTTCTGCTCCACAGAGCCGGTGCTGGGCAGGACGGGGCATTTCCCTGGCCAGGGCAGGGGCCACGTGTACCCCTTCCCTTTCCATCACCGGTGTGGAGATGCCAGAGCCAGGCCGCTGTTACTTGAAAAGTTTATTTTGCCTTTGTATGGAGAAATATTATTTGTTGTAAACTCTTCTGTAATGAATCTGGAATTCTTGTAATTATTAAAGACTTTAACCGCGACTTTTCCCAGCCACAGCCTATCCCTGGGGGGGGCCATGGGGAGGGGACAGTCAGGGCTCTGGCTGCTCAAGCTCATCCAGGAGGTGGTTTGGGAAGGTGGCATTCATGGAGCACCCTGGATGGTGGCTGGTTTTGTAGGAATTCTGTTTTTCAGGGCTGCAGTACTCCCCATAAAAATGGTTCAGCATCCTGCACCCCACAAGCTGCTCGGGCATGAAGGGTCCAGGCAGGGGTGTAGGGGTGGTTCACCGCAGGGCAAGGGGTGGGGTTGAGGTCCTGCCAGCCCCTCCTGAGCCCTTAAATGGTTAAGCTGATGCAGCTGCAGCATCACCGGCCTCCCCAGCCTTTTTAAATGCATCTGCTTGTTGCTATTTCCCAGTGTAAATTAAATCGATCAGCTGCGCTCTGCCCACCCCCCTCTTTTAAATTAAGTAGAGCTTTTAATCAAGTGATTTGTGTTGAATTTGCAGCCCTGGATTAAACTCGCAGTCCAGGCGGGGGGAGCAGGCCTGGGGGGCTCCATAAATCACCACTCTCTTCGGGACTGCCTTGGCAAGGCACGGGGAGAGCTGGAGCTCGTGTTTACATCATCCCAAACTGCTGCTCTCACCATCTCCGGCTCATTTCCTGGGGTTACCAGGAGGGCAATTAAATATGATAATAAGCAGAGTGGCTACAGCAGCACTGCTGGTGCTCAAGGTAGGCTGGGGAAGGGGCACATGCAGCTGGATGCCCACTGCATCCCATGGGGACACGGGCATGAATGGTTCCTGGGGTGCTGCACTGGGAGAAACACCAGCAGAAACCCTGGAAGTTGAAGGAACTGGGCTGCCTGGATGCTGGGCCCCAGCAGGGAGATTCAGCTCCTCTTTGCTCCTCCCGGTAAGACATCCTCTCCTTGTGGGTAGTCTGGGGGATGAACATACCCCAGAGCTGGCATTGGCACCCCACAGGTCCCACTCAGGGTCAAAGCCACCCTGCCTAGTGGGTGCCTGCAGCCCTTCCAGCATTGCCAGGCACCAGGTGCTGCCCTTGGCAGGTGGGTCCTTTGGGAATTGACCCCAAAGTGATGGGGGACCCAGAGGCACTGCCCGCAGGACTCCCTGAGTGGGGCACAGGGAGCTTTGGGTATTGGTGGCTGCCAGTGCTCTGCCCACCCCGCATTTGGCTCTCGAAGCAGGTCCTTTGTCTCCTCTGCTTCTTGCCTTCCTCTTTCTCTCCTTTTAAAGCCCTCGGGCTGTGCAAGGCTGGGACAATCTGTTGGCCTCTGGCCAGGATGTGGCTGCTCTGCCAGCGCTGAGCTGGGCTTTGTCCCACTGCCAGCCGTGGCAGGAACCTCCTGTGCCATTCCACCTTGGCACAGGGTGCCACGGCCCGGAGCACGGGGAGTGACCCACCTGCCCTCAGCCTGGGGGCCATCACTGCATCCCCCACATCCCCCCCAGCTGTAGGGTCAGTGGGACCCCCAGGTCCGGCTCCAGCCACCCACAGCCCTGCAGAGCCAGAGCCAGATGTGCGCAGCTGCAGCAGAGGCATCACGAGGGGGCACGTGGCTGCACCAAACCCTTGCTGTCCTGGGCCCTGCCCTGCCTGGTGTGGGCAGCAGGATGGGCAGTGGGACACGTCCTCTGGGGACATCACCGTCTGCGCCCTGTCCCGCTCCGTGCAGGGTTTGGCGATGGAGCTCCTGTCCCACGGAACTCTGGGCTGGGATGAAGCTCTGTCTCCTTTGTTACTCATTTATAGCAGAGTCAGAAGGGCTACAGGAATGCAGTGCTGAGATCTGGGAGCTGTAAATCCCAGCCTTTGTTGTGCTTGGGCTGTGCTAAATCACTGCTTTTCCCTCTGAATTTTAATCTCTTCCAAAAGTGCTGACCGGGGCATCTTTTCCTCAGCAGCTTTCAGGGGGAGAGGCTGACGCAAGACCCGGGGCTGGCTCTGGCACAGGAGACATTCCCAACCAGCATCCAGCAGAAATCCCCAACTCCCAGGCAAGGCACTGCCCCGGCACCAGAAGGATGGCATGGACACAGTGCCACCAAACTTAGCTCAGGGCAGGGAGCAGCAATAGCTTGGGAATGCCTGGGGGAAGGATAAATGGTGGAGGATTTGGTTCTCCAGGCTGAGAGGAGACTTGAAGGTGTTTGGCACCAGCGTGGCTGGAAAAGCTCTCCTCACGCCAAAGCACACACAGCCTTGGATCTCTGCAGCGTTTCATTTGCCCAGTGTTTGCAGAACAGAATCCCGTGATTTATGGGGCTCCACGGGGGTCGTTTCCTCCCCTAGCTTGGGGCGGTCATGGAGCAAAACTGTTGCCTCACCCCTTCGTGTGCCTGCAGTGTCCGAGGGTCCGGGAAGGTGCCCGTGGTCCTGGCACACCAGGCAGAGCCAAGGGTTGGGCACACAAAGGGGCACACACACAGCCCTGCGGTGGGAACGTCCTGAGAGGGCTGGGAGGCAGCCGGGGTGTGCAGGGGGTTTTAGTCTGAAAAACGGGTTTGTTCAGGGGTGTGTAAGTGGTCTGGGATTGCGTTGGGTTCCTCTTGCTCTGGTTCCCACCTCCCCTGGGAAGAGGGAGGCTTTTCCACAGCATGTGCTCACTTCAGGCTGAGCCTGGAGCCAGGAGCTCAGCCACAGCACTGGGGGTCACAGCGGGAAATCCAAGGAAGAGTGAGCCCCAGCTTCCAGATCTTTCCAAATTGAAAGCACAGGGGGAAAACAGATGTGACATGACCCCTTGTGCACACGCCAGCATGAC
The DNA here is from genome assembly GCA_013396735.1 of Grallaria varia. Classification (NCBI taxonomy): domain Eukaryota; kingdom Metazoa; phylum Chordata; class Aves; order Passeriformes; family Formicariidae; genus Grallaria; species Grallaria varia. The sequence goes on along the minus strand of VWZG01003228.1, from coordinate 124,041 downwards.
ATGGTCACAGCACCTGGAGGATGGGGACATGAGGGGCACCAGAGCCCACACAGAGCTCACCCATGGCTGGGTGGTGCCCAGATGATGCCCAGGACACCTGCCAGCCCCACTTCACCCTCCACCTGTGAAACCTCTCAGCAGAGGAATGTGCTGCTCCCTCAGCAGCTGGCACAGGCTGGCTCTGCCCTCATCCCACCCAGGACAGCCGCCAGCCTCCTCCTCTCCCTCTGCATGGGGCAGGGGTTGCCAGGTAGGAGCATCCCGAGGGAGTGCTGAAAGCTGGCACGCTCAGATGGAGCAGGGAACCCTCCAGGCTGGTGGAACCCAGCTGGCAGAGGAAGGAGCCCTTATCTGATCGTTTCACCCCAAACTTCCCCAGGGTTCCAAAGGCTGCCAGTGGGAGTTCACCGGGTTCAGGAGTTGGAGCAGTCGCAGCCTGGAACACCAAGCAGGAGGAGATGCCTTCCCTCGTTATCCTGCATTATGAGGTATAAGATGTTTCCTTTGAATGCTTTTAAGGACTACAGAGTGGCAGTTTTTCCAGGGAACATTACCCATTTGCAGGAAATGAAGGGTATTATCTCAGCAATTTTCTGCCAGCCTCTTGCACTGCGACCGGAAAAGCCCCTGACAGTTTGAAATTCAACTCCAAATTCTCCTAACACCCTGAAAACTTTCCAGGCTCCCAGAATAAGGTGATGCTTCTCCCTGGCCGGGCCGGCCATCGCTCTGGGTGTTAGAAGGGGATTCCACCCTGGGATGGGGACACCGAGGGGCTCAGGGCTGGCACCCCCTTCCCAAAATGCCAGCAGAGCTGAAGGGTCCCCCTGGCTCTGCCAGAAGCCCCTGGAGAGGCAGAGCAGCACAGAGGTGGGTGAGTGCAGGTGGGTCTCTTTGAAAGTGGAGCAGGGAAAGGGCTTCTGTCCTGCAGCAGCCCTGCAACCTACAACCCCAGAGCACCCAGGTGGGTGCTCCCGGCTCCAGGGCTGGGTGCTCTGTTTGTGCTGGTGGTGGTGGTGGTGATGGTTGTGATAGTTGTTCTCCAGGGAACGGTTTGGCTTTGTGTAACTGAGGATGTCAAAGGGGCTGAGAGGGGTCTCACCCTGCAGGTGCAGGCTCCTGCCCCTGCCCGGGCACTCACCTGCTGGCAGCAGAGTTCCTCTGCATCTGTTTTAGAGGCTTTTGGGTCTGTTTGGGTGTGACCCCAAATGTTTCGCCTCCCGGCAACCCATTTTGGGGCTCTTTGAACAAACACCGGCCAGTGCTGCGACCTGCCGGAGCTCAGCAGCGCTGGCCCTGGGAGCCTCCCCACGCCTGCATGGGCACGGGCTGGGGTGGGCGTGGAGCTGCCAGGCACAGTGGGCTGGGGTGGGCGTGGGGCTGCCAGGCACAGCGGCCCGAGGTGGTCGTGGGGCTGCCAGGCACAGTGGCCCGTGGTGGGCGTGGCGCTGCCAGGCACAGTGGTCCGTGGCGGTCGTGGCACTGCCAGGCACAGTGGCCCGTGGTGGTCATGGGGCTGCCAGGCACAGTGGCCCATGGTGGTCGTGGGGCTGCCAGGCACAGTGACATGTGGTGGTCCTGGCACTGCCAGGCTTCTCAACCCTCACAGCAGTTTCAGGGGTCCAACAGTAACAGCTCCTGAGTACATGCCCTGACTGGGGGTGTCTCAGTCCCTGCAGCAAGAGCTTAGCAAAGTTTCTTTCACTGCCTCTTCCCTTCTGCACTTCAAGAAATCCTGTGCCCAGTGACTCACAGCTTACCTGAGCAGAGCCCAGCGTTCCACCTGGCTGTGACATCCCTGTGTGATACGCAGTGAACTGGGCTGGCTCTGTGAGTAGTTTATCTGCTTTAAAGAGGGAGATTTCCCCTCGCACAGCTCTTCCTGCTCAGCCACTCCATCTTCCTAGGCACACGCTTTAGCTGTAAAGACAAATTTCTTGTGTTTTCATTTCCACTCACTCCTCCCAGTGAAGTCTTGCACTGAACAACCCCCTACCCACCCCTTTGGGGTGAAATGCCTTTCTGGGCTCTGCAGATTTCTGTACAAATAACTCACATTTATCAAGGAGACAAGATCTCTGCTCAACAGACAAGTGACCACCAGCACCGTACCCACTGGGCTAAGAGGCAATAGTGACCTTGCAGCAATGAGGTTATTTTATTGAAATAACATTTGTTCCCATTTATTAAATACAGATCCAGCGCTGCAGACAGGCTGGATGAACAAGGAGGGGTTGCAGGTACAGAGCTGAGGACACAGAACACCTGACAGATGGTTCTGCATTGCTGGAGGAGCCTGAAGTCACAGGTTTAAAGTGCTGTTCACACCTGATGTGGAGAACTGGCTTTTCAGTCGGGTTGTTCTAAAGGCTGTCTGACCTCTGGAAGAGACACTTCACTCTACTTAGCACCAAATCTAATTTTACAGTAAGTATAAATATACATATTTAAAATCCATGTGAGCAATTTCTGCATTTACATAGGACAGAGTAAAAAATCTAAGAAATGCTAAAAACAGCTTTTCAGTATCCTCTGAGAGTCTGGCAAAAATTCAGTCCTTGCAGGAGTCTTTGAGGAGTCTGATTGTAAAGTGTGAGCACTTGGTGTGCAGTTCTGAGCCTGGTAAGAGTTAACCAAGTCTTCAGGGCTGGGAAATGTGTGCAGGTCCCAGGCTGGTCCCTCACATGACCCAGAGGGATCCTGAAAGTGCAAGTCTGCTTCTGTCACAGTGTGTGGCACCAGCACAGCTCTCACTGGGGAATGCAAATGCTCACAGGTGGAGGCTGTTCCTGTCACTGCTCTGCTCCTGTCCAACAAAGTCTGAAGTTTTTCTGAGCAGTTCAGCTCCACCACAGCACCGAGTGCTCCTTTCCTATGGTTATCTTCCTCAGTACAAATGTGATGGTGAAACACAATGGCTGCACAGGTGCAGGTGTGCTGGTCACTGGTTAAACTACCCTATCCAGGACCAAGAGCCTGAGCTGTGATGCTCAGGACAAGCTGCCGGCCCTGGGTGCGTGGGGATGCTCCTGCAGAGGATTTCACACTGCAGAACTGGCTTTGCTGGACTCCCAGCCCAGATCACTCTGTGCCCAGGCTGTTCTGACATGAAAAGCTGTCATTGCTAAGGTTTGGGAGCACAAACACCTGCTCAGGAACAGCACAGACAGCAGCACCGTTATTGACATAATTACACCATAAGTTAAAGTGGCAGGGAGAGGGATCTAGTGCAAAAGAGAGGCTGGGGCTATCCAGACATCACTGGCCTAGCTGCTAATAATCCTGGGACAGACAGAGAGGCCCCTGAGGGCTACTGATGCCTTATTGTGTAGAGCAGCCTCCTGGGAAATCCCTGTTCGCTTTGCCAGAGGTATGGAGATGGAAAGCAGTTCCCTCCCAGTGCTGACTCTGGTTTAGGCTCCGTTGGCACCGGCCTTGCTGCCCTGGGATGCTTCCATTTTGGTCTAGGGGCAAGAGAAAGGGACAGATTTTAGGCAGCACAAACATTTCTTGAACTTCAAAATTTACCATGGGAAGCCATTCTGGGGAGTAACAACTGAAGAAGGCCAACATTTTTCAGGTTAAAGGAGATTAAAGGCCATCTGGACTCCCAAACTTGCCTTAAGCAGCATCCCAGATGTGCACCTAAGCAGTTAAATGGAAATTCACAGAAAGAAAATGGGCAGAAGAAAGACAATCACTGCAGAAATATTTTTACAGATACAAAGTGGCCCTAAACACTCTGGTGGTTCTGAGGGAAGGATAATCTGTATCCTTCTGATAGTCTTCCTATTAAGGAGGAGTACAAGGGCATACTGGTACTTCCCCCAGTGCACTGCTCCCTTCCCCAGTTTGACACGTCTCTGTCACATGTGGTATTTTTGTATTTAACAGCCCTCAGTGACTCAGTTCTCATGCAGTTTCTCCAGCTGCTCCTTGAACTCAACATTCACAACACCTCGCAGAACAAACTTCCCCAGTTTGGCTGTGAGTTGTGTGAAGAACAATGTCCTCTGGAAGGTCTAAGGATTCTCACAAGCTCACCTCTTGTGGGGGAGGCTTCACTGATGCTTCTGAGATTGGCAATTTCTCTGTTGGCTGGGACACAAATTCTTCATCCTTCAAGGAAAAGGCAGCTGTGAGTCACATAACCCTCTTGCAAAGGGCTAGACCCTATAGAGCCCCTTCTCCCTTCTGAGTCAGGCTGTTCCCTGCTCACTCTGTGAAAGCCGTGTTGGCATTCCCATTGTTTCCTCAGCACAATTTAAGTATGTGGAAATATTTCTGGCAGTTGATAGAGTATTCTCTAATTCCTGATTTTATCAGCTAGGACTAATCTAAGGAACTCACTGCAGCCCGATGCTGAGAACCATATGCTCAGGCTTTCTTACTCTATTTTGGCTCCTTTTATCCCAGACAACTGAGCCCAAGTTAACTAGGAGAGCTGAAAACAAGTCCCCTTTAACTGTCTTTTCTGAGCTGAATCTATCTAGGTTGAGGTCTAAACCAAACTAGAAGCTCATGAGTGCTCCTTGGCTGTAAGCCAGTACCATGGCACTGAATAACCAGCTGTTCCCAGCAATGGGACCTGTTATGTCACAGCAGATCCTTGTTCCCTTCCCTTGTCTCCTAAGTCAGAACATGCAACTGTGAGGCTCTTGGGGGAAAAACAAGACAGACACTGCTCATGCTCTGTGCCATGGTGTCAAACGTTGGTTTTGTCTAGCATTGGAAAGGTTTGTTCATACTCAGTTCCCAACGATTCCAGCACTACACACATTTTCTAACCTTCCTTCCCTGTACAACAGGAGCCAGATCCAGGAGGGTCTCCCGACCTTCAAGCACAGATGTCATCACTCCAGCAGTTTCACCTGTCTGGGGAAGAACAGAGTCCTAATTTCAGTCCACTTGTAGGATCAAAGAGCAAGATTCCTGTCACAGTCCTTTATTTCCATAATGGGTAATGGTTGAACTATTAACCTGAAAGTTTTATTCAAACAACTCACCTTGTTCTGGGGACCGAGAACAGATTGTGGCTTTATGTCAACTAAGTACAAGGCACGGGAAAGCAGAAGCAGAGAAGAAGGAACGTTCTCCTTTAAATGCAGATCCAGCCACTGTCAGAACAAAACAGAAGGAAAAGTTATTTCATATTGTTCTATATGGGTACTCACTTAGCAACACTCTTTGTCCTTAAAGCAATCTTGAGTTTGGCTAATACAACTTTAAGTTACCAAAATGATAAGAAATGGTTCTGAAGAGTTAGGAATACTGTATGGAACAGACATTAGAGAGGAAGTTTCCAGCCAGGGCACACTCACCTGCCCGAGCTGCTCCTTCAGCTGCTCCTCAGAGAGCCCCAGCGAGCGCATCCCCCGGGCCCTGCAGGCGCTCTGCAGCTCCGACACGCTCATCACACTGACCCCCTCCTTGGCGATCATCTGCGAGGAACAGGAACCTTCCAATGCAGGCACAGGGTATGCCAAGCCCCCTGATGTACCTGAAGGGACTTCTGGAGGTCCCCAGTCCAAGCTCCTGCTCAAAATTGCTCAGCACTTTCCATCTGTGCTTTGAGCCTCTCTAGGGATGGGGATTTCACAACCTCCAGACAACTTACTCTACTGTTTACCCACTCACAGATTATAATTTTTTTCTTATCATGTTGGAGTTCTCCTTGCTGCACCTTATGGCCATTACCTGTCATCCCTGCATTCGGCACCTGTAAGTCTGGTTCCATTTACTAAATAACCCCACTATGCAGCTGAAAACCACAAGGGGATTCTCCCTCGCCCTTCTCCAGGCTAAATAAATCCAGCCACTTTATACACTAAAATAGACTCCTACTGAATTCAGTTGTTTAAAATCTGCTGTTTCCACACAATATTCATTCCAGAATTGAAACCTCTCTTTTTTCACAAGTTAGCATGACTCCAAAATGAAATATTTTAAACAGTGGCAATATCTGCAGTGCCACCTTTGTTACAGTTCCCCAAAGACTCCAAGGGTGCAGGGAGAGGAGCTCTCATTCTGGAATCTATCATGGGGAGGATCTGACTCCCATCAATATTTAACTGCACCCCTGAGGTCGGTATGAGGGCAGGGACACTCACGCCAAGCCAGCAGTGTCTCAGAGGGCAGAACCTGAGAGCCCACGCCCCACCAAGAAGCTCATCTGTGCTGTTTCAGACTCACCTCATCATCTGCCTTGATGGTCCTGAGCCGGAGCAGCAGCTGGAAGCGGAGCAGGTTGTTGGTGCCGATGGGCTGCAGCTCCAGCAGTTTGCACAGGGCCACGAGCTGTGGCCTCTCCAGGTGCTCCAGGGTCAGCTCGTCCTCAAAGAGCTTGGAGAAGCGGACGAGCTCCTGCGTGCTGGGCCTCTGGCCACTGTGACGGATCTGAAGGAAGGGCCACAACCCAAAGCTCAGCAGGATCACCCCGGGGAACCCTCACTTCCCCTTTCCCCTTCCTCAGGCTGAATTCGTGTCTCTCATGGAAATAGGATGATACCGTTAAAAGTCAAAGCGCAACTCTTCTGGAGTGGCCACTGGAAAGGTTTCACAGGGTGAAACTTCCACCGTTCAGGGATGGGAATTCCTGTGAATGCAGCTCTGACAGCGGGGTCAGCAGGTGTTACCTGGGGCAGCTCTGTGCTGTCTAATCTCTCCACAACCCCAGTGCAAATCCCATATTCTCTGCCCAAATCAGCCACACTAAAGGTGTGTGGGTGCCATGGCTGCCACCCCCAGCACAGCCTGTCCTACCTGGTGCAGGTACGAGGAGAATTGTTTCCCTTGTCCTGCGTCTGCTTTGTTCCTTTTGGCCATCTCTGCAATGGTCTCCCGCAGGAACTTTGCCAACTCCAGCTTTGCATTTAACTTTTTCCTCTGCTTTTCCTCCTTCATTTGGGAAATAAAGCATAATTAGAAATTCCACTTGGAGAACAGGCAAGAGGGGATTCTGGGAAAGAAATTAAATAAAGCTTCAGTTCTGAAAGCGCCAGCCTTTGGTTGCTGTGGGAAATGGAACTGCTGTGCACATTCCTGCTGACCCCTACAGCACAACCTTCCAGCTCTGCTGTTGAGCTCAGGAATAAACTGGGAATGCCTGACCCAGACGGGTGAGGCTGGTCTTCACTTCCAGCAGCAGGGAGGGAACAGCAGCTCTGTGCAGCTGCCCAAATGTTCTGAGGAGCTGGGGACACACTCCACAACCCCAGACAGGGCACACAAACCTTTTTTGACTCCGTCTCAAACGTTGAGGGCAGCATTTCAGGGAAGAGCTTCAGGAACACTGGTAACAGAAATTCCATGAAGGGCACGATGACAAACACCAGGAAGGGAACCAGCCGGAAGAGATCTGCACAGGTTCTCAGCAGCTGCACCAAGAGGAGCACATCAGAGATCATCCAGAGATTATCACCCAGCCAGATGCACAAGATGTGTCCAGAGAAGCAGTTAAGCCTCTCAGTGCAGCACTTTAGCCTGCTGCTGTAGCACTTACCCTCCGCCTCTCCCTCCTGGTGAGCACCTGCCCATGGAGCAGCCTCCACACCATCCTGGCAGCCACCTTGGTGTCGACCCACAGCAGGTGGAACCCGTTGTAGTAGTGCTTCAGCTCCTCCACGACCTTCTGGTGCAGAGACCTTTTCCCCACGGGGTTCTCCACGACCTGTCCCCTCGGTTCTCTGGTGGGTTTGGCTCCCTGGTCTGCAGGATTTCGGGTGGGCGGGTGTTCACGGCAGCTGCGAGGGCAGGTGGAGGTGTGCAGGGTGTGGGCAGGTGGGCAGGGCAGGGCAGCGCCCAGGCGGGCACGGAACGGCCACGGAGGGCTTTGGGAGTCTCTGGAAGTCCAGGAGAACTGGGAATCCACCAGCTGGACAAGGGCGAGGACTGGAGAGCACGAAGGGGTGGAGTGTGCCAGGAGACGGGAGCCCCTGAAGCTGGAGAGGTGTTTCGGTGAGGACAGTGCAGTGTGGCCAAAGCCCCGGGGCATCACCCCCGAATGAACGTTCTCAGCGCCAAGTTAACCTCGTGGAATTGATTTTGCGTGGCTGAGACCCTCCATCTACGTGTGAAATACTGATGTCCCGCGATAACGGGAGAATAACCCGAGACCCTCTCGCGAGCCCTTTTACCGACGGAGCGGGATAAAACGTGCCAGTGCAAACAAAAACACCCCCAAAGCTTCGCCCCCGCCCCCGTGAGGGGCTTACCTGGCCCTGGCCACGGCCAGGAGCGTGTGGCAGGCGCAGGCCATGGCAGCAGCGGGCCCGCTGGGCCGGGGGGCAGTGGGACCCCTCTCAGCGGTCCAGGGGCGGCGGGGGGCACCGGGACCCGGCCGGACCCATCCCCGTCCCACTGCCGGGAGCGTCGGGACGGGACCGGCCCGTCCGCGCTGCCCCTCGGCGGTCCCGGCGGTCCCGGTCCCGGTCCCCCTCAGCGCCGCCCGCCCGTCCCGTCGTGCCCCGCGCGCGCCGCTCCGGCCCCTCGCTGCTACTCTATGGTTCCCGCTCAGGTCACGCCACGGCGCCATGCCCCCCTCTCGGCGCCAGCCAGTCAGAAGGCAGCGCCGCTGCCCTGCCCTGAGGCTTGTCCAATGGGAGCGGGGAAGAGGCGGGGCTTAACCCCGAGGAGCCCTCAGGAAGAGCCGCTGATTGGCGGCGTGCGGCGCCTGACGTCACGGAGGTCCGGTGCGTGACGCCATCGCGGCGCGGAGAGGCCGCGCGTGACGCCACGGGCGGGGTGACGGCAATGGCGCCTGGGCCTGAGGCAGCGATGGTGGGGCCGGGGCTCAAACGGGCTGGGGGGGCTCGGCCTGGAGAACAGGGTGGGAAGAGACCCCCGAGACCATCAAGCCCAACCCCTGATCAGACCCTGCTGTGATTCCCAGACCATGGCACTCAGTGGTACGTCCAGTTTCATCTTAAAACCTTCCAGGGTCGGTGAACCCACCACCTCTCTGGGCAAGCCGTTCCAGTGCCTGATCACTCTCTCTGTAAAGAATTTCTTTCTAATACCCCACCTAAATTTCCTCTGGCAGAGCTTAAGCCCGTGCCCTCTTGTCCCACTGCTGGTTGGTGGGAGAAGAGCCCGATCCCCACCTGGTCCAACCTCCTGTCAGAGAGTTGTAGAGGGTGATGACGTCCCCCCTGAGCCTTCTCCATCTAAACATCCCCAGCTCCCCCAGCCTCTCCTCACAGCACTTGTGAGTTCATCCTGAGGGTCACCTGTAGCAGGTGAGCACAGGAGCACATCCAGGTGGGTCTGGAATGTCTCCAGAGTGGGACACTCCACATCTTTCCTGCGCAGCTGCTCCAGGGCTCTGCCACCTCATGTTGAGCTGGAACTCTGTTGTGTTCGTGGCCACTGCTCCTAGTCCTGTCAGTGGACACCACTGGGAAGAGTCTGGCACCATCCTCTTGGAGATATTTACAAGGATTGATGGGATACCTGCATGGACTGATGGCATCCCTTTCCACCCTTCCCTTCTCCAGACCAACCAGGCCCAGATCCTGCTGGTTCTCCTCATCAGGTATGATGCTCCAGCTCAGCTCTGTGGCCTCTGTCATGCCCTGCCCAGGCACAGACCCCTGTGCACATACCCTTGGGCACAGACCTGGGTACACACCTGGGCACAGACCCCTGGGCACACCCCTGGGCACATACCTGTGTACAGACCCCTGAGCACACACCTGGGTACAGACGCCTGGTACAGCCCCCTGGGCACACACCTGTGTACAGATNCCCCTGGGCACCCCCCTGTGTACAGATCTGGGTACCGACCCCTGGTACACACCCCTGGGCACAGCCCCCTGGGCACACACCTGTGTACAAATCTGGGTACGGACCCCTGGTACACACCCCTGGGCACACACCTGTGTACAGACCTGAGTACAGCCCCCTGGTACAGGGCCCTGGGCACACACCTGGGTACAGACCCCTGGAGCACACATCTGGGCAGAGACTCCTGGGCACACACCTGGGTACAGACCTCTGGTACAGCCCCCTGGGCACACACCTGGGTACAGACCCCTGGTACACACCCCTGGGCACAGCCCCCTGGGCACACACCTGTGTACA
>VWZG01003228.1:61486-113496 GCA_013396735.1 Grallaria varia | reverse complement strand
GGCGGGGGCGGCGGCGGGGCCCGGCCGGGCCGCGGGCAGGGCAGGGCACGGCCCCGGCACCCCCGCGGGACCCCCCGAGCGGGCCGCGACCCCCGAGGGTCGCCCACAGGGAGCCGTCGGTGTCACCGCGCCGCGGCCCCCGGGAAGAGGGTTTTACCCTTCGCCTGTCGGTTGTTGTTGTTGTTCCTGTTGTTGGGGGGTTTTTTGGTTGGTTTTTTGTTGTTGGGTTGTTGGGTTTTTTTGCGTTGTGCTGCGCTTCGTTGTGTTCTCAGCTTTCTGTTCGGGTGTCGATGGGCTCGTTCGTTTCAGGGCGATTTCTTGTTTAAAAAAAAAAAAGAAGAAAAAACCTTGATGGTAACGTAGCTGTGTGTACACCAACCAACCAACCCAAAGGACAATATAAAACAGCCAGCAGTCATAGTTGAAGGAAAAATTATAGACTGTTTTGATGACTGTTTGGATCTTCCATTGGCCTTTTGTAGAGATGCACAATGAATGCTTTGGTGGTTAGATTTTTTTAATTAAATGTTTAATGAACTGCTTGAAAATGTTTTGCTCCAAAATGCGTGCTCTGTGAAGGTATGGGGTAAGAGTGAAGGATGATGGTTGAAGACTGTGTGTTTTGTTTTAACACAAACATATTTATTTTGCATTTTTCAGTTCAACAGCTTTGCCTGAGTTTGAGGTGATTCACTTAAGATGCATTGTGGTTCTTGCCCTGACTGATACGTGAGAGCCTGTCGCAACATTACAGTGTTTGGTATTGCCAGAGATCTGCCTTGTGGTTTCATGTCAGTATCAGCCCAAGACTTTCCCTGACGGACCAAAGATTTTGCTCCTCGTTTCCTGTTTGAATCCCGTGGCTCTCGAACGAGTCTCTAAGCTCCTTTTCCAGACAAACCCCTTTTCCCTCCTGGCCAGGTTGTTTCTTTCCATGGCACTGTGGGAAACTCGTTCAAAGAGGCCTTATCAAACCCAGTTACAGACGTGACTGTTTCTTCTGGCATTCAAAACCCAAACGCAAACCACCTTTACAAAGGTGCGCAGGGAAGCAGCCTCACCTTCTGCTTTAAAGTCTGTCAAGAGGCCTCTGATTCACCACCAGTGTCTGCCAGGAGGGACAGCTCAGTGCAGCTGGAGTCAGGAGAAATCCACAGGCTGCAGGTTCCCTGTTGAGGAGTCCTGTGCAAGTGACAACTTGGCGTTGTCTTAATGTGTGTAAATAGAGCTCTGCCTGTGGGATTTGGTAGGGACATGCAGAGCAGAATGGGGCAAAGCAGATGGCACAGGCTGGGCCCAGGGATCAGCAGGAACAGTTGTTTTATTTCTGTCTGCAGTTCACACAATTCTGACACCCCAGGATGCTCTTCTAGGCGATAAGGATGTCCCTCTGGGTGGTGTTTGATGTGACAGAAGCAGTGGGAATGCTCAGCTCTGGGGAGGAGTGAAGTGCCAGGGGTGTGTGTGAACTGCAGGCTTAATGTTTTCAGAGGGCAGGAGTGATTGCATCACTTCAAACACCTGACCAGCCTGGCCTGTCCAGCCGGGCAGCTCTGTCTGTCTGTCTGCCAGGCACCTACAGGGGTGAACAGCCACTGAGAGCAGCTGCTGCCTGGATTGGGTGCTTGAGGGGACAAGCAGCAGTGCAGATTGGATACACTGGGAGTGAAACAGCACAGAAAATAGCAGTGAACATCTGTGGGGGAAGGAGGGATGGTAGCATGTGAGCAGACGTTTGAGTCTCTCTGATTGAGGTCTGTGTGGACGGGAGCTGTGTTGGTATTTGTATGTGAAGATGTCCTGGAACTTCTGCTTTTGAGCCTGTTGATAGGAAGCCCAGCTTGGTGATGAGGCAGTGACAGTGCTCTGAGCACACAGGGCTGACTCACAGCAATGATCCCAGCTCCTCAGGGAGCCAGCAAGCCAGGTCCTGTCTCACAGCAGACACTTGCCATCGATAAAACACCTGCCTCAGACTGTGCCAATCTCACATCAGGATTGTCAAGAGTAAAGGGTGAAAAAAGGTTTACGATATGTGCGTGCTGGGCTTTTATCAGTAGCTGCTATGTCTCTCCCCACTGTGGCAGTGGCCAGCCTCAGCCAAACCTACAGAACTCCCTTGCTGGGATGAGGAAAAGCTGCCATCACATGGGGTTGAAATTGTTCAATAATCTGAGGTCAGTTATTATTTAGTCTCCTGCAGCATAAGAGCAAGGTTTGAGAACTATAGGTTTGTTTTCTGAGAACAAAGTTGCAGAATTCTCATGCTAAACTTGCTTTAGATGAGTGCATTTTTTGGTGAAAATGTGAACCCAGAGGACCTATAATTTATGTGAAACCTTCCTGTGACTGAGCACTCACTGCTGGAGGTGGAACTGATTTTGAGTTCTGCTCAGCTGAGCTCAGAAGCTCGGGATGGGAACTGAAACCAGCAGTGTTCACTTAAGGAAGAGCTCTGCTAGGCTGACCTGCCTCATCTTGTACTGCTTATATTTTTTATTTCATTTTCCTTTTCCTTGGATACCTTGAGTTGTGACTCTCACATGGGCAACAGGAAAATATTTACTGAAGCAGTGTCCCTGTGTAGAGTCTCAGTGTCTGTAAACAGTCATGTGTCCCTGTCAGCCTTGGGAAAGGACAGGCAGTTTTAAAGAGGAAACTCTCATTAGGAAATTTAGTTACACTTTTGAAGGTGTTAATTTCAAGTTGTTTCATTTTTGATTTCATGTTGTTGCCAGCTGCTGTGAATTTTGTGTCTTTCCTACAAACCTTGTAATGATGAAACTCTTTCTTTACCTGTGGAGCTCCAGTGTTGTATCAGTCCAGGATCTGTTATGGGTCGTTTTTGGAAGCCAAATTGTGCAGCTCACAGGAGGCTGATGCTGTGGGTTAGTAGAGTAATTGCTGGTGTAGTGACAAGAATTTATTCTGGAATACCCTTCTGCAAGATCAGCTGGAAATCCTGTTCCCCTGTGATTTGGGTGCCGTTGCTCTGCTGCAGGGACAGCTCTCTTCACTGACAGTGGGCTGTTCTCTGCATTAATGCTTGGGAGGGATTTATGCAAGGCAATCCTTCCTTAGGTTTGGTTGTTGAGATTCCTGTGAGCTCAGGATTCCTCACGGTATTCTGTTTTTTGGGTCTCTCGAGAGCCTGTCCTCACTGTAACACTGCCCAGATGCCACTTTCCTGGGCAGCATCTGGAAGCTGCTCCTCTGGTGCAGAGTTTTGGGTGCACAGGAGGGTGGGGAAGCCTGGGTGTGTTACCAGTGATGACAGAGAGAGACTGGGCAGAAAGAAGCTCTCGGTGATGTCAGAGCTGTGGGAGGAGAGTGGCCTCGGGTGCTTTGGGGCTGCTGGGAGCAGTTCAGTGGAGCTGTGGCCCTGGTGCCCAACCTGCACACAGAGTTACTGAGCTCCTTATGAATTCGGGATGGGGTGTCCCAGCTGTACAGCACAGACTGGCACCAAGGCTGAGCCATACAGGTGAGTTCCAGAAGGAATGAAAAAGAAAACAATTAGAACTATATTCTTGAACTGGTAGTTAATCCACACTTTTGTCGTGTAACAAAACAAAGTGAATTGACAGCCATCTCTACACCCAGTGCCTGTGGGAGCTGCACTGGCAGCTGGGACTCTACCCTTCCAGCTGTGGATGTGCCTGGAGTGCTGTCACAGCTTCTCAAGATGAGATTTTTTTAACAAGTATTCAGAAATTCAAAAAAAATATTGAACCTGGCTTTAGTTTAAAATAAAACCCGGTGGGAAATCTGCTGTTTGCTCTTTGGTTTGGCAATTCCAAAGTAACAATTTGGTGGTAAATAGTACAAACAGTTCCACTTCCTCTTCCCAGAATGGGAGTGGTTTGGGGTTTTTGACCGTGCTGTGCAATCCCACGTGCTGCCCCTAAGATCCATGTCCCCTGACAGTGACAGTTGTGTTGGTTTGGTGGCCAATGTACAGAGCTGTGGAGAAAGCTCTGGTTTCACAGCCCTGATGTTTGAAAGTTCCTGCAGTGAGTGAATTCTGCTGCAGAGCCTTGTGCTGTTGTTGGTTATTGTGCTTTAGTGTGTCTCTTAATTACAGATTAAGTGATAAATGTGCCCTGAATTGATGTTGCAGGGCAGTGAAGATAAACACAAACATTAGCTTGAGTGTGAAGGCCCCAAAATATCCATCACAAATCTGGGCAAGTTCTTTTTCCTGTTGTAATTTCAGTTGCTTTGTGCAGTTTCTGAGAAGGGAAGTTCTCAGTGTTTGGAAAGCTTTTAGCTAAAATACTGAGATACATAGCTTTGGGAGGGTGAGAGTTCCACACGGCCAGGGGTTTATGGCGATTCCTGTTAGGAGAAGTTCTGTGGGATGCATTAATTTCATTTCAAACCCAGACCAAAAGGGCACAGTAACCCTGCTGTGTGCCCACACAGGCAGAACAAATACATGGAGCTGTGTTTGCTTTGAAAGGGCTGAACTGACCTTGTGGGAAGCAAACAGGTGTTTCTTACCTTCAGGTCAGGTCATTGTGTGTTCCTTCTTTTTGAACATTGAGCTGCTTTAGGTGAATGCCAAAGCCTTCTCTGAGCCAGCAGCTGAGTTTTAGAAGTATACCTTTGATTTAGTCTGATTCTGGTGTTTTAATATGCACTGTAAAGTTGAAGGTATGCATGCGAGTGCTCAGCTGGAATCTCATTCCATAAGTGACCTCAGGGTTTGGAGATCTGTTGATGCAGAGGTTTGGAACTTTTTATTAAAATAAGGTGGGAGGGGGAGGAGAATAACCCTCCTCATGTAGCTGCTGAGAGCCAGTGAGTGCAAACTCTACTCTGCTTTTTTGGGGGAGCGAAAAGGTTGGGAAGCCCCATCTGAGACTGCTGCAAGGCATAAACTGGTTTCCTAGCAGCTGAGGTGGAGTGCCAGGCAAGGAGTTGGGGAGGGAGGAGAAGTTTCTCTGCTGTTTGAGGGTCTTTCTGTGGTGTTTCTGACTTGTGCAGTTTGCAGTGACTGTGATGTAAAGAGACCTCTGTATGTCCTGTGTGCTGGAGGGGGAAAGTGCTGTCCAGCTGTTTCGAGTTGGAATAACTCTTCCTGGTGTAGAACTGGGAGGGCTGCAGAAAATGGTGGGATTTTGGCACTGTTATTCTGATTTTGTAACACTTGGGCACAGTTTTTAAGCACTTCTGATATTTCTTTGAATGTCCTGTAAAAGAAGAAAGTGGTCATGTGAAAGATGTGCCGTTAGCCCTTTTTTAAAAGCTCAGTAATACCAGTCCTCTAAATCCACATGAGGGTGGCTGCTGAATGGAGAGGGGGAAATTGGTCTTAAGATCCCTTTCTTCCTCAACAGTTTAATTTGCTTTTTGTTTTTTAATTTACACTGACTTCTTATTTCCCTTCCCCTGCCTCTAGGCCCTATGAGAAAAAGGGAAAGCTAAGGATGCTGGAGCAGAACAATGGATTTCTCTTTCTCTTTCATGCAAGGGATCATGGGAAACACAATTCAGCAACCACCTCAACTCATTGACTCGGCCAACATCCGCCAAGAGGAGGCCTTTGATGGCAGCAGTGACATTGCTGAGGATGGGGGCCGGACGCCGTACGAGCCTGCGCTGCAGCAAAGCTTCCAGTACCCCACGCCCACGGCAGAGGAGCTGCCCCCCATCACCAACGGGTACCCCCCGGCCATCGGCATGTACGAACCCCAAGCCAAATACCAGACGTACGCTCAGTATCCCAATGGCTCGGCCAATGGCTTTGGAACAGTCAGGAACTTCAGTCCCCCGGAGTATTACCAAATGGAGAACTCTAACGCGAGGCCACATGAAGTTCTGGAGAAACCTTCCCCTCCCCAGCCACCACCTCCACCACCTCCTTCAGCTCCACAAGCGGGGATTCCAAAGAAGACTGGCTCACCAGAGATCAAACTCAAAATAACCAAAACTATCCAGAACGGCAGGGAATTGTTTGAGTCCTCCCTGTGTGGGGACCTGTTGAACGAAGTCCAAGCGAGGGAATACGCTAAGGCAAAACATGAAGGGAGGAAAGAGAAAAGGAAAAAAAGTAGCAAGCATGACTCTTCCCGATCGGAAGAGCGCAAGTCGCACAAAATTCCAAAATTAGAACCAGAGGAGCAAAATGTAAGTGGTATGCTAATTTCAGCCATCTGTACTCCTGATATTGCTCATGGAGTCCGGTTTGGAACAAGGGTTTGTTCTTGTTCTGACTGTGTGCGCACTGAGTCCCTCAGGATGAAGGTGCCAGGAGCTGTGTTTGTAGGACAGCACAGTGTTGGTTAAAAGACTGCATATGAAAAATATATGTTAGGAAAGGTTATATATTATTTTCTAAATACTATTTATTGTTTTAGCATAATGTTTAGAATTTGCTACATTGTGGCCATTGTTGAAGATGGAGCTTTGGGACAAAAGCACACACACTCCTAAAATTGCCTCTCAAAATAGTGCTGGATCATTCAGTGAAAATTCAAGTTACTTGAGGTATTCAGGACTGAAGTGTTTAATTAATCTTTGAAAGATATTCTGATATTGTGATGTACAAAACCAAGAGCTGTGTAGCATAGGTAGAACCATTAAAAATGAATATTCTAAAATGGCAGGCGAATGAGAAGTACCAGCTGACTCAGAAAACTTTGGGAAAATTCAGTATTGCTGTCTTGTTCCTGTTTCTGTCAGGTTTTGTACCATGCTGTCCATATCCAGGGAGTGTGCTCAGGTTGTGTTAACTGAGATTCCGGGAAGCAAAAACCCACATTACCTCTGTGATCTCTCATTCTTTTTCTTTCAATTTCATAATTTACTTCAGTACTTGCTGTTTCCTTTTCTCTTGTTTGTTCATGCCCACTCTGTTGTGCTGGTTTCTGCCTCTCCCAGTTTGAGGGAATGGGTGGCAGAGAGGCTGGTGAGTGCCAGGAATGGGGAAGTTGCTGTATCTGGCCAGGTCAGCAGGCTGGACTGTTACTGAATATAGCTGAGTTTCCTCTGGGGTCTGTGAAAGCCCTTGGTGCTTGCTGCTTTTGGGAAGTTTGGGAGAGGATCCTGTCCTGCGGGGATCAGAACTCTGATCTGGTAGAGCGGGTCCTGTGCCCAGTGGAGGGATAGTGGTGGTGGTGTTTTCAGTGGAAGATGGGCTGGTTTCACATCCACGCCCTCACCAGCAATATTTACAAGTTTACAACTGTTCCACCTTCCTGCTGGGAACTGGACTCTCCCAGACACCAGGTTGGTGATGTGTCAAGATTTTGAACATCTACCGTGTCTGAGTATCATAGTTGACTAATGAATCTCAGTAAGATCTTAATAAAAATTATAGTTCACTTGGCATGGACCATCCACTTAAGCTCCAAGCCATCTGTGGCTGCACTGGGACAGAATTTCTTTGCTCTTGGAGGTGCTGTTGGAGCTCCTGTGAGGTGGTGCTGCTGTGTCCTGCTGGCAGCTGCTGCAGGGAGGCACTTCCCGAGCAGCATCTCCATCATGCTTGGGCTGTACCTGCCTTCTGGCCTCTCCTCCAGACTCCATCACCCCCACAAGTTAGTTTGGCTTTACCAGTTTGTCCGCCCTATTACCAGGAACTCTCATTCTACTTCTGAAACTTCAGCTATGCCTGTCCCTCTGTTTGTCTGCTGTTACCTGCTAACCATGAGAATGGAATCTTGTCTTTTCCAGCCTGCTGTCTTTCCCAGATCGAACTAAAATCTTTTCTCTGAAATTCCAAGTTCCTTGCCATTTGTGTCATCCAGAGTTTACCAGAAATCTTGGTTTTGCCTTTGTCCTCCTTGTGGCTTCCATTTCCCTTTCCAAAGCTGTTGTTACAATAAATGCTTCATGTTACCCACCCCTGTTTCAGACACAGAGCTCACTGACAGGAACAGGGTTTTATGCTAGTGGTTTTCAGTATGAGTTGGCCAGGGCAGTCTCAGGTCCATCTTCCCACCCTTTTGCTTTCCACTGCGTGACTTCATCTTCGTGTATGTTCATCATGTACCCTTTTGTCATCTTTAGATTTAATGATGTGAGACTTGTGACTTGGGATCCTCTTCATAGGAACAAACAACTTTTGGTGTAACTTTGGTTGTTTTACAGCTTTACACTCAACAAGGCTGTAGAAAGTCAATCTGCAATTGTTTCTTGTTCTGACACTGTAATCTTGGTGGAAACTCGCTGACTGTGAGGGATGCTCTGGAGAGGCTGAAGTGGAAATGTTATGAGAACATTAGTGAACGTTAAGCTCTGAATCTTTGTTTTAAGAATCAAGCCTCTCTGCTTGTTAGTTGTGTTCTGTGGAGGCCTGGAAGTTTGCAGTCTGTGTGCTCAGCTGGGCTCTCCTGGCAGAGGGAAAGTTTCACTAACTCCTGTAGTGAAGGAAAGGCAGGAATCAGTATTAGGACTTCTGCCCAGCAAAAGCACCTCCCTGACCTGAGGTGCTCTGGGAAGTGTTTCCCTGTGTCCCTGGTTCTCTGGAATGTTCAGATTGGGATGACAGGGGGTCTGTGCTTTGAGTGACCTGGGTGTAATGTGGATTATCAGCCTTATTAGTTTCTCAGTGCTTGTGCTTGACTCTCTTTGCTGCTCTTGAGTTCTTTGACTTCTGACTTCTCTGCTGCAGGAAAAGGAAGTGTGGGCTCTGTCTCATGAGATAGTTCCCAAACCAACCTTATCTCAGCCCCTGTCCCCTCACACCTGCTATCACAGCCACTCCATGACCACGTCAGCTTCTGGATGGGGCTGATTCTGCTCTGTGTTGTGGACTTTAGGTACTC
Source organism: Grallaria varia (assembly GCA_013396735.1). Classification (NCBI taxonomy): domain Eukaryota; kingdom Metazoa; phylum Chordata; class Aves; order Passeriformes; family Formicariidae; genus Grallaria; species Grallaria varia. Next base: position 104,722 of record VWZG01003228.1, on the reverse strand, counting down.
CAAAAATGCTTGTCAACTATATGCAATTTAACATTGATTTTACAATGATCATACTGTATATTTAACATAATTTACGTACTGTAGTTTTTGCTCATAACTGGTGTAGTGAGACTCACCACATTACTGTGGATATCCTCACATGTAGTTCTCTGGGTTTTTTTGAAGTTGTGTATTATTTTAGGTGGAGAGTTATTTGGATTTACTGTCCCTGAGTGTATGTTCTTCTGTCACCCATTATGGGAGAACATTGTTGTATGCAGTGTGATTGTAATGTAAATAGTATAGGAGAAAACAGGTATTTTTTCATTGTGATATTACTATGTTTTGCATTGGGCGCAAGGAATTGTATTCATGTTTCCTGGGTTCATGGTTGCCTTTCTCTCAGTGAATTATTTTTTCTGCCTGGTTTCAGGATTATCGTTTGTTGTTTTACTGTCCCCTTACCTTGTTTGTGTTTGTTTTCCTTTTTTTTCTTCATTGTTACCCATTTTCTAGAGACCAAATGAGAGGCTTAGCACACTCTCAGAGAGACCAAGAGAAGAAGCCGTGCTGGAGGAAACCCCGGTTAGTACATACACCAACTAACACTTTTGGAATTTATAGAATGTTACTGTTTTTGGACTTATATTCCATTGATCCTTTAATTCATCTGATAAATCAATGCCATTTCTTTGAAACTCTGATTAATCATTACTAATTTAATTCATCTCTCACTGTACTGGATTTATTGCTTTATTTTATTCCAAAAGCAATATTCTTAATTAACTTCGGAAGCAGAAATGTTCTTGGGGTTGTGGTGTGGGCTATTCTTTTGTGTCTTTGTTTGTCAGTGATTGTGTTGTGTAAATCCCAGCTGTGTGCAGCTTCTTTCTGTGATGTTTCTAAGAAATGTTTCTCTTGTGTTGGATTATCAAACCCCAGGGATACCTGAGAGAACAACAAGAAGTCCCAGCAGCTTTAATCTGGCATCTCCCTTGCAGGTCCAGCAGCTCTTGCCGTCCCTTCCAACACAAGTCCCCCATGATGTCAAGTTCCAGGTTGGCGATCTGGTTTGGTCCAAGGTGGGGACATACCCGTGGTGGCCCTGCATGGTGTCATGTGATCCACAGCTTGACGTGCATACCAAAATTAATACAAGAGGTAAGGCAGAAAGGTCTTTGCTACGGTGTGTCATGTGTCTGTAGCTGTTCCTTCATTAAAAGTATCTCTGCACTACCTTTGCGGGGTGAGTTCTGTGTGCCTGGTGAGCAGGACAGTCCTGACATGCACAGAACCAGTACCTGGGAAATCACCTCTGCAGGGGCTTGGGCTTGTGCACAGGTGCTTCTGCTTTTCTCAGGTCAGTGTGAGAGAGTTCAGTGAGGGCAGAGTTTACTGACCTTCCACCTTGTACTGTTCTGGGTCTAGACTCATTGTATTTCTACACTTTAGCCTTTAGTACTTCCATCTGCAGGAGTAGAGCAATAGAGGGGGGAAAGCTGAGCATGCAGAGCAGTGTTGATACAACTGCTGTCCGTGTTTTCCTGTTCAGGTGCCCGGGAATACCACGTCCAGTTCTTCAGCAACCAGCCGGAGCGGGCCTGGGTGCATGAGAAGCGTGTCCGGGAGTACCAGGGACACAAACAGTACGAGCAGTTACTGGCTGAGGCTGCCAAGCAAGCCAGCAACCACTCTGAGAAGCAGAAGGTATGGGGGCCACTGGCTGTGGGGAGTCATCTGTGCAAGGGAAGTGCTCCAGGGCAGGTCTGGAACTCTGCAGTGCTTCACTCTGAGAAGGGCTGGCTGCATGTCACTGCCAAGAGTGTTTCTCACAAAGATCATGGAAATGTTTCCATACTCTTGTGACTTTTATGTGAAAAGGCTGAGAGCTGAACCTGCTTTCTTGGACCCTCGTGGAGTATTGGAGATAATCTTAGGTCCATATTAGCATTCTAAATGAAAACAGGACTTTGTTAACCTGTTCTTTGAAAAATACAATTTTTTAAGGACATTCTTCCAACCCCTAATACTAGCAGATGTGTTCCTTTTCCATTGTTGTTATGGAAAGGAAGTGTTAACTACAGGAATTACTTACTGTGTAGATGAACTACTTCAGTCACTATTCATGCTGATCAGAATACTGATGTGGAAAGAAAAGAGTGTTTGTAGAAAAATAAGGAGGATTTAAAAAGTAGCTGAGTTAGGATGAATTCAGTCTCTTATAATGGAATTGTGGATTGAATACTACCTGTGCCTGGTTTTAGTAAAGTTGTAGTTCAGGGTAGAAACTTAATTGTGATGGTCTTATGATCTAGCTCGAGTGTCTGCTTGAACTCTGAGCAGGGGATTCAGTATCCACCTGTCAAAAAGTACACTGTAAATAGAAAGCAAACTTCAGTCTGCTGCCTGAGAGTTGTAAAGACACTCAGGGTTACATTTTAAGTGCTGGAGTGGCAAAATCTTCAGAGTAATCAACTGCTTGTCTTTGCCCCTTAAGATTCGCAAGCCCAGGCCGCAGAGGGAGCGAGCACAGTGGGACATTGGCATTGCCCATGCTGAGAAAGCACTGAAAATGACCCGGGAGGAGAGGATAGAACAGTACACCTTCATTTACATAGACCAAGAGCCAGAGGAGGCTTTGGCCAAGGCCAAAAAGACTGCTGCTTCCAAATCGGAGGCCAAGAAGAACCGGCGGCCGAAGCCAGCGCTGAACACGCAGCCGGAACAAACCAACGTGGTAGCAGGATCGTCCCCTTCCAACGCTGAGGCACGGAGACAAGGCCAGAGGAGACAGTCCAGTGTGGAGGAGGAGGAGGCACCTCCCGTGAAAATCGCTTGGAAAACAGCTGCGGCTAGGAAATCCCTACCAGCCTCAATAACCATGCACAACTTGGATCTGCAGAAATGTAACATGTCACCCGTTGTTAAAATTGAACAGGTTTTTGCCCTTCAGAATGCTGCTGGGGATGGAAAGCTCATCGATCAGTTTGTTTATTCCACCAAGGTACGTGGTTGGTGCAGTGACCCTGTTTTTCTGAATTATCCCAAGCCTGCCTTACTGGGGAGCTGGAACTGTGTCCACCAAGCTTTCACCATCCATGTTCCTTTCATTGGAGAGATTAAATCTAACCTTTCAGTGCGCTGAACCCCCCTTTCAGTGCAGCTCTGACAGTAACTGTTCTGCTGGTGGCAGAGCAGCTCCCTACAGATGGTCACATTTTTGTTCATAACACATTCAAATTATTAAAGCTGTTTCACTCCAGCTTCCTAGTTGAAATAATCCAGAAATTCTCTGTAAGTCTTAAAATCAATGGTTTTGTGGGAAACAGATAAGATGACAAAACTGTTAATGATGTACTAAAAAGTAATAACTACATTCTGTGTAACAGACTTTTAAATCGAGTTCTGCCTCTGAGCTTCCTTCAGGTGCACAGCAGCTTCCCACAGTCAGTGTAAGGAAAAGGCTTAGGACTATTTCTCTGCCTCCTTCTTCTGCCTCTCTACCTGGAGAGTGTTTATTTCATCCTAAGCCCTATAGAGAAGGTAATGTTTAGAAAAGTCACTGGAATTTTTTTTTTTCCTTGGGTGTAAGGGGAGATCAAGAGGGGCGGAAAGTTCTGCAGGGATGTGACGCCATAGTAGATTTATCCTGTGTATGTGTTGGGTTGGAAAGCTGATTGTTTCTGTTCGAGATTCAATGGCAGATCTATTACCTACTAGCAACACACCTGTATATGCAGGGGAAGACCAACTTTTCCTTTTTTCTTTTCAAGGGAGTTGGTAACAAAACAGAAATAAGTGTCAAAGGACAAGAGAAACTTAATTCTTCGTCAGCTCAGAGAAGTGAAAAAGCAGCAGTGCAAAATGCGTCCTCTCCTGAGACAACTTCTGGGTCATCAGGTAGGGAAACTGCAAAGTCCTGGTCTGAGCCTGAGCCCTCAGCATTGAAATTCAAGTATCAAACCCAGCATTTTCTCATTACTTAAAAGTTGTTATTAATGTCTTTCTGTTTACACAGTAGTTGTAACGGGCATGGCTAATGTCACACACGGTGAGCCCAGCACACACAGCACAGCTGTGGGGTGGGATTGGTGGTTTGGCCTCTGAACTTTGTGTCTGCAACTTACGGTCTGAGTCAACACACTCGAGGATGGATGTCCTGTGCAGAGCAGATGGCAAGTTGGTTAAGAAGACAACACAGTGGATATGTGTTAGCAGGGTATTGCCATGGCTTTTGGCACCAAATGTAAAGTACAGGAGCTGGGATCAAAGGAAGAGACTCGGGAAGTGGCACAGTTCAATAGGGAATGGCTGATTCAGGATGGGGCTCCCTAGGCTGTGTCACTGAATTCCTGCATGACCTGTTCAAGGACAGGGGTTTTTTTAAGACTGCTTCAACTAACTCCATCAGCCAAATGAGGTAGTGCTTTCCTTCTGAAGGTATCTCAGGAGCCCCATCACAAAGCACTGAGTTTTGAAGTATCAGCTCCGAGGGAGAAGAACCACTGAAGCAAATAATGGAACTTGGGCCTGAAAAGGGAAAGTCTGGAATGAGCTATTTGATTCTCATAATGTTGCCAGGTGTCACTTCTACTTTTACTATCTGTCTGTTTGGTTTTTTCTCCCTTTCCAAACGTGAAATAAATGAGATCTGGAGTCAGAAACCTCAGTGGTTTGTGTCCATGAGTCCTCTGCAAACACACATCAGGTCCTGTCTGTGTGTAGTTTTTAGGCAGGGCTATTTGATAGGCACTGGTTTATGGACTGTTTGGGGCTGCATAGTACAGGCTGAGTGCTCCAGATTTCCTCGTGTGATTGGGTTTCCCCTGCTGGTGTTGACAGTGGTGGTTCTTTCCAGCTGTAGTTGCTGTGGCTACTTGAATTGCCTTGCAGCAGGAGAGGCCATCACTGTTCTGCTTCTCTCACCTGGGAACTAAAGGCTTCACCTTCGCAATAGCTCTTCAGACAAAGGGAATCAGAATTCTGAGCCTCTCTTTTTTCATTTTCTTAGGATTTTTGGATACGTAACACTCCACTTGCTATAAGTGCCTGAGCTTTCCTGCAGTGCACACTCCAAACAGTCACTCTGAGAGTCATTTTCAAAGTCCAGTTATTGGTCCCCTCTCGTGGAACATAACTGCCTAGTCTTTTTTTTCTCAAATGTGACGTCACTGAAACTTCAGAATCCCTTTACGGTATTTTCCACAGTGACTCTGGGAGTCCGTGTTGGTAACCTGCAGTTAGACACACAGAGTTCCATAATGCCAGAAAGATAGTTCTGTTACTTGAAATCTGCTACCAGGTTTTATCTGTAACAAGGCAGAGGACTGGTCCAACATCTGTCCTGAAACTCTGGATCAAAATATGCCTGAAGATGGGATAGGAGCATTGTGGAACCAATGACTGGGTCCTTGGAGAGAGGGAAGAGGAGAAAGTGCCAATTGCATCAATCAGTGTTGCTGTCAGCCAACATTAGACATGCTGGTTCAGGAGTTCTTTGATCCAGGGCTTGATCTTAATTCCTTTGCACAGGGAGAAAATCCATTCTTGGTTAAATGAACTTTTTGGTTGCACCTGCTCAAATTTACCTGGAGCTGCTTCAGGGGATTTTGGCCACACACAGAGGGGCCAAATGATGTTCCCCAGCTCTGGTGTGAAGAGCCACTGCAGCTGTGGGAGTCCCTCAAGGAATGGGGGTCATTGGAACCAGGAGTTATATGTGGCCAAACAGGAAAATCATTAATTTCTGAATTATGAATAACTAATTGCTATTATTAATTAGTTATTATGATGTAAAAGTTTTTTCCCTTGAAGAAAAAGAATTTATTCCCTCAGAAAGACAATTATTGTGGCACAGTAACTTTTCCAGCTGGATAGTTCAGTTACTGCGATACTCCTGAGCCATGAGAACAATGCTTATCCCATGCATCAAGAGTAATTTTCATTCTTTTCTCTGGAGTCCTTATTCAAGGCTTTCTCTTAGTCTGGTTCAAGCCTGCCTAGCTCTCTAGGTACTTATCTCCTGACCAGACTAGGCACATTTGCAGCTCCTAACAGCTCTGGCACAGCTGATTCCTGCTCCCAAGAGTTTCCAGTTTTGCTTGGAAGAATACAGAGTATTTCACAGTTGTGTCTTCTTTAGGAGAAACCCCCCAAACTGAAAACCAGGAATAATGCTTCCCAACAGCTCATTGCAAATCTTCGGGTGCCAGTTTTCTGTCAGCTCCAAGTGCGTGCTTGTTCCAACAGCTGCCTGTGGTGTTGAGTGTTGTGTGTGGTTCTTGATGTGTCCTTTTGGGAGATGCTGGAGCACGGAAAGGTCTTCTGACTGCCAACCTCAGTTGCCAAAACCCTGCAGCTCCTGCTTCATCTGTTGAAATGTCACAATATCCTTCATTAATCTGAGTTTGTTCTCTATAGTAATATTTTAAAAAACTCATTTCTCACATTCATTAATGACAATAACACATTGTGGTCACTGCTGCTGTTTGTACTGAGTTTTTCTTTGCCTGGAAACCTTCAGGTGAGCGTTGAGGTTTGGTGTGACTGCAGGTGTTACAGTGGGGGGCTGGCTGTAGTTCTTTTGTGACCAGGTGTGACAGAGGCTGTTGCCCTGCAGAGGGGGCACAGAACTGGCATTTTGGGGAAAATCTTGAAGCTGTGCTTTGCGTCTGAAATTTCTAGTTTGGTTTCTCGTTCAAGGAGTTGGTTGTGGCTACCTTCCCAAAATACCAAAGATGGACTGCTTGGTTCAAAATGAACCAAGTGAAGACTGTGCCTGAGAGGTGTGTTGTGGAAATCTGTTTGCCCTAAGCTGGATTCCAGCTTTTTGTTCTGCTCTGTTCCTGGTGTCTGTTTTCTGAAGCTGATCTGTCTCTGGAATCAGAATGTGTGTCTGCAGCCACAGCATCAGCTGGCCAATTCCTTGGAATTGAATTGAAAAAATAAAGCATTCAAAAGAGGACAAAGTCTTGGTTTCGTTCCTTTACCTGTTGATTTGGCGTTGCACGCTTGCTGTACCTCAGAAATACAAGGAATCATGTAATGGAAACCTTTTTCCTTCTTCAGGTTCTGTAGAAAAGAAGCAACAGAGAAGATCGATTCGAACCCGCTCCGAGTCTGAGAAATCCACCGAAGTTGTGCCAAAGAAGAAGATCAAAAAGGAGCAGGTTGGCTTCCTCCATGTAGAGAGTTAAAATATATTGTATTCATAAATGTTGTGGCTTATATTGGTGCCTTTTTATTTTTCTCCATTTTTCCCCATCGGGTTTCGGTTTGGACTATCCTCCATGAAATCCCCCTGTCAATGCCATTGGTGTGACTCTGCTACTGGCATCTTCTCAGTATCAGTCAGGCTATGGAAGTGGGAACGCAATGATGGATGACTCCTAACGAACCTGCCATGTTTCCTTTGAGATTTCTGTTCTGAGCAAAATGGGTTTGTTTCAGTGATTTCTCTTGGAATTTTCACCAGGTTCCTTCCTTTGGCTCTTGATTTAGCTGCTGGTTTGTGTTGAGGTTTTGTTTTTCAAATGAAGTTAGAGTGATTAATCTGACCACTTCTGAAAATGGACTTTAAGCATGATTTCACTTCTAGATGAATAGTCAGACTTTCATGTTGGCAGACATCAGCAAAACAGATCTGGTATATACCTTTTTTTCCTGAAATAGCTCTAATGTGTACAGGGCATTCCTTTAATCTGGATATCAGACAGACAAATGTTGTTGCTTTAAGAAAAAAATGATAAAAAATTCTCCATGGAAATGAGTAGGAGAGTGCAGCGGATGGACAGAAATATTAAAACGTGAATACACTTTTAATAAGTTTGTCAAAGTTGTTGGTTCTTTTCCTTACATGGTCAATTTTTCCTCCTCAAGGGCCTCTCTGTCTGAAAGCTGAGAATTTTACATTAATGTTTCATAGTTTAGCTTCTCCCAGTGAGATTTTTTAAAGAGCGACTGTCAGGATGAAGATTTTTATGGGAAGGGGAAAAATGTTTTTATCTCTTTAATTTATTATTTGCCCTTGCGCTTTGTTTTGCACTTCCTTCACTTCAGAGACTGAAAGTGAACCCAGTTGCTTTTTCCCCCTGCCTCTATTTTGCCTTTGATGCCACAGCATTCCTGTACTGGTGTGCAGCAGAGGAGTGCTCCAGCTTGAGAGAGTTTCTTGCTGAAACTTTAAAGCAATTTAGACGTTGGGTGTGAGACACCTGACATGGTCCCTGGAGCTTCTTGGCACGAGGGTTTGCAGCCTCTCCCTTTTAAAGGAGTTATTTTATGTTTGTAAATGTTTCTTAATTTAACAAAGGTATAAGAACCAACAAGATGAACTTCCTAGATCCCAGGTAGTTTCGTGTGCTTCTCTTACCTGGCTAACTCAGTCTGTGGACCTTAATTAAAGTGCTTTTCTCAGGAGAAGTATCTTGACTAAAGTGAAACCCAGGGGCACTGTAATGCGCAAAACCTTGAATGTATTAAGTTATATTTAAACCAAAATAATTTTACTAACTTCTTACAATTATGCAACAATATTTGTTACCCAAACTCAAGTTTTCTTGCAACTGATTCCCCAGTTAGTCTGCAACAACTTGGTATAAAATTATAACTGGAACGAGTACAATTAATGGGAAAAACAAAATGTTGATGCTACTGTTACAGTGACTAGTGGAGGAATAAAAGTGATTGTTTAGATTTTATATTTGTATTACAAAATGTATCCTATACAAATCCTTCTATTGTATGTTTTTACCTATTGTACAACAAAATAAAATATTTTTTAAAAAAATTATAGAATAATCCTTAAATATTTACTAAATGTGTTTCTCCATGCATATGTAACCACATTGCAAAGAAATAACTTGTAATTCTTAACCTTAAAAACAGAATTTTAGGCAACAGCTTTCTTCTATATTTATTATCCAGTCACCAAATTCCCACGTCTTTGTTGGCAGAACAGTTCCTAAGCTTCTCCGTAGGGTCGAGGACTGGAAGTGCTTTTGTGAGATTGTAAACCTGTTCATTTGTGTGCTGAGGTGTTTGTGCCCTCGAGTTCCAGCTGTGTAGAGCCCTGCACCCGGCCGGGCCTGTGCAGCGCTCTAGACAGGGAGGAAGGGTCCAGGAGCTCCAGGGAGTGCTGGTGGGAGCCCCTGAACAGCCCTGCACTGTCCCCTAGCCCAGTGTCACCTGTCCAGGGGAACGTGTGCTCGCACAGCCGTGGGGTTAACAGAGCATCAGGGCTGGCTGCCCCAAGGCCCCGCTCCTGCCTGCTGGACACGGATACAGCGTTCCTGTCACCTTCGTGCCCAAAGGGAGAGAGTGGAAGGACCTGGCTAGTGACCTGTGGCTGCCGTGGCACTGGGCACCGGCGTAGGCAGGAGGGAATCCAGTGGGACACGGAGGCTCGGGCTGAGGAGGGGATGGCAGCTCCCACCCAAACTAACCCCTTAAACTGACCTGTTTGCTTTTTGGTCCTAGGGAGAAACATTCCTCTGGTTTTAACTGTGGGTTTTCCTATTCAAACAGGTTGAAACGGTCCCACTGGCAGCAGTGAAGACGGGACTGCAGAAGGGTGAGTTACAGGCAAAAATGAACTTCGTGGCTCATGAGTCTTGGGCAGAGGGTTTGTTCTGTGTAAGTTGCTCTCTGGGCCTGAGCTTTGGGGTGCTGAGCTTGACTTCTCTGGTGAGGGGGTGTGTTTGGGGTTCTGCTGTTGGTATTGTGCTTTGCTGGGGGCAGGATGGTGTCTGTTCATGTGCTGTGAGCACCAAAATCCTTCTTCTGGATGCTTCTTAAAAATCTTTGCTTAGCCAAAGTTAAAGATGGATGATGAAGAGGAAACCTCCTGAGGGTTTATCCTCCTTTAGAGACAGTTTAACAGCTTCCTCTACTGTGTCAGCATGTTCAGAAGCTCTGCCTAAGGTGGTTTTCAGTTAATGAACTTTTCAGGGAGAATTAAACTAATAAAAAAGCTGCAAACTGAAAATTAAGGCAAATAATGTAATCCAGACTCTCATCTTTCTTATTGCATTATTAATTTTAAACAAAAAAGCTGAGAACATATGTTAAAACTAATTTTAGCATGTTATGTTAAGGTGCCAGTGAGATTTCAGACTCCTGTAAGCCCTTGAAGAAGAGGAGTCGTGCCTCCACAGACATGGAGCTGACCAGCTCGGCCTACAGGGACACGTCTGACTCCGATTCCAGGGGACTCAATGATGTACAGGTAAAGATTTGTTTGTTCTCACAGGGTCCTGATTAAGCTGTCAGTGTATAACAGGCTTTTCAGTTAATTATTGCTAAATACATGAACACTTTCCTACAAATTTTGTCTTTTATTGTCTGAAAACATCGAGCCTGGTCTGTTTCCTTCTAATCCCCTCCATTGGATTGATACAAAATCACAAACTTTATCTGCAAGTTTTCCTACTACGGCTGGCAAAGTGATGGATTAGATCATGGTTTCCTCTGTGGAAAGTTTGAGATTCTTTGGGAATTGGGAGGAGATGCTGCTGTATCTGGTGTAAATCCTAGGGGAGGTACGGAAAAGTAAGAGAGCTCTTTATGGAGTTTTGCTTGTACGAGTACAATATATCAAGAAGACACCACTTGTATAATTCCAGTGAAGTTCAGCACCTTTCCAGAACTTTTGTATCTCTTGATGTATCAAATGGTCTTTTGATCTACGGTGACAGAAATATTTTTCCCAGTGTGGTTGTCCTTTGGAAGTGTCTGGTTTGAGTGCCGTGGACTTTCCCTCCTTGTAGGGCAGTTTTGGGAAGCGCTCAGACAGCCCGTCAGCCACTGCTGATGCTGATGCCTCAGATGTGCAGTCGGTGGACTCCAGCTTGTCCAGGAGAGGAACTGGAACAAGTAAAAAAGACACTGTTTGTCAGGTAACTGGTGTTACTGGGAAGTGATGGATACTAAATATGTATCCCTCATTTCTGTTAATTTTTATATTACACTGCTTTGTTGTAATCATGGCTTGTAACCATGTCTCTCAGATAAAATATCCAAGATTTTAGGATGTGTGCTCTGGAAATGATTCAAATGAAATGATCATAAAGTGATTCTTAAGCCCTCCTGCATGCCAGAAAGCTCAGAAGCTGGAAAGTGGTGTCTGTTCTAGACCTGCCAGTGTCTGTAGAAAAAGTAGATGCCATTTGCTGTTCCATTTGAAGATTTCATATGGTTGTTCAGGATAGGGCAGAGTGAGAATTTTTCAAGAGGAAATGCTGGAATCTTCTGGCCAGAGTCCTGGTCTATAGTAAAGGACCTGAGGAGCAAGAGCAGCTTGTTCCCTGAAAAAATGGGGTGCAGGTCGATCCTGTAGTGCCTCTCCTGACTGTCTGGGCTCACATTGTTCCCAGGGCAAGATGCAGGCAGTGCTGGGATTGTCCTCAGCCCAGAGACTTCCCAGGTTCCGTTCTCCTGCCTTATCGTAGCTCCAAAACGATTCCAGCCCATTCCTGTTGTTAACACCTGGCAGTCATTGGCATTTCAGGGTGTCAGGTACCCCATTCCCTGCTGAGTTCTCTGCCTTTTCCAGATCTGTGAGAGCTACGGCGAGTCCCTGCTGGCCTGTGAGGGCGAGTGCTGCAGCGTGTTCCACCCGGAATGTCTCGGCCTGAAGGCTGTGCCCGAGGAGAAGTTCATCTGCACCGAGTGTAAGAACGGTGAGTGTGTTTCAGTGCCTGGAAAAATGCGAGGGATTTCTGTCTTTGCTGAGGAGCTGTGTTCTGGTGAGAGCAAGATGGTGTGTTCCAAGGTTTTGAGAGTAAGTTTGGGTTATTCCATTTTTTTGACCTCTGAGGCCAGGCTCTCATTTTCCACTTGCCAAGTAGCTCGTAAGAAAAAAGTAAAACTGCTTAGGGTTTTACTTGTAATAAGAGACTGTTTGGGTGAGCAGCAATGCCATAGTTATTGTGGATCACAGTAACCAGCGTGTCTGATGGGAGAGAAGAAGCCTGTGTTGCTCACACCACTGTAACTCTGTTGGCTTCAGAATATTTTTAGCAATGCAGAACCTCGAAGAGTTGGCCGTTATAGTTGTGCTCTCTTATCCCATCTTTTACAAGGAGAACACACGTGCTTTTCCTGCAAGCTCCCTGGTAAGGATGTGAAGCGCTGCTCCGTCAGCACCTGTGGGAAGTTCTACCACGAGTCCTGTGTCCGCAAGTTTGCCACGGCCCTGTTCGAGTCGCGGGGGTTCCGCTGCCCCCAGCACTGCTGCACTGCCTGCTCCATGGACAAGGACATGCATAAAGCCAGCAAAGGTGAGGGCAGCTGCTCCAAGCAGGGAGGAGGCTCAGCTGTGTCACTGCAGTAACAACTGATCCAGTTCCACCCTCTAACACAGCAAGGAATGAGGGTTTCCTTCTCAACGAGGTGATTAACTGAACTCTCTCTGGGTGGGAAGCAGCTGGCAGACTACTGTAGAGTGTACCTGGATCTACACTCCTGGTCAGCTGGTGGTGCCGGGTTTAATGGAAGGGTTCGTAGCACGAGGCCAAGGAATGTTGTTTTTTAAAGACAGTTTGTAGTGGCCTTTAGAACAATTATTTTTCAAGGAAAATATCCGTTTAGAATGGAGACAAAATATTTAAGCAAAACAAATGGATTCTAGAATGATGAAAGTTTTTCTCAACGGTTTTAAAGTGCAAGTTAAGGGTTAACACTTGAGAAACTTTTTTTTAAAAAAAAGATGTAACTGTTTGTTTTGAATCCAGTACTTCCATTGGAAGAGCCCCAGCCTTGTGTCTGCCTGTGGGGGACCTCTGCTCCTTGGCTGGACTCCATGGTCCTGGAGGCCTTGCCCTGCTGCAGTGGTGCTGTGCCCCGGGTGACGCGGTGCCTCTCACTGTGTTCTGTTGCACAGGTCGCATGGCGAGGTGTTTGCGGTGCCCCGTGGCCTATCACTCGGGAGACGGCTGCATCGCCGCCGGGAGCTTGTTTGTGTCATCCCACATCCTCATCTGTAGTAACCATTCCAAAAGGACTCACTCCTCATCAGCTGTAAATGTAGGCTTTTGTTTCGTTTGTGCAAGAGGTGAGACACTTGGTTTTTCCCTGTTTTATAGTTCCGTTGTCACTTGTGCAGTTTAGTGATAAAAGCAAAGTATTTCATGAGGAACTCCTCCCTTAGGGCTCACTGGGGTTAAATGCTGCCTGGGATTTTTTACTTTTATTTAATTTCATTTTATTTTGATCAACAGTTCTCATGAGATTCCACTTGCTGTCCATAACATTTGGTAGTCAGAAGCAGTGATAGGCACTCGGGCTGATTTGTTTGTTCTGTAGGGAAAAGTGAATCCTAATCCCTCAATTCTAGCCATTGCACACTGAGAATGGCTGCTGTGTTATTAACCACTGTATTAAGCAGAAGGGGATTCTTTCACCACTCCAAAACGTAAAACTGTTTAAGTTTTTAAGGCTAAAGGAAGGGTTTACTCATGAACTAGAAAAAAATCATTTTAATTTATAACTGCCATCACATTTGAGAACTTTGAAAGAAAACCTTTAGCAGTACTGTATGAGCAGGTTTCATACGGGGCTTTCCTATATGCCAAAGTTCTCTTTTTTTTCTTTTACTTTTTTCTTTTTTTCCCCACGTGTTACTTTTATGGCTCTTCAATCCACCAGGGTTCTGCCAGATAGCAGCTTTAAAACTGTTGGTGCATCAGTTGCTTTGGTCTCAAAATTCAAAAGTACCAGTGTTCTTAGGTGTTGGAATAATACTAATATGTACCTTCTGCAGAATTTTAGCAGTTTATATTGGACGTGTTCTCTGCAGCAGCTTTGAGAGTCACTAATAAGGAAGTGAAAGTGAACTGGATCCTGAAGTTACTTGTTTTCACTTGTGTTCATTCAGGTGGAGATGTAGTTTGCCTTGACTTTGCAAGAGCAGAGTAGTAATTACAGATCTCTGAATGGTAAGGGATAGTTGGTGCCACAATAATTTCCTTTCTGCCTCCTTTCTTTTCCTTTCCTTTTCTTACTTCCAAGTAATTTAGGAGCCATCGTGAAGGATTGTGTTTAAAATAAAATATTTTAAAAACCATGTAGAAAGAAGTTGGTTGTTTCTAGAGTCAGAGGAGAATCAGTAAAAGCAGTTTCTGTGTGAGATAGAGGAGTTCCATAATATTTTCAGCACTTTGGGTTTATTTTTTTCTCTCAGTTGTCTGGAGTCAGGCTGGTTCCAGGATCAGATAGTTTTCCCTGGACCTTCCTGGTTTGAGTGTCAGATTAGGGATGTCTCTTGGCAAGGGCCAAAGTGGGAAGCAGAGGCAGGCTGCTGCCAGGGGCTCATCCTCAGTGGTTTGTTCTCTGCCACTTTCAAACCACTGTTCTGCTGTGGTATTAAACACATCTCACGATACTGGGGAGCTAAATCCAGTCCTTTGAGTCCTTTATTAACCTGTGGGCAGCTGATCCAGGTGCCCGAAGCTGACCTGAGATCCAAATATCCTGGAAGAACCTCCTTAGAGGTCCCTCTGCTGAGCCTTGGCAAATGGAATTCTCTGTCCTGTGTGTTCCCGAAGTCATAGTTACGAGAACTTGAACAGTGACAAACCACTGCCGCTGCCTGAATCTTCTGTCTTGCAGCAACTCTCTACTTGTTCTTCTAGAACGTTCTTGTGGGATTTCTTTCCACTAGGTCTAGCTGGAATCGGGAGCCAGAGTGTTGAGAACAGCACTTGGGGTAGGGGCACTGAGTACCTACTCAGAAAGAAATGCTGAATGCTTTAGAAATCCTTGGGCATCTCTGTGTGAGAATGGTGATTTAATTAGTCTTGATTGCTCTCAGAACCAGGGACTTTGTATTTAGGTGCAGTTACTGAAGTGAGGAATGTAGATGTGGCAATCTGTAAATACAAACCTGTTTATGGTGAAGTACTTGAAATACGAGATAGTGTAAGACTTCTTATTCACCTTCCTGCAGTACCCTCCATTGAGCATGTCACAGTTCATGACTGCATGTGTGGATCCCCCTCGTTTCAGGAATTCTCCTGAGGATGTGTGTCCAGGTGGGCTGACACCATTCTCCTTACTGCACTGTTTTAGGCACCCTGTTGCAAGAGCTTCTTTACAGCCCTCAGCCGTGTGTCCCCCAGGGAAAGAACCTCTTGGTAGCTCATCTTTCCTGCTTCTTTGGGGCTCAGTTGCTCTGCTCTTCCTGTGAGTTGCTGGCCAAACTCTTCTGCTCTGTAGCTCTGGACTCTCACCTGGCCTGCCTGGCTCTTTGAAGCGACACAGAGAAACTTTTCTCTGTGGGAAGGACAGAGAAATGCAAAGGCCTGGTGTGGAATGGGGACATGTAGGGAACAGCATCCTGGACTGCTCTGGAGCAGCCCTGGGAGGACAGGCTTCATCACCACAGCCGGGGTCTCAGGGATAGATTTGTAGTGAGTGGGATGGTGAGTTCTCATACCCAAAGTCTGAGCATTCCATTTGCAGCCCCAGCTCGGAGCTGGACCCTGTTGCTGTGGGACCATCACCCCCTGCTCTGCTGTGTGGGAGGGAGGGGGGAGCCCGCAGAGTCAAACTGTTGCTTCTCCTCTGCTTTTCTGTAGATGCACAAATGAGGGATAAAAGCACAATTGAAATTCCACTTAGAAGCAGCTTATTCAGCACAAGATTTTCCAGTTAAGTTTCGAGCCTCTCCAACATAACCTCTTTGTTAAGCAAAGAAGCTTTCTGTCAGACTTTCCTTTTTCTTCATTTTATCCTTTTTTCATTCCCACATACACATTAGAGGTGGTCATTTGGTTTATTTGCTTTTTCCTTCATGGAATCATGGGTAGTTTCATTGCAACTCATCTCTTTCTGTTTGTTTCGTATAGGGCTGGTAGTGCAGGACCATTCAGACCCCCTGTTCAGTTCCTATGCCTATAAGTCCCACTACCTACTGAATGAGTCAAATCGTGCTGAGTTGATGAAATTACCTATGATTCCTCCTCCTTCGTCAGCTTCCAAAAAGAAATGTGAGAAAGGTAACCAAAATAGTTTCTTTCCCTTTAATTTACTTTCGCTTTTTCTATTTTTTTTCTCTTTAAATCAACGGAGAAATGTCTGCTTGTCCCCCCACTGACTGCTTTCAGTGACCTTCACTCATGGTTATTGTGAGCCTGTGTTTATGTTGGCAATTTTTATTTATTTTTTTAAATTATTATTACAAAAGGGCTTAAAATAATTGCTGTCACTAAATTCTCCTTGAAAGAGGTTCAGCCACTCTGTATCTGGCCTGGGCTATTCCAGCTTCAGGGAACTGTTTGCACAGCAGTGTGAAGAGAGGGCAAATGGATCTTGATGCTGTTGCTGTTCAGTGTTTACCTGGATGGTGTAAAACCACTTCTTAAATTGATTTGACGTGTAGAATAAGAGAGGGGTGTGCTGTTTCAGATCTTGTGCAGAGCCTGAGAGAAGAGAGGATGTTTGGGACTGGACAAGGGTGGGTGTTGTGTCCATGCAGAGGATGCCAGAGGGGGAAGGCAGCGAGGTTTGACCTGTGTGTGTCCCCACTAGTCCCTGGGCCTTGTGTCCCACCTCTACCACTTGAAATTTCCCCCCAGAAATCTGATTCTCTGGGAGCTTTCAGAGCCAGTGCCCCGTTATCCAGACCAAGTCAGGTTGTTTTGAGCATTTCTAGAGCAATGGCTTCCAGTATTCCTGTAATTCCTGAGAACAAGAATTATTTTGAGCCCTGTGCTTAGCTTGAGCCATATCTGCCTAATGCATCCTGAGAACAATGTTGGGTTTTTTTCTTGCTTAGCACTGACAATTTTGTGTTTGATTTTGTTTGATTTTTTGCATCTCTTGGCATTTTCCCATCTCGGATAATGTTTCAGTAATTTGTCTGTATTTCCTCTGCAATTACGTTTGCAAAAAAATACTTTAAAAAATTTCGTTATGGGTTTGGGGAGCTCTGAAGGCTCCATATGACTGGATTTTACTGGTTTTAGCAGAGGAAATACAGTTTTGGTCATGCAACTGGATTGTTTCAAGGAATGCTTACTGTGACATGCAATGATCAGTTAATGCAACGATATTTTGGGAAGTCTACAGGTGGACAAGATTTTCTGATAAAGGTTTGAAAGTGACTATTTGCACTTCCTTTGTTATTGTGATTGAAAATTGCTATGAATACTCAAGTCGCTCCCAGATTTTCCATCTGAAACACAGAAACCTGTTAATTTTTAAAAATATATATATAGATCTATAAAAATGTATGTATATGTTTTTATATGCCTACAGATATAAAATATTACAATATGTGTAATGTACCAAGTCATATTTTATGAGCTGCTTTGTTGAGGGTGACTTAGAGATGTGCTGTGGCTCTCCACACTTAATATAGCTGCCAAAATGCAGGCCAGGCAAAACAACTTTCACCCAATTAAATGTAAACCTCAGAAATTCATGTGAATTCTCACGCTGAGGTTCGCTCTGTGTACCACGATCTTTTGGGCTGGGGACGTCTCCTATGTGTCTCATTCTGCTTTATGTACTGGGCTCATCCCAGTAAATTTTTTTGTGGAATAAACGCACTTATTACAATTGTTTTTCCTGTTCTTGCTGCAGAAAAGCATTGATCAACCTATAGGCTGCAGGGTTGGTGCTCGCTAACGATTGCTGGGGGTTCAGTCAGAACAATGTTGATTGAAAAAGGATGTCTTAAAAATGTGGGGGTTTGTCATTGTTTTGGCCATCACCAAAGAGCTAAAAGCTGGCAGCACTGCTCTCAGCTGCAGTGCTTCCCTCAGGAGTGGTGCTCCTCCTGCCAACTCACCTCGTGTTTAAATCTTCAGCTGCTTTTTTGTGTGTCTGATGCAGTTAAGAGTCACAACTTGCCCTTGGATGAATCACTGCACAGTCCTTTTTGAACCAACATTGTTAAGTTTGACTTGATCCCTTTCTTTTGCCATTTTTCTGTGGGGCAATAGGAATGTAGAGTGGATGATGTAAAGTGAATGTCGATTGCTGTGCACATAGGGAGCACATCCTGACTTCTACAAACCAAGCAGGGCTTCTTTGTTTCAAGGTGGCAAACTGTTGTGCTGTGAGTCCTGCCCAGCTTCCTTCCACCCCGAGTGTCTCAGCATAGAAATGCCTGAGGGATGCTGGAATTGCAATGACTGTAAAGCTGGGAAGAAGCTGCGGTACAAGCAGATCGTTTGGGTCAAGCTTGGGAATTACAGGCAAGTTCACCATCTGGGGGTTTTAATGCTGTGCATGTTTTAATGTACTCTGGAATTGCAGGAAATAAAGCAGCTCTGTCATCGTGATCAAGAACTAGAAATACAGTAATTCATCTGCTTTGTGTCAGACACGGATGTCACCCTTGGAATGCAATTCCCCTGCTTTTCCCAGGCAGTGGTGGGCATGGGATTGTACTTACCTTTGCTCTGTAGAGCATGATCATGGTATGGAGCACCAGGGGCTGGTTTGAAGCCCAGCTGTCCTTGCTGGTATTTGCTTTAGTCACCTGCAGCAATGCAGATGTTTACAGGGGATCCTGGAAACCCACTCTCAGGCCACAGATGCTCTTAAAAGGTTTTTCCAAAATTGGGAGGAAGAACTTTGTGTTTTGCTTCCCAGGTGTTACCAGCAGGAGCCTTGGCCATGTGAGGAAGGAATTAATTTCCCTGTGAAAAGAAAATGGCTTTTATTTCTCCATCCCATTAGCAAACTGGGAAGCTTTGGTTCAGGGAACTTATGTTGTTCTTTTCTCTCCCACTCTGCAGGTGGTGGCCAGCAGAGATCTGCAATCCCAGGTCTGTGCCTCTCAACATACAGGGCCTCAAACATGATATCGGGGACTTCCCAGTATTTTTCTTTGGTTCACATGACTACTATTGGGTACACCAGGGCAGAGTTTTCCCTTATGTTGAAGGAGATAAAAGCTTTGCTGAGGGGCAAACTAGTATTAACAAGACCTTCAAGAAAGGTAAAATCAAACAAAGTTTATAGTGGTTTATGACAAAAATTCCACGTGTTTGTGTCTCCATCACCACTTAACCTGCATGGGAATATTATGTGACTAGTGTTCTGTGTTCACGTGAAATCCAAGCATTGTGTCGATCCCTTGACTGCAGATAAAAATGTGTTTCTTTTAAGTGCCTACTCATTGTGTGTTGTTGTGGGCCGGTTCAATTCTTCCACAAACTGGGAAACGTTAAGATGGAGCTCAGGCTCTGCTGCATGGGATCATTGTTCAGTATCTCGGTACCTGCTGATAGATTCATGATAAACAGCAATGACTCATTTTTAGCTTGTCTTTTTGTTAATACAATTCTATTCCTAGCATTAAAAAAATCAATTTAAATAGATACATGTACGTGTTCGATTAGCAGCAGCTGGGGCTAATTGCTTTCTGTTCTGAACTCCCTGCACAGCACTTGAAGAAGCAGCAAAGCGCTTCCAGGAGCTGAAAGCACAAAGAGAAAGCAAAGAGGCATTGGAAATTGAAAGGAATTCAAGGAAACCTCCACCCTATAAACACATTAAAGTGAGTTGGCTTCTTTGGTTTTGGTTTTTAACCTGAGTATGAGTCAGTATGGCCAGAGAAGTTTTGGCTCCCCCATCCCTGGCAGTGTTCAAGGCCAGGCTAGACAGAGCTTGGAGCAGCCTGGTCTGGTGGAAGGTGTCCCTGCTCATGGCAGGTGGTTGCAATGGAATGAACTTTAATGTTCCTTCCAAACCAAACCATTCCATGATTCTGTGATTCTGAGTTGTGTGCTTAAACCAGTGTTTGCAACAATTGAAGCTTAAAGACATTCACATAGATAATTTTGCTGTTCTTTTCACAAATATTCTGTTGTGTCTTATAGTGCCATTAAAACACGAGATGAAACCATTATTTTCTTGCCTTCTCATGTCAGTTGTTGACTGTGCTTTCCTTGTGCATTCTCTTCATCCTCTACTCTTCTCCTCCTTTGCTCCCCAGTCCAACAAGGTGATAGGGAAGGTTCAGATCCAGGTGGCTGACCTGTCGGAAATCCCCCGCTGTAACTGCAAGCCATCGGACGAGAACCCGTGTGGGCTGGAGTCGGAGTGCCTGAACAGGATGCTGCAGTACGAGTGCCACCCGCAGGTGTGCCCGGCCGGGGAGCGCTGCCAGAACCAGTGTTTCACCAAGAGGCTCTACCCCGACGCCGAGATCATCAAAACCGAGCGGCGCGGCTGGGGCCTCCGGACCAAAAGGAGCATTAAAAAGGTACAGTGACCCGGGACAAAGGCCGTGACAGCCATCAGGGTGGGTCGAGGTGAGAACGCTGAGCTCTGTACCTCCAGCATGAGGGCACTGTGAGTGTTTTAACCCCTCAGCAGCTGCCTGGCTGCACAGAGTGATGCCCAGTGCTCATTGTTGACTCCTTGTATCAAGGTGTCTCTCACACCCTAGCTCTTCCAAATTCCCTTAGGCTTGTAGGGCTACTTTTAAACGTGGATTTTAGCCATTAGTTTTAGTAAATTTACAATTTTTGAAATCTGTGCTTCATGAAAATAAAACAGAGGTATGTGGTGAAAATAATTATTGTAACAATTAGCGTTCCTGAGGACCCTGTGAGTATTATAAGGTTGTCCTTTTTAAAAGAAAGCAGGAAAGTTGAAAGGATTTTAGAGAGCTGATGACTGTCTTGTTAATGAATGCAGGAACAGGGTTGGGCTCTCCTGCCTTTTATTCTGAGAAGGTTTATTGCTTGGACAACAAGTACCTGATGGACACATTCACATCCTGTCTACAAGACCATAAAATGTAATGCTTTTTGTGATGATAAGAGGATTTTTTTTATAGGAAATGCATTGCTCCCCTTTATCATCATGAATAGGATCCATGGATTTCTTATTTTTGTCCTGCTTCCCTCTGCAGGGTGAGTTTGTGAATGAGTATGTTGGGGAGCTCATTGACGAGGAGGAGTGCCGGCTGCGGATCAAACGTGCACATGAGAACAGCGTCACCAATTTTTATATGTTAACTGTAACCAAGGTGAATATTATGTCTTGTTCAATGCAAACTGTCACTGCTCAGCAGGAAAACTTGTTCCCTTTTTAAGTACTAAACACGTCTTTGTCTTTTTCCTTGAAGGACCGAATAATAGATGCTGGCCCAAAGGGGAACTACTCTCGTTTTATGAACCATAGTTGTAATCCAAACTGTGAAACGCAGAAGTGGACAGTGAATGGTGACATTAGAGTTGGACTGTTTGCTCTTTGTGACATTCCTGCAGGTAAAAGAATGGCACTATTTGGTGTGTTTATTTTTGTCTTGCACTGGCCAAGTTCCTCTCTTGGAATCATGGGGGTTTTTTCCTTCAAGTTCCTTAATAGCAGTGACGTATTTAGAAACTTTGTCATTCATCGGAGTGGAGACAATATTTAGGTTCCAGTTTAAGGAGGAGTCTTACAGTTATAAACACTGATGAAATGTCGTTGTCACAGGCCTGTTGTTCCTCAGTTGTCCGTGTGGGTGAATTGGTTTTCTCTGATTTATAGGAATGGAGTTAACATTCAATTACAATCTGGATTGCCTGGGCAATGGCAGGACTGAGTGTCACTGCGGAGCAGAAAACTGCAGCGGCTTCCTGGGAGTGCGTCCAAAGGTACGTGAATGGACAGCAAAGCTTCTCCTCCCAAATCCAGAAATTCTTTGGGGCAAGGAAGGGGTTTTGATTTAACTCTTTAACCTATGTAATACTTTTCAACCCTTGAAAGTCTCTTAAGGATTTTAGAGTGTGCCCTGCAATGTTGTTGTGTCAGGGGGGAAGTTATTAATTTACCAAACTGTTAATTCAGAAACGTCTGAATGGGCACTTCTGGCTTTTAGACCTTAACAGCTTTTTTGAGTGGATCTAATTTAAGCAGAATTCATGCAAGTAATAACCGAAAGTGGGTTTATAAGTGACCATGTGCTGTGATTTTGCCCTTGTTAGACAGCGTTTGCAACGGCAAATGAAGAGAAGGTGAAGAATGCAAAATTAAAGCAGAAGAAACGGAAAATAAAAACAGAACAGAAGCAGATGCATGAAGACAACTGTTTCCAGTGTGGAGATGGGGGAGAGCTGGTCATGTGTGATAAGAAGGACTGTCCCAAAGCATACCACCTCCTATGCCTTAACCTGACTCAACCACCTTTTGGTAAGAGCAATTGTGTAGCTCTTTCCTTCCTGCTGCAAGACAAATGTTTGAGCTGAAATTCAGTGCTCATTTGCATGAAAGTCAGCATACTTGCTTTTGCATTACCACTCACTTTTAGCTGTGCAGCAGGTGATTTTTCTAAACAGAACTGGTGGGCAGAGGCTTTGCCATACTTTTTAGTGTTGTTCTTGTTGTATCGCTCTCTTGGATCCAATTTCTTCCTCTTTCTTTGACTGGAACACAGGCATCATCTTGGTGTCCCAGGGGCACCAAGCACAAATCAAATGACAATTCAAACATTGGCAAAGCCAACAGAATGTTTAAGGCTGAACTAATGCTTCCTTTGGAGGTGCCTTCTGAGCAGGGCAGTGTCCACAGCAATGAGAGATGTTCTCATTGGAAAATGAAAATGTACAAAACAAGCTCCATCTTGCAAGGACATTTGGTGCTTTGATGCCAGAGGGTGTAGTTTTTACTGTTTTAAGCTCTGGTTGTGCATGCAGCAATTATTTGGGCCAAGAGAGACCTAAAAAATGCAAAATAAGAACTGTGTCCAGTCAGATTCTTATAAATGAGAAGGAGCAGTAGTAGCCACAGTAAGAGCTGATTTTTCTGAACTTTTTTTGTATTCACCTGAGCAATTCCAACATGGAGTGAGGGTTAAAGGTCAATGCTGTCCCTCAAATGCACTAATTCCAGCTTCCTGTCTTTTTCTCCCCACATCCTCAGGAAAGTGGGAATGTCCGTGGCATCAGTGCGACGTCTGTAGCAATCCTGCCGTTTCCTTCTGTGAGTTTTGCCCCCATTCCTTCTGTAAGGATCACGAGAAGGGAGCCCTGGTGCCGTCGGCGCTGGATGGCCACCTCTGCTGCTCCGCACACGACCCCAAATCTCCCGTGGCACCCGAGTACTGGAGCAAGATCAAGTGCAAATTGGAAGCACAGAATGCTGTGGAAGAGGCAAAGGAGTGAAATTGGTTAAAGACAAACGTGGGAGGGGAGAAGAGGGGCAACAGGCGACGAACTCAGAGAGACTGTGATGCCACACTCAGTCTTTGTGCTCAGAGCTGTCGCGTGTGAGCTGGAACGGGACCATTGACCTGAGCGAGCAGAACCAGGCAGTGGCGTTCAGTTTTTATTGTTTGGTCTTTCTTTTACCCTTGAATGTGCTACAGCAGCTCTTACTGTTGGAAACCAGGAACGTCTTGGCCTTCGAAGAAAACCGTAGACCTTTTGACAGTGAAAAGAATATTCTGTTTAAAATAATGTTCTTTGAGTGTAGAAAGCAAAGCATAGCAACATATTTATTTATTTAATAATTTTGAAAGGGTGTTGAAGATCTGGCTTTGATCAGTCAACGTGTCTTTAAAAACAAAACAGCGAAGCCAACGTAACTTTTGTGTCTAGTTTATGGAAAGAGCAAAGCCTCCCTCCTCTGTAATGCTGAGGTGCCAAACAGACAGGTGTGGGTGTCAGACCAGGTGACTCTGAAATGCCTCTGTTCCAGTACTTACTGTTAAAGGCATTGGAGAAGGTAGGTTGTCTCTCGTGTTAACTTATGAATATTTTTGTGAAGCTTTTCCTGTGAGAAATCAGGTGTGTCACTTCTTGAAAGTGCTCATAACAGGAGGTCTGGCAGTGTTTAAGGAGGGAAGAGGTAGTGGTTCCTGGCTCCAGAGCTGCACTGGGTGTTTGCAGATAGGTGAAAATTCAGAGTTTAATTGTGCAGTGGTCATTTCTTTATCCTGCCCAAGTTGGAAACCTTTCCCAGGCAGGAGAGGCTCCCAGTCTCTGTCAAAGCTGAAGTCAGGCTGAAGTCAGTCCTGCTGGTGGGTTTGTCATCTGCCACGTTTACACTGGTTTGGTGGCAGGTACTGAGTGTGATTCTTCAGTGCTGCCTTCTCGGGCTCTGTGTGGCTCCAGGGAAGACCTGAGCACATAAGGAACCCAACCTGTGTGCGTATTGGTTTTGTTGGAACATTTAGGGATTTTTTTTTTTTTTTTTTTTCTGAGAGAGATCTAATTTAATCTTCATTGTTAATGGATCTGAAGAACATCTCGGCACTTCCTTGATGAACAGGGTATTTTGTGTCTGGGTAAAGGGCCATATCCCAACAGCCAGCTGGAGCCTGAGGAGATGGTTCTCTCTTGGATTTCCTCTGTTAATCAGAGAGGCAGACTCCTTCAGTGTGGCTTTGGAAGTGGCTTAGGTTGGCTCCTGCTCCAGATTTTCTTTAGAAGACCTATTTTGCTCCATTTCTTTTATGCAAGGAGCCACGGGACACTGGTGTCCCCAGGCTGGAGTTAGTTTTGGTGACCCTTCTCCCCCAGCCCACGATCTTACCGCGCACTGTGTGTCCCCCCTGCCCTGGTACAGCGAGTACTCCTGACCTGTGTACTGATAGTAGCTACTCCCTGCCAGCCTTTGCTCATGGGTGTTTAAAATAATCAAGTATTGCTGGCATCTGGCTGTGTTCAGCCTTGGAATGAAGAAGCTTGTCTCTGGAAAACTGTTTACACAAACCTATGGGAATACGGAGAATTCTCAGATAAAGGAAATAGGCTGAAAAAGTCCATGTGGGATTTAGAACACATCTTGCCTCTGCCTGATGTCCTTCTCATCCTCAAATTTGTGTACAGGAGGAAAGTTTTTTGTGCGTGCAATTGTAGAATGACAGGATACACTACAGTCCCTGAGCAGCTGCTGTGCCGTGGACTCGGCTCTGAGCACCTGCCCACGCCCTCCCTGGGAAGGCACATCCTGCAGGTGTCTGGGACAGTCCTGGGACAGTGGCTCTTGGGGTCCCTAAAGCACTTCATGCTGTGGGCTGTGCTCTGGTGGGGCTCTGACACTAACCCTGCTGGAAAGCAGTGCTGGAGTTTGGAGTTTCTTTACAAAAAGGATTTTATTTTTCTGAGCGTTTTGTGTGAGAAATGTCTCTTCTTAAGCTCTTACTGAGGATGGTTAACCTTCTCAGAAATTCCAAACATGGCTCTTGCTATAGTGTTTGTAGGGCCTGAAGTGTTCACTTTATATTATTTATTAGGCTTGTTAGTGTTCAGTGATTTTTCTCCTGGGAAATCAGAGGGTTCTGATGTTGCAGGTATCAGCTGATGTATACATTTTATATATAATACATATATTAAATATATATATCAGATACATTGTTGACATTGTGCTGCCATGTGAGCACACCAACCTGCTCCCTTCATTCCCTGTCCGTGGTGACTTGCTGAGCAGAGGGAAATGGTGTGGCAGCACCAGGACACTTCAGGAGTGTTGGGCAGGACCATCAGCACCCACCTTGGCCATGCTGGGGCACTGAGAGTCACAGGACATGGGAGGGTCACAGAGGGCTTAAAACTTGTCAGATGCTGTGACTGAGGCTGCTGCTCCTCCTGTGCCACCCCAGTCAATGTCTTGGTTTACTTTGTGTTCAAACTTACTACAGGTGCTTCTTTTTTCCACCAAAAAAAAAAATAAAATTATGAGTAACAGCCAACAGCTGGGCTTAAACTCAGACGGGAAGGTTTGTGAGGTTGGTGCAGTTTGTGAACAAAACGCTGAACTGAACAGAAGGTGAACCTTTCATAAGGCTTTAACATTGTGAGATGAGAAAATGCCAGTTCAGAGTATCTTGGTGACTGGAGGGGCTGTTCTGAGTGCCAGAATCAGATGTTAAAATGCACATTTTCTACTGTGTCTTTGCAGACTGAGTAACCAGAATGTTATTCCTTAGTGCAATTCCTTTGTAAGAAAAAGATTGCACAGCTGTTCTGATGAATTGGCTTCAGCAGAGGAGGAGGCAGCTGCTGAATGAATTTGGGCTGCAAAATAAGGAATCTTGGATAGTTTGGTCGTTTCATGCTGAGGCCTGGAGGAAATCCACAAAACTGGTGATTTTGGTGGAGAACTGCAATGTGCTGTTCCAGCCTGTTGGTTGTGCCTTCATGGGAACACACTGACACGCTTTTGTCTTAGTTTCATGTTGAATTTTGGGGTGGTCCCATACTTCTGGTGACCCCGCCAGCTTCCAGCTCTGGCACCTGGGCAATGCCTGAGCTGCTCTGCCCAGGTAGTGGAGTTTGTGGTTTACTGGAGCTTTTCCTCTGCAGCTGCATCTGAGCACAGCACAGACGTCCTGCAGCCCTTGGCTGGATGAGTCTAGAAGGTAGAATTCCATGGTTTTGTGATTCCAGTGGTGCAGGGGCTGGTTCCACCATTCCTGAACACACGGTGCAAGCATTAGCTGTTGTGGCTGTCAGATTATTGTATAGACTTGTCCTGTCTGTAGACTGTTGAAGGCATTTGCAGCTCAGGAAGGCAATTTTGTGGGCAAATCACCTTCTCTGGTCACCACATGGTCTTGAAGAATCTGTTTAAATGGAGTAGCAGGGCTGGAATGTGGATTTTTTGGCCTTTCTTCTAAAAAAACCCAACTTCTTGTATCTTCATTTCAGGATAGAATGGGAAAGACACAATTACTAGACATAATTATCAATGAGCATAAAATCTGTATATATTGAAACTTTACAGAATTATGTGGGTAGGGAGGGAGGGTGGGAGGGGGGTGTCTGACGCTGATACGGAGAAGTCACTTTAACATGGAAACCTCTGCCTCATCGAATTCAGGGTTTAATGTACTTGAAGCTCTGCGGTTCCTTTTACAGCTTTTTTATTTATACATAATTTTTTGTATAACTGCATTGAAGATGTCCTTGACTTCCCCCAAGTTCCTTCCTGCTTCCGCTGTACGGTGGATCCACGGCAATCGGGAGGGTTTGGAAGCTGTCTCGGAGGTGTGTGTTCACCAGGTGTTGCGTGGGAGGCAGCGACCTTGGAGCGATGCTGTCCCTTAGCTTCCCATTCCCATCAGCTTTCCCCACCGTTTCTCTTTGTGTAGCAAAAACATTTGCACTTACAATCCACTCCTACACGCTGGATGTGTTCCCGGTGTTGTTCTGAGTTAAAAAAAAAGTAAAAAAAAAAAAAAAAAGAAAAAAGAAAAAAAAAAGAGAAAAGCTGTTCCCTATGATACTGTATTCCTGAGTGAGCAGCTCAGGTCCGTGTTCCCCTGGGAGGGGTCTCGTCATTCCGGAGTGGGAGGTGGGGAGCAGGATCTGTGCTTTGTGTAGGGGATTTCTGTGATTAATGTGAATCAAAAAGGGAAAACACATGCGATTTGCCAAAGCCATTCACCATTCTCTGTTCCCTGAGGCTGTGCCCTCCCCGTGCCACCGCCAGCTCAGGGGGGCAGGCGGCTGCCTGGGGTCTCCTCTGGAGATCCCAACCGAGTGGAGTCCCCTCCAGAGATCCCAGCCGAGTGGGGATCCTCTCGGAGACCCCGTTGAGCAGTTCTCACTCGTGTTTGGGTCATCAACAGGCTGGATGAACCCCCCATGTTCCATATTCCCAGGTGGAGCTGTGTGTCTATCTGTGTCACTTTTCCAAGGAGCCGGTGGCATTGCCACAGCCCCCGGGGTGATCATGTCCCGTTTGAGCCGGGGGGTCGGGGGGATTTGCAGTCGGGGGGCTGGGAGGACCCCAGCCCATTTGTCTCCACGCGAGTGATGTTGCACAACACAGATCCCTGCGGATCCACCTCCATCCCCATGTGCTCTGTAAGATGGACCTTTGTAGAGTTGTTATTTCTGTAGACTTTGTTTATCTGTAACAAACTTTGTAGATTCTGTGAAATGTTATTTTAATGAAATCACTCGAGTCTTTAATAGCAAAGCATCGATATTCACCGAAGTCGGTATCGAGGAGTTTTTGGACGCTGACACAGCCCTGACACTAACGAGGAGTGTCCGATTCCACGGGGCATTACTGTATTATGACTTGATGTTGCCACATAGACTTTGAGATATCCGATATTTTGGGGGTTTGTGTTGGCCTCTGTCCTCTTGCATAGTGTGAAGCCTGTAAAGCTGGTTCCCTGTACATAGATAGCTCCTGTCCTCTAGGTAGAGCGTATCGAGACTTGCCTGTAATATTTTAGCTTCTTACTGACTGTGTGTGATGGTAGAACATATAATTTTTGTACATTCTATTTACTGAGATGTTGCTTTTTTTATTATTATTATTTTGATTTTATTTTACAAGTACTCTGGAATTCAGATGTGGTTTTTTTGGTTTGTTTTGTTTCCGGGGGGGGAGGGGGGGGGGGGGGTGATTTGAGGGGTTTTTGTTGGCTTTTTTTGTTTGTTTGTTTTGTTTTGTTTTTCCGTGAGGATTCCTTCGGAAAGGTTTTTAAATGACATTCCACTGATCTGAAATTTTTTTTTTTGCTTGAGGTTGACTTCAATAAATCGTTCTGAATGTTCCAACGCTGCGGTGCCTCCGTTGCGCGTCGCGGCGCCGGGCTGGGGCGGATAACGGGGCTCTGCTGCGCGGTCCCTCCTCCGGGAGGGCGGCGGGCGCTGCGCTCGCTCCGCCCCGGGGGCGGCGGCTCTGCGGGCGGGCAGTGGCCATGCGGCGAGCGGAGCTGGCGGCCGAGACGGCGCTGCGGGCGCTGCTCCTCGCAGCCTTCGGGTGGGTGGCTGGATGGGTGGGGGACCCCCGCCCTCCCGGTGCCGCCCCCCCCCGAGCTCATTGTCCTTGTCTCCTTCCAGCGTCATGGAGTTCCTGCCGCCCTTCCAGCGCGTGGTGCAGCCCGAGGAGATGTGGCTCTATAAAAACCCCTACGTCGAGGTGGACCGCGTTCCCACGGCGCTCATGTTTGTAAGTTTACGGCGTGCTTTGGGTTGGAAGGGACCGTAAAGATCATCTTGTCCCCTCCCACCATGGGGGATGTCCCCCCTTCCATCGGACGAGGTCTCTCCAAGCCCCACCCAACGTGGCTGTGAACGGCTCCAGGGGTGGGGCATCCACAGCGTCTCTGGGCAGCCCGTGCCGGGGTTTCCTGCATTTACTTCTGTGGGGTTTTTCTCTGATTATAAACTCTGCCTTTAAAGCAGAGCTGCCGGCCAGAGGCTCGTACTGCAATACCTGCAGCTCCTAATGCACATTGCTGAATGGGTGTGCTGTTGTATCCGTGTGGATGAATAGCTGAAGGGAGGGGTTGGAAGGATGGAGCCAGGCTCTGCTCTGTCCAGGACGAGGCACAAACTGAAACACGGGAATTGCCCCCTGAACACAAGAAAGAACTTTCCTGTGCCGGTGTCTGAGCACTGACACAGGCTGCCCAGAGAGGAAGGTGTCTCCATCCCTGAAGACACTCAGAATCCATCTGGACACAATCCTGAGTGACATTCTCTGAGGATACTGAGCAGGGGGGTTGGACCAGATGGCCCCCGTGGTACCTTTCAGCTCATCCTGTGAGATTTGTACAGACTAGATAAGGCTTCCAGTTACTTGTTGTCTTTGGGAGTTGAAGTTTATAAACTAGTGGGGACTTTGCACTGTTGTCCATAATCTGTTCCACGTCCAGGTGGAACAGGAGGACAAAGATAGCATAGCTCTCGCTATCAGGGAATGCTTTCCTTGCAAGCAGCTATTTTTAGCAGAGTTTTATTATCATATTATTGTGAAATGCTTTCCCGAGGGCTCCAGGCTCTGTGCAGGATTTCCAGGAGCCAGCAGCATGTCAGAGGGTTTGGCTCTCTCTGAAGCAGGTGTGAGATGAGGGACTCATCTGGGTTGGGCAAACTCCCACTTTCCTGGCAAATGGCACTTGGCATTTTCTGCAAGAGGTGGGTACTAAACATTGAGGACAAAAACCCTGTGGTAACATTTGGAATTGGTGGTGCAAAGCACAACATATGCCAGAATTCAGGTGGGGGCAGACTCCTTGGGAGCCTGGCAGCCACACCGTGGATACCCCGGGGTGAAATCCCCAGTGCAGTCGTGGCTGAGATGGGAATCATGATAACTGAATCAGCAGTTCCTGTGGTTTTGCTGACAGAGCGCGGGTGCTGCTGACAGAGCGTGAATGCTGAGGCTTGCAGGGAGGAGAGAGCTGAGGTGCTGGGGCTGGGAACACCCCCAATAACCAGCCAGAGCAGCACTCCCTGCCACAGGAGCTGTCTGAGAGCCCGAGGATGTGCTGGGCTGGTCAGGGCCTGCTGCAAATCCAGCTGGGATGGGTTTGTTCTTCTGGTGGAAGTGCTATTTGGAGAGGACAGCTGCTGCTCGGCTTTGGGGAAGGGAAGTGTACAGACAGTCTTCTTGAGCAGCTGCTGTTTGTGTTCTGGTGAGAGCTTAGAACTGTTTCGCTGGCACCTAAAAATCATCTTCTTTTGTGCAGTTCATTGCATTTCTGTCTCCCTTGTTGCTCATCGTGCTGGCAAGGCTGTTCATGAGCGCCGATCGCGAGGACACACGGGAAGCCTGCCTTGGTGAGCTCCTCCTTGTCCCAGAGGGCAGCAGTTTCAGCCTTGGCTGTGCCTGAATATGCCTGGAAGCTGCACTTTCAGGTGGGGACGACGCTGACGTGACCCCTCTGCTCTCTCATTCAGCTGCCAGCCTTGCTCTCGCCCTGAATGGACTTTTTACAAATGCCCTGAAGCTCGTCGTGGGGAGGTGAGAGACTGGCTGGTTCCCAGCAATGCCGGGAGGGGAGGGCAGGTGAGGCAGAGCTGCAAGAGCAGGGCTAGGAGCTGAATGTGACATGCTGAGCCCAGGAAGGATATGGGTTTTTTCTAGCTGTAAGAACAATTCAGTGTTAGAATAAACACTGGGGCAGGACCTGCTGTCTCCGGCCATCACTCAGGTGGGCTCTCAGGGCCGTGCCGGGCAGGATTGCATTGGCATGGGGGGTGGATGTGGATGCTCCGTGGGTGCCCACACCAATGGCTGTGTGCTTTGTGCTTCACTTCTCTCCCCCAGGCCACGGCCCGACTTCTTCTACCGCTGCTTCCCGGACGGCCGAGCCAACGTGGAGCTGCTGTGCACGGGCGACTCCCGCAGAGTGACCGAGGGGCGCAAAAGCTTCCCCAGCGGACACGCCTCCTGTGAGTGTTCCACGTCCCGTTCCTCCTGCAGCCCTGGGCACCGAGCTGTGGGGAGCAGAACCCCTGGGGATGCCAGCTTGGGTTTGCTTGGGTTGTGTTCATTGGCCTCGTCAGGGGCCTCAAGTTTCCCTCTGCAAAGCAATGTGGTGATAAATGAGGTCAGAAGCTGTCTGTAGCCCTGGGTACAGGCTTCTGTGATCCATCACTCCCATCCTGGTGCTCCCTTAGGTCACAGGGGCAGGAGAGGCTCCCCTGGCAGCCCTTCCACCACAGCAGGAGAGGGTGAGGGTCTGGCTGAGAGCCCTTGGCAGTGCCTGGAGCTGTTGTGAACCGACACTCCTCTGTTCTTTTCCAGTCGCGTTCACTGGTCTCGCCTTCTCCGCCTTCTACCTCGCGGGGAAGCTGCACAGCTTCACTCCAGGCCGGGGGGGCCGGGCCCTGCGCCTCTCTGCCTTCCTCCTCCCGCTCTTCCTCGCCACCCTCATCGCCGTGTCCCGCACCTGCGACTACAAGCACCACTGGCAAGGTGGGTCAGTGTCTGCCTGCACACCTGGACGGGGCTCAGCGGGTGGGGCTGTTGCCAGAGCTGTTCAGAGCCTGCAACAGCAACTCAGGGTTTTGCTTGCTCCTCTGGTGGTAATTCTGGTGCCTCCTGCAGGGTGCTGATGCCTTTCTCCATATTTTTGAAATATATACAAGCTTGGTTTTACAGCCAGGGGTCAGGCTGAAGATCCAACTGAAAAGCTGCTGCTGGAGAATTCCATCTGCAGAGAGGCTTGGGAGGCTGAAGGGATGTTAATTCTTCTCTGGTCTTGCCCACAGATGTGTTGGTTGGCTCCATGATGGGCTTGGTGCTTGCATACCTGTGCTACAGGCAGTACTACCCTCCCCTGACAGACTCCATGTGCCACAAACCATCTCTGTCCAAGCCCAAACCGCTGCCAGGGCATGAGGAGAAGCCTCCAGCTCCCAGCTTCCACCTGGACATCTAGTGATGGGCTCTGTCCTGCTGATCTCTGGATGCCAGGGCAGGGCAAGGCTTTGGGGAGGCTGGTCAGAAGTGGTTCCGATGAGGATAAACCCCCAGGCAGGTGTTCCCTGCAGTGCTGGTGAGTTTCCTGCTCAGGGGCTTGTGTAGCTTCCTTCAGTCAAATTTTATAGGCATCCTCCACTTCGGGCCTGCTGTGAAGTGAGGGGAGCACTTGGGGTGCCACCTTGCAGGATGACAGTCCAGGTGCGAAGGTCCTGAAGCAAGAACTGGGAAAATCTGACAATCCAGTGTGCCCAGTCTGGTGGGAGTTCTTGTGTCCAGTCTGGGAAGCACCAGTGGTCACCTCCCTGCAGTCCAGCTGAGCTGTCCCAGCCCCTCTCATGGGAAATCAAGTGCAGGACCTGCCAGCCTTGAGTTTTTTCTAATTTGCCAAATAAAGGAGTTTAATTTTTTTAATGAGCTGTGGTACCAAAACTTTACTTCAAGGCCTGGGTTGTTGCTGTATAAGCCATTTCCTCTGGTGTCTGCAGGGGTTGCTGGTGGGTGCTCATTTTGTACCTCTTTCCTTGTGGCTTTAATGTAGTTGTAGGGAGATGACAGCAGAAAATGAAATGGTGTCTGAGAGCATCCCTGCACCTGTGTGAGAACATCCCTTAACCTGAGAGCATCCCTGCCCAGGTGCTTGTTTCCCTGCACACCGTTTGTCTCAGACAAGGCAGGGCAGTGCTACTGAGACCCAGGGCCAGCTGCCTGGCAGGACTGTTTGAGCAGTTATTTGTCTCTGGTCCCCTCCGCAGACAAGGTGTAGTTTCATCAAAGGTCTGGACATGCAAACAGCACAGGTGAGGCTGTAGCAGGGCAAGGCAGATGAGTCAGTAATGAAACACCACCTCATCAGCTGCAGTTTGGGCCCTCTATGACCCTGCAGCTTCAACAGAGTTACAAAAATAGTTTCCTTTTCCCTAGAACTGCACAGGTGAATTCTCAGCCCCTCCCTTTCCCCCCAGACATGCACATACCACAGTCATCTACTTATTTATTTTGGCTTTTACTGGAAAAGACATTAAATAACATTTAAAATGTATTTAACTTTTTTCTTTTTTTTTTTTTTTAACAAAGTGCATAACTTAAAAAGCTGATCATTAGTGTCCTATGTTAAGACTGTTCCTTTTCCTACTCCCACAGGAGACTTTTTAGCCAACAGTAGTTCAGGTGCCGACCGAGCAGCTCGGCTGTTCTGCAGTCAGGTAAAGAACAGCTTCTGATCCCTGGGAGGGGAGGATGGATGGAGGCTGCAAACAAAACCCGTCCCGTAGTGCAAATAACAGACAGTGGAGGAAAAACAAACCAACAGGCTGTGGGAAAAAGGCTCCTTACCCCATGGAGGGCAAAAGTCAGCAGGAGGGAAAGTGGTTTGGCTCTTCTAAAGGCTGCACAGCAACACCTCGCACAGTGAGCCCCAGCCCAGACACTGAGCCAGCCTGGGGGGTTTGGTGGCCAGGGAAGGATCACGGGGGCTCTCTGGCCCTGTCCCCCTCAGAGCAGAGCTCCAAGGCAGCTGCAGGCTGTGCTGCCTGCAGAGCTGGTGTCATTCCTGCCGCATCCAGACCCTGTGGGTCTGGGCTCCGACTTTGCTGGCTGTATTTTTGTACTTTTAAAGCTAGAAACAACAACTGGAGCATGGTGGGTGCGAGATCCCTGTTGCCACCTGACAGCCCCCAGGATGGCAGTGCTGCTCTGTGTCCCTGCAGGGCACTGAGGGCTGACTGCCCAGGCCTCCAAACCGCCAACTTTTTTCTCAGGAGCAGCTGCTGTCCCCCAGCCTGGCTGGAGTTTGATGTGGAGCTGAAGCTTTCCTCTGGCACAGCTGGGCGCTCGCTGGGTCAGTGCCAGGGGGAGGCCCCTGGTTTGCCAGCGTGGGCTGGGTGAGGATGGTGGGATGTCACAACCAACACAGCACAGCAGGCAGGAGCACAAACATGCCGCTCTCACGAGGTGGTTTATGGGGCACCTGCACCCTGCCCTGCATGGCCCGGGGGTGCACAGACATGCAGCAGCAGTGCAGATGAGGGTGGCTGGTGAACAGATCCTGCTGGCTCAGCAGCAGCCTGTGCCCTGGGCTTTGCCTCCTGGTCCTGCTGTCCTGGCACCGGGTGCTCTGTGGTAGCAGCCAGCACTCCCCCTTGCTCCAAGGCTGCTGCAGCCCCCTCTGGGCTGCGTGTTTAAGGCTTTTTCTCCTCAAGATCCCAGGCTGTGAGTGTCCTCACTGAGCCAGGAGCAGGGTCAGGCCCTGGGTGGGTTCTGAGCCTGGACAGCTCATCTGCTGCAGTGCTGGAGTAGCTGGTGTGGGGACTCACAGAGGGGAGGGTTAAAAGTACACGTTGCCACAGGGAGTCACCATGCAGGTTCTGTGTGTGTTCAAGCAGAAGTGTTTCCCCTTGAGAGTTTTTCCCCCCCGCCCCTACCCAAAATGGAGGAAAATCCATCCTTATCTCCAGGTAGCAGCAAGTACTTGGGAAGCAGCATGCAGGACACGGCAGCAGAGGAGAGAGGAAGGCAGAGAAGAGATCTGGACTTTCCTGGTGAGTACTCAGTGGAACTGGATCTAAGAAAGCAAAAGGAGAACACAGGAATAGCTGCAAGTGAGGCAGCCAGAATCTGCCCAGCGCAGTCTCGCAGACCCTCCTTGGTTCTCTCTCATGGCTGACTGTGGTTGTGTGCAGGGAAGGTGCCAAAGGTGCTGACAGGCCAAATTAAAACTCTGACACAAGCTCTCTGCCTTAGATAAAGGATATTGTTCCCTGAAACAAACAGAATCTCCTCAGATGTCCTGGGAAGTCAGCAAAGGGTTTAGGCAAAGGTGACTTACAGCCAG
The DNA here is from genome assembly GCA_013396735.1 of Grallaria varia. Classification (NCBI taxonomy): domain Eukaryota; kingdom Metazoa; phylum Chordata; class Aves; order Passeriformes; family Formicariidae; genus Grallaria; species Grallaria varia. The sequence goes on along the minus strand of VWZG01003228.1, from coordinate 69,786 downwards.
AACAGCATAGGTTGGTCACTGGCTTCCTGGCAAAGGTTGATCCAGTGTGATGCCTTGTGTTTGGTAGATCTCCTTCAGAACCAGCAGAACAGTGTCCTCAGACTCCCTGGAGAAGTAGGATATGGGGATTAGAGGAGGATGCTTCCCAGCACTCTGTCAGGACCTGCGTGATGGTTTTGGGTAGATGTGGTGCTCTGCAGATGCAGCACAAGGCAAGAAGAACCACACTGGTCTCCTTCCTCTGTCCCTGCCCACCCTCTCTGTGTCACAGGCAGGAAGGAGGTTTTGTTCCCTCCATTAAGGCTTTTCTTACTACACTGGCTTTGAAACTGATGCCATTCTGCTTCATCACACGTGAATTTGAAGCTCTGACGATCACACAAACACTTACCAGTAGCAGAGATGCCCTTGGAGTGCAAACAAATACTCGTTGAAGCTCTCTATTGGCTTCTCCTGCAGCACATAGTCAATGCGGTTCCCTCCGTTCAGCCTCCCCACGTTAACGAGGGGGGCCTCTTCCTTCACTGCTGCAGGGGGCTCCTCTGGCTTTGTGTCTGCAGGAATGAAGAGCAGTGTGGTTACAACAGCAGGGCTGTGCCCTCCCTTCGCTCCGCAGCTGAAGTGCTTGGAAAGAGTAGCTCAAGAGACAGCCAGAGGCTGCATCCCTGCCTCCCCTCTGCATCCCCCACCACTGACCTGGCTGCTTCTCTGTGCCAGTCTCTGCCTCTGCTTCGGCCTCGGTGCTCCCAGCCTCCAGGGCTGGCACTGGGGCGCGGGTGAAGGACTGCCAGGCCACCCGCAGTGACCCCAGCAAGTTGTTCTTCAGGTCCACGCTCATGCGTGTCAGCCCTTCCTTCAGCTCTGCAAGGCAGGAGGGGGGTGGGTGTGGGGCTGGGGGCTGCAGCAGCCCTGGGGCCAGGGGACAGGGGCTGTCTGTGCCATACCGAGGTGCATCCTCTTCCTGCCCTTGTGGTGGGGCAGCAGCATGGGCTCGAACTCCAGGTCCGGGACAATCATGGGCTCGATCCGATAGGCCACGGGGTCAAACTGCACAGAGGAGAGGGACAGTGACCAGGGCCCGTGCTCCACGCATCTCACGCAGGACAGCTCTGGTTCTTATACCTACGGGGTGGAAGATGTTGAAAAAGCCTTTGCAGGTGGGCAGGCTGTAGTTCGGGTCGATCCGCTTCACTCCTCGCACGGTGAGGAACATCCCGATGGGAGACCCGAAGGCAAAGAAGATGGTGGGTTTGTAGTTCAGCTGGGGGTAGTTTGCTGAGACCTGGGAAAGAGGGAGGTTTGGATTTGTTCCCGAGACAAGCTCCATGCGGGTGTTACGAGGGCCTCGTGGGTGCAGTCAGAGCTCAGTTGTCACCTGTCCTAGGCCAACGTCCCTGTACTGGCAATTCTGGACATCCTCTGTGCTCTCCAGGGACTCCGGCTCGGGTCTGTGCTCCTCACTGTGCCTGGGAGCTGCTGAGCTCTGATCCTGCAGCAACACAAAGGGGTCCTTGTGTGAGAGGGATGGGATATGATGGGATGAGCACAAGCTGTGCAGAAAACAAACCTGTGTGTCTGCCTTGGAGCCGATGTAATGGAGTATCTTCATTCTTGGTCCTAAGGGAATTCCCATTTCTTTAAGGTTTTTCTCTGTGCACAAGAACTGGAAAATAAGCAAGGCAGATGTTAGTCCAGGAACAGAGGTGTGCTGAGGTGTCTGTTCTCTGGGATTCTGTTTCTCCTCAGAGATGCTTCGTGTGTGAGTGACTCAGTACCAGAAGATGTGCAGTGGTGGGATGATGGGGAAGAAAAGCAAAGAAGAGCCACAAGAGTCAGTAAAACAGGGGAACTCCTCACCAATGCTTGCCTGTCCATTTTCTCCTTCTCAAAAATGTCACAATACTCAGAAAGCTCCAGCTTCCTCAGAATTTCTTTTACTTCCTCAATACCCCCATTACTTGAGGTTGTCCTGGGCCCCTGTGAACAAATCCATCAGAAATCATACTTTTGCTCACTAATTTGACTGTGTGCCTGTCAGGGTCTCTCCCCTATGTAGACCCAGAAGAGGGGGTCAGTGAGCCCCTGGCTCCAAGCACCACTGGAGAGCCCAGCCCATACCTGTGCCCTGTGCTCATCCTCCTCGGGATCAGCCTTCTGGTTTGTCAGGAGGTCAAACAGAATGAGTGACCCTAGAAAGAGGCATGGGCAGAGCATCAGCATCACAGCAGGGAAGAGCCCAAGCCAGCTCCTTTCTGGGATGGACTTTTATACAGGCAGATAGTGACAGGACAAGGGGCAATGGCTTTAAACTGACACAGGACAGGGTAGATTGGATGTCAAGGAGAAATTCTTTACTCAGTGGTGAGGAATGGGCACAGGTCAGGCAGAGAAGCTGTGGCTGCCCCATCCCTGGAGGTGTCCAAGGCCAGGTTGGATGGGGCTTGGAGCAACATGGGCTAATGGAAGGTGTCCCTGCCCATGGCAGGGGGCTTGGAATGAGAAGATCTTGAAGGTCCCTTCCACCCCAAACCATTCTATGATTCCACCCTCCCTGCTCCCCTGGCACAGGGATGCTCGTGGGACCTGCAGGTGAGCCCTTACCCAGGCTGTGCCCTGCGATGGAGACCCCACCCTTGAAGAGCGGGTTCCTCTGCATGAAGAGCCCGTGCAGGCGGTTCATCTCCGAGGCCACCGTGTCCACGATGGTCTGGCAGTAGGTGGAGCTGTTGTAGAAGAACACGTCCAGGATGGTGTCATTGATGAAGTGACGCAGGCGATTGATGCTGGGCAGCGTGATCCGCTCCAGGTCACTGCAGGGCACAGGGGACAGGGGGCTGCAGCTGAGGAAGCCAGGGAACCCCACCAGGCTTCTAAAGCAAAGTGTAAGCTGAGAGCAGGATTGACACCGTCTCCAAGGACGTGTGTTGTAATCCAGACCCTTGGCACATGCTGAGACCAAAGGCAGAGCACAGCTTGTGCTCCTGCATTCCAAGACCAAAGAACCTGTCCTTTCTTCCCCAGGAGCCTGGCCTGCTCTCTGCCCTTCCCGGGACACTGCAGAGCAGTGCTTGAGTGCAGAAACTGGGTACTTGGTTCCCAGAGGCCTTTAGAACATGTGGATGTCCACAGTTCCTCCTGGTATCAGCCAGGGAAAGGCAGGAGCAGGGCCTGCAGAACGGCCGTGGGGAGGGCTCTGGGGGTCCTGGTCTACCCTGCTCACCCCTAAACACTCACAGCTTTCCCTCTGCTTTTCCAACAGAAAAAGCAGAGTTTCCAAGGGAGAGGAGGCTGCCTGTGCACTCTGCCAGCCCCACGGACAGTGGCCCTGGAGGAGGTCCTGGGGGACACTTACACGTCCACACCAGTGGAGTGGAGGGAGCTGTGCCAGTTGACGGGCAGGAACTCCACCCGGCCGACCTGCTGCTGCTCCTGGGCCTTCCTGAAGTGTGCCTGCAGCATGCTCAGCGAGACGTTCCTGAAGTCATTCACTGGAAAAGAGGGCAACTCTTACAGAGATCCACCGGGCTCCGGGGCCAGCCTGTGGCACCAACAACACTTAATACGATAAAAGATCATTACGGGGAAATCCCACTGGGGTCTTTAATCTGTTGCTGCTCCCCTAAGTCCTTGAATCTTTAACTGGAGATCAGGGGAGGCTCCATGTCCTGCCACGTGTGTTTACTGGATTTCACTGTCCCAGCTGTACCTCCTTCACATGGGCAAAGCCCAGCAGTCAGGATAAAGTACTTTTAGAAATTTATAAAAAATAACTCTGCTGTGAAGATGCCTGTGCAGGAATCATAAGGGAGGAGATGAACTTGAAGTGACTCAGTTCTGAGGCAGAAAAGTTGATTTCCTTCATTTCAAATGTTCAGCAGCCTTGAAATAGTTTCATCAGATGGACACGCAGAAGAGCAGACTGCGTTTATAGGAAATGCTGTGAAACATCTCAGCTCCCTTGATTTTTACGAGTTAAATCTCATTGGGCTTCCAGGCAGGTTCAGGGATCACCTGTCCTCCAGCACTGAGCACCTCAGAGCAAACAGACCAGAGCAGAGGAACTCGGGTCAGTGCCCTGTGTCCCACACTGATCTACAGTGTGTGGGCTCAGAGCAGTGTGTAGGACCAACAACACCTCCTAACTCCAGGCATCTGCAGCTCAGGGATTTGCTGAGTCAGAAACAGCATCCCTGGTTTTGGTCCCAAATCACCACTCCAGAGGATGGGATGCTGCTGCCTGTGGGACCTCACCCAGCAAGGGCAACCCTCAGCAATGGACTGAGCAGGTCACTAATTAGTTTAGCAGGTTTAGACAGTTACTTAGAAAATCTGTATCTCATTTGGGAAACTCACTATGTGGAGCAGCAGTGATGACCAGTGGGTGCCCAAACCTTTCCAGGAGGTGGGAATCTGGTGGGTTAGTGAACATTCCATTCACATCCCCCACAGTCAGCAGGTCTGACCGTGCAAACATGTGGGGATGCTCTGATGCACCCTGACAGTGTTCCCCGTGGTCCAGGACGAGGTTTTCCCTGGCTCAGCTAAAAGCAGCCCGTGGGAAGAGCCCCAGCCCAGGTTCACCTACCGCACTGCACGATGCTGCGGAAGCGGATGTCGCAGGCTGGGCCGATCCCGTGCACCACGAAAACCAGGTGGTCAATCTGCAGTGGCTCTCCTGAGGAGGGGAGGGGAGCTCAGGGCACACGTGCAGTGTCTCGTCCCCCTTCTGTCCCCACTCTGGGGACAGTTCTCCCCCACCCGTGGGGCACATCCAGCAGAGGGAAGGGCAGGACCAGGAGGTCTCAGTCCACCTGCCCTGGGCCCAGCCCACTCCAATGAGTCACCTGGAGCTGCACCTCCCAGGTAGGTCCAAGGTGGAGTTAGGATTTGTTCTCTACTTCCCACTCACCTTCGTTTGCATGTGTGCCTTCCTGAGGGCAGGCATGCATGGATAATGCAGGGGTTAGACAGGAGGAACTGCCCATCCTCCCCACAGGGACAAGTCCTGAGGGCTGACTGGGTGCTCAGGGCAGCTGGGAGGGGGCAGAGCTGACACTCAGCTTCAGAGATGGGGAGAACATGTGCCCCAGAAAGTCACCAGCACGCAGGTAAGTGATGACCCCTGCGTCCCTACTAGGGAAACAAACTCTCCTCCTGTACAAACACAGACACCAAGACCTTGGGGGTAATTCCAAGCACTACAGAGCTCCCAGCAGCTCTGTCTGCATGAAGGAGCTGGAAGCTCACTGGCTTCACCCCTCCTCACTGCCTCTGTGCATTCCCTGGTGCTGGGGAGGTTTCTGAACCACTGGGTTCCTTTTGGCACAAAATGTTTAGACGTGCACTTCATTTAAAGGATCATGGGAGCTTCTGACAATCTTTTTGAGTGAACAGGTGGGAAAACACTCCCTAGCTTTGGGTGGGTGGAAGGGAGGAGCGAGCTCACCGTTGGGGATCTCAACAGCAATGTTCTCCACTCCTCTCTTCACAGTGCGGGGTCGGCCTTGTTCCGTGGGCGTGGAGACCCAGTCGTCAGAGCTGGCAACAGGATGGTAGTGCACCATCAGCTTGGGAACAAGAAGAGCCTGTCAGTGACCAGTGGCAGAGCAGGGACAGCTCTGGCTACAGCAGCTGCCGGGTGACACAGGGTGGTACCAGACCGTGCTGGGCCGAGCCCGTTGCACAAAGAGGTGTTAAAAAGAAACGCATGAAGGTGCTGGCAGACTTTTCTGGCATTGCCCTCTCCTCTGCACAGGCAAGTGAAAGGAATGCCAGTGGGACAAACCCATTTCTCAGCAGACACAATTGCAGGGAATAGCACAAAGCCAGAGCACAAAGCAAGACCTGCAGTGACCCAAGCAGATGCTCTCACTGGGCAGCACAGAGATCACCAGGCCCTGCTCACCTTTGGGTTGTGCAGGATAATGACTTCTCTGCTGGGGGACTCCAGCTTCTTCTTCCACTCATCCCGGGTCACAGCAATCTTGTAAGCTTCCTACAGAAGAGAACACCCTCTGTGAGTCAGCTGGAAGTATTCCCACAAATGTTCACCCTCTTGAGACAATCCCCACCCAGTTTTCAGGGTATCTTATCAACACTTCGCAAAAAGGCAGAGAAATCAGCTGGAGGAGCAGGAGGGTCATCCCAGGATCACCTGCTGTAGGTGTAGAAGAACCTCCCCCTTTGACAGCAGCAGCATCAGATTTCCCCATCAACTTAGAACCGTGTTTTTGATATATCAGAGTAGAGATTATTGCAGTGCTGTGTGTTTTTATTGCATACGTCTATAGCTCTACATATGCAGCTTCACAGAGCAAAGTCTGGCACTTCGGGTGTCGCAGAAGGATGACCCGTGGCCGGGCCAGGGCAGGGGAAGGGGAGGCCACAGCAGTGCTCACAGTTACATTAATCAGCTGCGGGAGCGCCGTGCCAAAGCCTCTTTGGAGTTCGTGTCCTCAGGCCTGACTGTGGTGCCAGTGGCCCCATGTGGGGTTTGGGACATCAGGACCAGTATGTGACAAGGAGATGCCAGGATAGAAACCAACAGGAAAGGCGTGTTTTACCTCCAGTTCCTCGCTGAAGGACTCCGAGTAGGGAATATACTTATTGTCCTTGTCCCCCTTGTAAAACCAGGTGCAGCGACGCACTTCGGAGACCTCCTCGTCCCAGTACACGGCGACACGCTGCCGCTGCCTCAGGTGCACGTCATACCTGCCCCCTGACGTCGGGACAACCACATCTTCCTGCTCCTTTCCTGCGGGAAACAAGGCCTGCAATTAACCAGGAGAGACCCGGGACAGCGTAGTCCCAGAAAGCTGTAACATGCCAGGGGGATGAGGCCAGAGCATCTCCTTTGGGCAGCGCACACAGCAGACACCGACACTCTTCATACCCAAGCCGGGAGAGCAGCATCGGGACATCCTGGGAGAGATGCCCCAAGTCAGATATCCCCTGGAGGCAGAAGGTAAGCCAAGGCATTAACTGCCCTTGTCTCTGGTTCAGGCACAGGCTCCTCTTCCTGCCTTGCTTAGAGGGTAAAAGTGAATTTGAAGCCTGGAAAGTGTGTTGTGTAATGGTAGGGTTGGACCTGGGTCTCTAACAGAGAACTCCACCCAGACCCCAACAGAGACCTCAAATTCTGTGATTTTTGCTGCCTTTTGGGTTTCTCTGGGGGCTGGGCTGGGGCAATAGTGCTCTGTGCCAGGCTGGGCTGTGGCACCGGGGACTGGCAGCACAACCTCTAATCCGAAACTTCCTGGGCGAGGGAGGACGGGAGCCAAGCCTTGGGCAATCAGAGCTTTGCCTGTGGCAGCAGCAAGTGACACAGATGGTGACATTTGGCTCACAAGGGCCTCAGTGCAGGATTTGGAGCTGACCCTGACCCCTCCTGAAGCAGGCACAGATCCATGTTCCCCATGAGGGGTATCTCCCAGCAGAATTCCTGCCATCCTCCTGGAGCTCTCCCAGCCTCGCCAGAGGATGCTTTGCACTGTGATTATATATAATTTAGAGCAATATCAATTGAACACGGTCAGACCATTTGATGCATCCAAACAGCTTGGATATTGAGACAGGCACATGGCCAAAACCAGTCCCAACTTAAATTTCCCCGAAGGAAAACCTGGCATCCCATGTGGCAGCCAGGGATGTGTCCAGGGGATTTTTCCCTGGTACCCAGACAGTGTTTATCCTGAGCACACACCTGATGCTCCCCCATCGACCTCACCAGGCCCGTTCTTTACAGTGATTTAAGAGCAAAGACTGGGATGTAAGACCAAAAAGTGACTGATGAACAGTGGGTGCTGTGGGACCCCCACCCGCATGCCAGATGGATGGTGGGAGCTGGAGATTGGGGATGTCAGATGGATGGTGGGAGCTGAAGATTGGGGATGTCGGATGGATGGTGGGAGTGGGAGGCTGGGGATGCCGGATGGACGGTGGGAGGTGGAGGCCGGGGTACCGTGGGACTCCCACCCACGGGCCGGTTGGATGGCGGGAGCTGGAGACTGGGGATGCCGTGGGGACTCCCACCCGCGATGGGTGGGCTCTACCGCGGCCCCGGCCCCAGCCCATGGCGGCCCCTCCCGCCCTACCTGCGCCGTGCGCCTCCTCCAGCCGCTCCGAGTCCTGCGCGCTGAAGGGGACCCAGCGCTCCCGCGTGTCCGTGACCTTGCAGTGGAACCAGTGCGGAACCACCGCCTCGTAGCGGCCGCCGGGCTCGGGCTCCGGGGGCTCGGCCGGGGGCGGCCGGGGCGGCTCCTGCGCCGACATGGATGGAGATGCTGCGCGGGGAGCCCCGG
>VWZG01003228.1:30614-53903 GCA_013396735.1 Grallaria varia | reverse complement strand
CCCGGCCAGGGGATCGGTCTGGGAACGTTCCAGCCGCGGGCTCGGCCCCGGGCATGCCCCGCCGTGGCACCGGGGCTGTCCCGCCGGGCACTCCGGTATCACCGGGACCGCCGCGCTACAACACGTGCCCCAGAAACCTCCCGGTGCACCGGGCCCTCCGGCAGCGCTTCCCCGGGACCCCCTCCCGGCGGGGCGCGGGGGCTCCGTGGCGGCCGGGCCGTGCTGAGCGGTGCCCGCCCGCCCCGCGGGGCCGTGGCCGTGCCCGTCCCGTCCCGTCCNCCCGCCGCCGCCGGCCAATGGGCGCCCGCCCCGAGCGGGCGGCTTAAAAGAGCAGCGCCCCGCAGTGGGCCCGCCCGGCGGCGGCGGCGGTTCCGGGGCGGCGGAGGCGGCACCGGCGCATGGCGGCGCTTCCGCTGCGGGCGCGGCGGCGGCTCCACCATGAACTACATGCCTGGCACGGCCAGTCTGATCCAGGACATCGACAGTGAGTGCGGCCGGGGTGCTCCATCCCCGTCCCCCTCCCCGCGGGATGCCCGGTTCCCTCCCGCCATGGGGACCGGGACCGGCCACCATCCCCATCCCCGCTCTCTTGTTTGTCCCGCAGAGAAGCACCTGGTGCTGCTGCGGGACGGGCGGACGCTCATCGGGTACCTGCGCAGCATCGACCAGTTCGGTACGGCGGGGGCTGCGGGCACCGCCGGGCGGGGAGGAGGAGGAGGAGGAGAGGGAGGAAGAGGGGCCCGCGGTGCGCTTTGACGCCGTGTTAGTGCCGGGGGTTAAACACCCACCCGTGTGTCGCATCCCCGCCGCTCCCGGGAGCTCCATCCCCCTCCCCGTGGTCGCGTCCAGCGCTGATGCTCCGGCATCGCTTTTTGGGCAGAAATAGCCCGGGGTGATGTTCGCGCTCCAGCCGGCCGGTCGGTCCGTGCCAAGAACCCGCAGCACCAACAAAACGCCCGTCGTCTTCTCTGCTGCCCCCCCGACCCGGCCCGGGGGTCTCAGGTGGGCTCAGCCCCGGGGTCTGAGCTCTCTGCCTGCCCTGCCCGCACGGCTGAGGGGGCTGAGGGCAGGGGCTGCCGAGGTGGAGAGAGCTGGGGACACCCTCAGTGCCTTGGGCGAGCCGGTTCGGAGCGTCCACTGGGTGGTGGGAGAGCCCTCTCACTGCTCCGGGGGCTCTGCCCGGTGGCATGGCATGGCATGGCATGGGATGCTCCCTGCAGCCAGAAATCACAGCGAAATGTCCATGGTTTTCTGTCTCTCTCGTCGCTGCAGCAAACTTGGTGTTGCACCAGACCGTGGAGCGCATCCACGTGGGCAAGAAGTATGGGGACATCCCTCGGGGCATCTTCGTGGTGAGGGGCGAGAACGTGGTGCTGCTGGGGGAGATTGTAAGTGAGCGGCTCCTGCTGCAGTCTGGGGCTGAGCTGGGGGCGTTTGTGGCCTGTCTGTCTGCTGTGAAATCAGTCCCTGTCCTGCTGGGGGGCTGCAGTTTGAGCCCCCTCCCAGGGCCAGGGAGGTTCAGGCTGAACCATCCCAGAGTGCCACTGGGGTGCAGAGGTGCCTCCTGTAGCTGCAGCATGGCGGGGATGACGTGAAGGGTGAAGAGAGATGTGCTGTGGGGAAGCTTCAGCTTGTGTGTGTGGCCTTGCTGGAGGGTGTCATTAGTGGCCGCCTGTCACCTCCCTGCTGGCTCTGCACCAGGGGACACCATCTGGGACGGGCTTGGGAGGAGCTGAGCTCTTGTCTTACTTGTTTGCTTGGAGCTGCCCAGGAGCCCCCTATTAGGACTGTCCCGGGGGTCCCTGCCCTTGTCCCCACTCCTTGGGATGCCTCCAGCACCTCTGTTTTCCATCCCCTCCACCCTTTGGTGGCGTTCGTGGAAGGTTTGTGGGCACACATGCTCTGTGGTCTGGGGGTGCTGTGCAGAGCTGAGCAGGTGGTTTCCCCTGCAGGACCTGGAGAAGGAGAGCGACACGCCTCTGCAGCAGGTGTCCATTGAAGAGATCCTGGAGGAGCAGCGGGTGGAGCTGCAGGCCAAGCAGGAGTCGGAGAAGCTGAAGGTGCAGGCGCTGAAGGAGCGGGGTCTGTCGGTGCCACGGGCAGACACACTGGACGAGTACTAGAGCTGCTGCCCCTTCCCTGCTCCGTGACCCGCCCCTGCAGGGACTGAGCCTCTGGGAAAGGCGGGTTTCACTTTCAGATTGTATTTTCTGTACACAAATCATGCCTTTAGTCTCCTTGCAGAGAAGGAGATATGATGCCCAGCGCAATGGGCTGGGAGCACAAGTTTTGTGTTTGGGAGGCAAATCGCTGCTCTTTGGGTTTGTTTACTTTTTCCTCCTCGTGTGACTCTGGGTGAGAGTTTTCCTTGAAGTGTAAATAAATCCTTCATCCTAATGTCACTGGTTTGCCAGTGTTCTGGTCCCAGCGTTTCACCCTCTCTCAGGACGAGCATTCCTTGTGCCAGCTCCTGGCCGTGCTGGGTGCTGTGCTTGGTCCTGCCATGGAGTGGGCTTGCTCCAAGGAAAAGCTGGAGAATATAGCTAGATCCTTCCCTCTGGTATGGGCAGCAGAACCTTGGCACCCCCAGTACCCCAACAAAGATTACCAGCACCCACCAGCCAGGCTGTGCTGCCCTCCTGCAGCTGAACCCACTAACTACCTGCTGATGAAGAGCTGCTGCACCCGGGACACCACAAGCCCCCCACCTCCAGCCCCTCCTCACCTCTCTGCTCTGGCAGAGCTGGTGCAGCTGTGCCAGGTTGGAAAGTCCTTTGCCCCGAGCCTGTCCTGGTGCTGGAGGTGGGAGAGTCCTTGGCTGTGACGTTGGGTCAGGGTTGGCTTTGGGAAGCTGCCAGGCTCTGGAAGTCTCCCATGTGTGGGCAGGGGAGGGCAAACCCCGGCTGGGCCAATCCCTGTGGAATCTCCGGCCACTTTCCTGGGCAGTGGGGAAGTTCCTTGGGGGAAGAGTCTGTGCTGGGTGGGCAGAGGGAGTTTTTGTGTTTCAAAGTGTCAGATTTATGTGCAGGACAAGCTCAGCTCTGCTTGCTGGAACTCAGCACAGCCATCCTGGAGAACCAAGAGCCACGGTGGCCAGCACTGTGCCCCCAACACTGGCCCAGGGGCCACTCACTTCAGGGGAAACCTCTCTCCCGTTGGGTGGGCTTGAGTGAGTTTTGCAAGTTTAGGGGGTAGCAAAGGTAATACTAAAAAAAGAAAAGCCTTTATGGAGCTGGAGGTGATTCCTGCGGCTGAAGAATCCCGAGTGGGAGGGGATGGGGTTTTGGGACCTGGATGGGTTGGGACTCCCCTCCCCAGCGCGTCGGGGTCTCGTTCCTGAAGGATGGGACAGGGAGGAGGGAGAAAGGCTGCCCTGGTAGTCCCGGGTTTGGCGCCTGCACCCCAGGGTGGGCGGTGCGAGGAGCTGGGGGTGTCGGGGGGAGCCCCGAGGGCGCGGGGTCCCTCGCGCTGTCCCTTTACATAAGCCGGTGACGCCGGGGGCGGCCCGTGACGTCACGGCGGTGACGCAGCCCCGGAGGCGGCGGGAGGCGCCGGGCATGGTGTGCGAGGACCCCCGCGCCATGGAGCTGGAGAACATCGTGGCCAACACCGTCCTGCTCAAGGCACGGGAAGGTACCGACTCCCGGTCCCCGCTCCCCGTCCCGGTGCCCGTTCTCGGGCTGCATCCCGGTCCCCGCATCCCGGTCCCTTCCCCGTGCCCCGCTCCCAAAAGGCACCCCCGGTCCGGGACACCCCGGCACCCCTTCGAGGGCACCCCAGGACCCCTCTGTCGGGACGGGCGGGGAGTGCCGGCTGGGCTCGTCCCGGGTGGCATCGCCGAGCCCCGGGAGGGACCGGCTGCGCCGGAGCTGTGCCCGCTGCGGCGGGACGCGTCGGTCCGTCCGTGCCCCCGTCCCGCAGACCCGGGCACGGGAGCAGAGGGTGTGCAAAGCCACTGAGCGCCGCTCCCCGAGGGCTGCGGGGGTGGCCGCCAGCGCTGCCCCTGTGTCCGAGCCAGCGCGGCGAGCCTGGGACCGACGGGGCTCTCGCCGGCCAAACTTTGCCAGTGCCGGCACAATTCGGCGCAGGCCGGGGCCGGGCGGGCAGTGCCAGGGCAAACCCGACCCCTCCGCGCGGTGCCGTCCCGGTGCAGCCCCGCGGCCGCCGGCGCGGGGGGCTGCGGGTGTCGCGCCCCTCCGGAGCGGGACTTGGCACGGGCTCCCAGGGAGCCTTTGTTTGCCTTTGGTTTCCTCTGGGAAGCCCGAGCCCTCGTCACTGAACCTTCCTGGCCGAACGGCGGGCGGCCCCGGAGCTCCCTGCGGGAGAGCTGGGGGACGGGAGGGTCAGGCTGTGGCGCTGCAAAGCCCTGTCTGCCCACGATTTCCTTCCCCCCATCGTGTCGCTTCCGACAGTGCCGGTGTCACCGTGAGGACACGGCCCGTGTGCCAGGGATGGAGAGGTGCCCGTGCCCTCGCCAGGGAGGGAGAGGTTTGGCATCCGCAGGTTGAAGCAGTGGTGGGCATTCCCAGGGGGATGCTCCTGCTCGGAGCTTCTCCTGTCCTATGGGATGCACGAGATGGAGATGGAGCCTCGTCCGAGCTGGTGATGGAGAAGGGGCATTTGGAGCGAGGGCACCGTGGGCACCAAATGGGTTAACGTGTGATGGTGTGAGAGGTGCAGGGAGCGGGACAAGGGCTGGATCCCGGCTGGGTGCCACTCCCCTCCCTGGCACCCTGGGGAGGACTGTCATGGCCCAGCAGGAGGCTGAGACCCCACAGCCAGGGCTGGGGATCCCCACGCTGGGGGCCACAGGCCGTCATGGAAGGTGCTGGAAGGCAAAGGGGTCTCAGCGAGGTCCATCCCGGGAGCATCCAGCCGAGCATCCCTGCCAGGTTGGGGCAGCCTGGATGGCTCCTGGGGCAGGTGGAGGGTCCTTGCCTGGGCATCACCCCTTTGCCAGCAGCCCAGGGGGCTCCAGCCTGGGCACTGCAGGCCAAGGGGAGCAGCTGCTCCTCTTCCTCAGGATGCTGTGCCCTGGTGACAGGGTGAGTGGGAAGCACAGGGCCCTCTGGCCACCGAGGCCACTCCGCTGGCTGGTGGGGGCAATTCCTGCTGGAGGAAGCCGGCGATGATGGCAGGAAGCTCTGCCCAGCCGGAGCCCAGCGCTGCGGACTCGCCTCGGCGTCACCACGGCTGGTGGCAAGTGGTGCTGGCTGGGCACTGGCTTGGGCTGTGCTGGTGTCAGGTCCCTGCAGGGATGACTTCACGTGCCCAGGGGGCCACCCCTGTGTCCCCTCCTCGTGCCTGCAGAGTCCCCATCCCCGAGAATGGATAAGAAGACCAGATGTTTACAGGAGGGAACAACATTGTGCAGGAGGAATCCTGCACACGCCAGGCTTGGCTTTCCCTGGTGCCACATGGTGCCATCCCTGCCCTGGGAGTCAGCCCTGGGTGGGGATCCCCCCAGCTCTTTGGGATCAGGGTCCCTGAGGGGTCAGAGCCCTGTCTGGGGCTGTGGTCTTTTTTCCCACATGGCTTTAGCAGTGCTGGCAGTGTGTGGTGTGTCAGTGATGGGTTTTGGGGACCAGGAGTGGTGGGATGGGGAAACCCCCAGACCAGGTGGCTTCGCAGGACTGGAGAAGGGGCTCTGCCACCCCATTTCCCTCATCACTGGTGGGCCAGAGCAGTGACACCCATCCTGCCAGCATAACCTTGGCCCCTTGTTCCCGGCTGCAGGAGGTGGCGGGAAGAGGAAAGGCCGGAGCAAGAAGTGGAGGGAGATCCTGCGGTTCCCGCACATCAGCCAGTGCAACAAGCTGCGGAAAGGCCTGGGTGAGCCGGGAGGGCACCGGGAACTGGCAGAACCAGCTCGCAGGGCCCGGCACGGCTGGGGCTGCGGCGTGTGCTGGGCACCTCCCGTGGCACCTCCTGCCTTCCCTTGCAGAGCAGGAATACAGCAGCCTGTGCCAGCGGCAGCCCATCGGCCGGCTGCTGTTCCGGCAGTTCTGCGAGACGCAGCTGGAGCTGCTGCGCTGCATCCGCTTCCTGGATGCCATGGTGAGGGACCCTCGGCATGGGGGGTGTTTTCCTGGGGTGGGCTGAGCCTCGTGGCAGGTTTAGGGTGACCCCAGGGCTGTGGCTGTGGGACGGTTCCAGAAGCACCTGGTTTGGACAGTGCCTGTGGTGCAGGAGCAGGCGGCTCCCTCGCCCCGTGGTCAGGGCAGACCTGCTTCATTTTGGGAGGTGGGGAGGCTCGCTGGGGTCACAGGGCAGAGCTGTGCCCAGTGCCCCATCTGCAGCACCCTCTTCTCCTCGGGCACCCCAGGAGGAGTACGAGCTCTCCCCAGATGAGAAGCGGAGAGAGATGGGGGAAGAGATCATTCAGCGGTTCCTCAGGCAGGAGGTGAGTCCCGGGGGGCTTTCAAGGATGAGATGGGATCAGGGGTGGGATGCAGCAGCAATGTACCCAAGGTGTGGGTGTGATCCCTCCGCTCCCCTCCGCAGTCCCCGGATTTCCTGCCACAGATGGGCCACCCTCACGCCAGCCAGTACCTTCAGGACCTGCAGAAGAGTCCCTGCAAGGACCTGTTCAGCAGCTGCCTGCGGTGAGCAGTCAGCCCAGGGCCGGGGGACCAGAGGGGCTGCAGTGGCACCGACCAACCCCTGTCCCCACAGCCCCCTGCACCAGTTCCTGAGTGGGGAGCCCTTTGCAGACTACCGGGCCAGCATGTACTTCGACCGGTTCCTGCAGTGGAAGTACCTGGAGAGGTGTGAGAGGTCTGAGGGCTACTGGGGGCCCTGGAGGGTGCTGGGGGGCTGACGTGGCTGGGGCTGTGCCTTGCAGGCAGTCTGTCACCAAGGACACGTTCCGGCAGTACCGCATCCTGGGCAAGGGCGGATTCGGAGAGGTATGGCCATGGAGGAAGGAGGGCCATGGGGGTGGGCAGGGGGCACTCGCCCCTCGTCGCCATTCCCGGCCCCTCCAGGTGTGCGCCTGCCAGGTGCGGGCCACGGGCAAGATGTACGCCTGCAAGAAACTGGAGAAGAAGCGGATCAAGAAGCGGAAAGGGGAGGCGATGGCCCTGAACGAGAAGCAGATCCTGGAGAAGGTCAACAGCCGGTTCGTGGTGCGTGTGGGACCCTCCCGGGGAGCTGCGGGGGCCGAGGCTGACACTGACGGCCAGGTGGGCACACAGGTGAGCCTGGCCTATGCCTACGAGACGAAGGACGCGCTGTGCCTGGTGCTGACCATCATGAACGGCGGAGACCTCAAGTTCCACATCTACAACATGGGCAGCCCGGGCTTTGAGGATGAGCGCGTGGCCTTCTACGTGGCGGAGATCTGCTGTGTGCTCCAGCACCTGCACCAGGAGGGCATCGTCTACAGGTGGGCACAGTGGGCGTGGGCAGGACCACGCAGTGCTGAGTTCACCCCTCTGCACAGTGCTGAGCCACCCCTCTGTCCCCACAGGGACCTGAAGCCGGAGAATATCCTGCTGGATGACGATGGTGAGGAGGGAGCTGCCGGGTGTGGCTCTGCCCACGCTCATGGCATCAGGGCTGGCTCTCTGTGTGGTCCAGGGGGTGTGCTCTGGGGCGGATGTGCAGGGCTGTGAGGTGACCCTTCCCTGGGATGATGCCCTCAGCCCCCTCCCGGCCCCAGGCCACATCAGGATCTCTGACCTGGGACTGGCTGTCAAGATCCCCGAGGGTGAGACCATCCGTGGCCGCGTGGGCACCGTTGGCTACATGGGTGAGCGTGGGGACCACCCGGGTGGGCTGGGCCAGGGCTCCCTGTGCCGTGGCCTGCTCGGGGGTCCCTGTGCTACCCCGTGCCCGGGTGCTGTGCCCCACAGCCCCCGAGGTGATCAGCAATGAGCGCTACACCTTCAGCCCTGACTGGTGGGGCCTGGGCTGCCTGGTGTACGAGATGATCGAGGGGCAGTCGCCCTTCCGCGCCCACAAGGAGCGGCTGAAGCGGGAGGAGGTGGAGAAGCGGGTGCAGGAGGAGCAGGAGCTCTACTCGGACAAGTTCAGTGAGGATGCCCAGGCCATCTGCAAGTTGGTGAGCTGGGGACCCAGGAGTCCCCGTGGGGGCCAGGCTGGGTCCATCCCTGCCGTGCCACCCCTGTCCCCTCCCCAGCTCCTGGCCAAGGACCCCAGACAGCGGCTGGGCTGCGGGGCTGATGGGGCGGCCGAGGTGAAGTGCCAGCCCTTCTTCAGCACCATCAACTTCAAGAGGCTGGAGGCTGGAATCATGACACCCCCTTCGTGCCAGATGTAAGGGCTGGACAGGGGTGGGGACCCACGGGGGGCCAGCCCCGCTCCACCCACTGCCCCCTGATGCTCCCCGGCTCCCACAGCCACGGGCGGTTTATTGCAAGGATGTGCTGGACATCGAGCAGTTCTCAACAGTGAAGGGCATCAACTTGGACCAAACTGACAGTGATTTCTATGCCAAATTTGCTACTGGCAGCATCTCCATCCCCTGGCAGAACGAGGTACAGGGGGCGTGGGGTGCCAGAGGGGTCCCACCCTGCTGTGGTGCTGTCAGTGCCCAACCCTGCAGTGCCCCAATCCCCCCAGATGATCGAGACCGAGTGTTTCAAGGACCTCAACGTGTTTGGACCCAGTGGGACCCGCTCCCCTGACCTGGACTGGCAGCGCCTGCCCGAGCCCCCCAAGCGCAGCCTTTTGCAGCGGCTCTTCCAACGCCACGTAAGGGACAGAGGGGTGTGTGGGATGCCCTGTGGTCTCCCCAGTGCCATCCTGGCTCACTGCCCACCACCCTTCTGTCCGTCCCTTGCAGCCAGCCGACTACACCATCGGCACCACCATCCGCCCCCCCAGCCCGGCTGTGGTCAACTCGCACCCTCCTGCGGCCAAATCCTCCTGCCAAAGGCCAGCCCCGGCACCGTCCTGACCCCTGTGGGAGCCCCCGGCCCCCGTGTGCCCTCTCGGGGTTATCCTGGGGCAGCACTGGGGCCGGGGGCTCCAGGGATGCTCATGGAGGGGAGAGGGATGCTGGCACGGGCTGATGTGTGTGGGCAGGAGGTGATGGGGGATGGAGGGGTGGAGGCTGCCCGACCCCAACCCTGCCACCTGCCCACCTCTCCAGCCTCTTCCTGGGGGCTTCCACTGCAGGATCAGCTGCCCCAACCCCCCCACACACACTGCCAGGGGAGAGGGCCAGGGCACAGCCCTATTTTTGCTGCATTTGAGCCTGTTATCTTATCACCGGGTCGGAGCGTGACCTCTGTGGGCATAGAGGGGGCTGTGATTTATCTGCCCTCTCCAAATAGCAACACGGGCAGCCTTGGAGTGGGGGGACACCCCAGCCAAGCTGCAGCAGCAGGGACGGGGTCACCCCGACAGAGCCTCCCCCCAGGGAAGCACAACCTGCCCCTGCTCTGGCCACTGCGGTGGGAAACGGGCTGGAAGAGGGGAATTTTCTCTGAGGTGGCTTGGCAGGGGGATGAGGGGGCTTCTCCCGTCCTCACGAGGCAGCTCCAGGCAGCCTCGGGGGTCCTGGGACCCCCATCCCTTCAGGCCCCCGTGCCTTTGGGTGGCACCGATCCGGTGTTGTACATTTTGTACATTTGTGGATATTTGTACCTCGAGCCCTGTTGTACATTTTTAAGTGAAAAGCTGCAAACGGAGCTGCGTGGTGACTTTGTGCGGGGACGTGGTGGGGCTGTGGGGGCTTTCTTGGGTGTTTTCCCTCCCCTAGGATGTTCTCCCTGCTCCTTCCCTGTGGGGTGTGGGTGGGGGGTGCTGGGTGCCCATCCCGGGGTGAGGCTGTGCTGGTTTCCTGGGCATCGCCCTGCTGGCACGCAGAATATGATCAGGTGCTCCCAGTGCCCCCAGTCCCACCCCAGCATAGTGGGGGTCCAGGGGGGTCCAGGCAGGTCTGAGCTGTAGCCAGAGCCTTGTCCTGTGCCAGTGCTGGAGCTCAGTGGGCTCAGCCAGCCACACCAGCTGTGTTCCAACGGAGAGGGGCCTTCCCAGTGGCCGAGGTAGGTGCTGGACCCCCAATCCTATCCCTGGCGCCTGTGGCACTGCTGCTGCTCCTGGCCACCCCTAGTGCCACCCCGGGTGCTGTGGGACAGCTGCTGTCCCTTCCCCTCACAGGCTTGGTGGATGCAGCACCTTGAGGACAGTGTGGGGACCCCAAGAGACATCCAGAGCAGATGCTGAGGATGGTGAGGTGGAGCTGGTGAGGGTCCTGGGGGTGTCCCAGATAACCAGACCCCACTGAGGGTTCTGGAATCCTTTTCAGAGTCTCTGTGTGCCACCCTGGGGACAGGTCACCTGGAGCATTTCCCTCATGTGTCACCATGTGTCCCTGTGGCACAGTGTGACTGTCCCCATGACCCCTCCTGAGGGGCACAGAGGGGCTTGTGCCCCTCCAGCCCCCCAGAGCCAGAGGGGTGGCTCTGTCTGGGCTGTTTTGGTTCTTCTCACAAACAGCCGCGTGTCCTTGTGCCAAGGCCTTGTGCTGGGAGCTGCTGCTCCATCTGGGATAACAACAGTCCTGGGTGATTCACAGCCCGGGGGGGCTGCAGTCCCTGCTTCTGTGTCCCCCTCACTGTCAGGGCAGGGGGGCTGTGGGCAATGCACGAGGTCGGGGTGTCTCTGTTCTCCCTGGGCACCCTCCGTGCTCCGTGTGTGTTTGGCCAGAGCTCCGGGCTGGGAGCTCCCAGCAGCGGCTCAGGGATTTGAGACCCTCCTGAATTTCCCTTCCTCTGTGGGCAAAGGCCAGGGTGGGGAGAGCTGCAGCATGCCATGGGAATCACAGCTGTGGGACCACAGCTGCAGTGAGGGTATCCCAGTAAACCTTCGGGAAGGGAATGGTGCAGCCTCTGGCTTCCTCCTGGTCCCTCCAGCACCTTCATCTGGTCGTGCATCGCTGACGTGACCAGGAGGTGTTTTCTGGCACAGGATGAAGAACAGCAGCCATGGAGATGGAGAGGAGCATCCTGAGGAGCAGCAGGACCGTTCTAGTTGGCAAGTAGGACCCACATATCTTGGAGGGGCTGGGGACAGGCAGGGGGAGGCAAGGGGCTCCACGGGGCTGGTGCAGCAAGAGGGTGACCTCCCCCTGGGCCAAGCTGTTGCAACAGCGGGGAGGAAGGTCAGGCTCCTCGCAGGAGGGTGCAGGGGCTGACGTCAAAGGAAGCAGCTGCGATTCACAGGTTCCTGGGAGTGCTGCTCTCCTGGCCGTAACTCATCCCAGAAATGTCATTTTGGCCTTGGGCATTATCGCTGCTCTGCTGTTGCCCACCACTGCCAGCCCTGGGCAGATAACCAGCCTTGGTAAGGGGGACTGCACAGGGGTGCCTCTCCCAGCCTGGGCTCAGCAGCTCAACATATTTAATATTCTTCTTTGTATGGGCTGTCCTGGTTCTTTGTGCACCATTCGCTGAGTTTGGCTGAGCCTGGCTTGGTTCTTCCAGGATGGTTGTGTTGTGACATGGTGCTGCCCATCGTTGCCCGTTATCCTCTGTTATTATCCATTGTTATCCATCCAAGGTTGGACTCGATGATCCTGGAGGTCTTTTCGAGCCCTGCCGATTCTGTGATTCTCTGCCTGCCCGTTGTTACCCATCAGAACTGATTGTCCCCATCCACGCTGACAGTCCGTGTGCCACGGGGTCTGTCCCTTCCACCACAGGACTTGCCTGCAAAGTGCAGCAGGGGCTGGGCAGGGAAGCTCTGCCTCTCTCCTGTCCCTCAGAGGAGCTGTGTCCCCATGGACAGCGCTGCCAACGGGGTGTCCCAGCCCGGCGCTGACCCACGGCCCCGGCAGATGCGTGAGGAGCCGTGCCTGTCCTTGGCCCACGGGGCCCTGCCGTGAGTGATGGCTCTTATCTCCCGGCTGACGAGGCAGAATCCTTCAGCCCACGTACTTAAGGCCGCTCACGGCGGGGCCAGGGCAGAGCCGCGCTCGCCGCAGACACCGACTGACCGACTGACCACAGCCCAGGGCTCTGACCACGCGGGGAGATGCTTCCAGCCACGTCCAAGCTCTGCGCCGCCATCTCCTACCGCCACCTGCGCAACATGACCGGTGAGGGGCCGCGCTGGCACCGGGGCAGCCCCTTGGTGGGCTGCGGGATTCTCTCCCCGCTGGCACGGGCAGAGTGGGGGCTGGAGGCAAAAGTTTATTAGAGATGGTCCCGTTGAGTCACAGGGCGCAGAAAGGACCCCCCTTTGCTTTTTAACCTCCGAGAGGAGGATGGGCTTGGGATGCTCTGCTCGCCCCATCCTGTGCCGTGTTGCCTTCTGGTGTTTGTGATTTGCTGTCCCTGGCACCCTTTTTGCCGCCAGACCCTTCTCTGGGATCCAAGGGCTGACTCGTGCCCGTGACCAGCTCCGGGTCACACTCCCAGTGGCTGTGAGGATTTTGTATCCTTGTGCTCCGTTTCCATGCTCTTTCCCGGACCACCTGCACGAGGTTCCTCAGTATTTTCACTGCTGTGTGGCTTGGACCTGGAGCCAAGCCTGGGGTTGCTTAGGACAGCCTGTCCCAGGGCAGTGGGATGACACTCAGCTGCTCCCTGTGCCTGCAGGGGTTCACTGAAGGTGACAAGGAGACACTTTTCCATGCTGCATGTTTAAATTGAGGAAAAAGCCCCCGGAAAGAGCTCTGATGTGCTCTCCCCTCCAGGTCTGAGGAGACAAGCTGCCGTGGCCATCAGCCAGGAGCTGAGCAGACTGGCCTGGCGCAGCCCAGGACCCAGCACGTGGATCCACCAGGTGCGCAGGAAAAGCTCCTTGCTCAGTAAGTGACCAGCTGAGGGGGGTCTGTCCCTTCCTGCCGGGGGTGGGATTGTCACGGGGACTGGATCTGGGGAGTGGTTGAGGGAAATTTTGTTTGTGGAAGGACTGTGCTTCTGCTGAACCAACAGCAGAGTGGGAATGGGGTTTAATTCCCTGGTCCCTGGGCATGGAAAGGGTATTTGGTGTGGATAAACCTTATCTGGCATGTTATGCTGCTCCTACTCCTGCCTTTGCCTGGTCCTGACAGGCTCGAGGCTGGAGGAGAAGCCCTTCAGCGAGATGGAAATGTCTTACATCAAGCAAGGAGAGGAAGCCCTGCAGAAATCCCTCAGAATCCTCGAGGACCAGGATGGCTGGAAGACAGAGACGGTGGCGGTGGGTGCTCTGCCCTGTGGCACTGCCACTCCTCCTGTAAAGAGCTGTGGAGTTAATGCTGCCCTCCTCACTGCAGGGAAACGGGGACAAGGTGCTGAGCAAGGTGCTGCCAGACGTGGGGAAGGTGTTCCGGCTGGAGGTGGTGGTGGACCAGCCCCTGGACTCAGTGTACGGAGAGCTGGTGGACAACATGGAGCAGATGGGAGACTGGAACCCCAACGTCAAAGAAATCAAGGTAGGGAACGTGTCAGACCTGTCACATTTGGGGTTCACTGCTCCACGTGGCAGCGGGAGGGCCTGTCACAGCAGGAGCACAGGGAATTCTCCACTGTTCTTTGGGAATGAGAAGCCAGGCTGCATCTTGCCCCTTGCCTGCTGCAGATGTAGAGGTGGTTTTTTGCAGTAACTGTGTTGCTGCTGCTGCAGGGGTGAGTCTGGGTCAGTGTCCCTGTGACTAATTCTGCAGGAAATGCACTTTCCTGCAAGGAATAACCAGTTCTGCTGTAACTGGGCTGATGTGGAGGAGAAACAGCCCCGTGGCACAAGGAATTGTTTGGCTATCCCACAGCTCCTCTGGAATGAGAGAAGCAGTAAGAGAAATACCTTCCTGTTCAGGAGTGGAAAACTTATGTTCTGCACCTGGGGTGGAACAGATATTTGTAATTTTTCTCACTGTAAACACCAAGTGTTTGTCAGCACCTCTATCGACTGTAAACCCTTCAACTCAACCTCTTAATTCTAAACTGCAGATTCTGGAGAAGATTGGGAAGGACACAGTGATCACCCACGAGAAGGCGGCTGCGCCCCCCGGGAACATCGTTGGGCCCCGGGACTTTGTGAGCGTCCGGTGCTCCAAGAGACGCGGCTCCACCTGCGTCCTGGCCGGCATGTCCACGACGTACGGAGCCATGCCCGAGCAGGAGGGGTTCATAAGGTAAGCCCCTGCTCAGCCCCCTCAGGGGCTGTGCAAGGAGGGAGATTCCCATAGGGGAGGAAGGGTTTAGTACAGGCTTGGAGTCACTGGGGCTCAGCAGGAGCTGCGGAGGAAACCCTGAATGGCAAAGTGCATTTTTGAGGCTCAGAGTCTGGGTTTGGGTCTGAGTTGGTGTCTCCCCCTGCCAGGGCTGAGAACGGTCCCACCTGCATGGTCCTGCGCCCGCTGGCCGGCAGCCCCTCCCAGACCAGGCTGACCTGGCTGCTCAGCATCGACCTCAAGGTACGGGGAGCGGGGAAGGGTCCCGGGGGGAGGCAGAGGCTGGGGGAGATTCTGCTCATGGGCTGTATCTGCTCCCCTCCAGGGCTGGCTGCCCAAGACCATCATCAACCAGGTCCTGTCCCAGACACAGGTGGACTTCGCCAAACACCTCCGGCAGCGCCTGGCCCGGCCGGTGCCTGTGACCTGTTGACTACCAGGGGCAGGGCTCTGCTCAGGGGCAAAGTAGGGAACCTTGTCACTTTGTTTAGCCAAGGCCTGTAATATCAGACACCACTACTTAATACATCGTTTCAATCAATAAATACAAAGGTTTATTTATTGGAACTCGTCGTGCCAAATGCAGGACCAAAAATTTCAAGTCCTACATTTGCTTCACTGAGCATGTGCTGGCCCAGCCAGGCATCTCCACCCTCCTGAGTTACTTTCACGGAATAAATAAATAAAGTGGTGTCTGCAATTAAAGGCCCCGGGCTAATTAGGGAGGTCCCAGACACCTGCCTGGGAAGGTACATCCTCAGTGAGGCAAACACAGGCCTGACTGAACCTCACCTTTTACTCCCCCCAAACTCAAACACAGCACTTACTTTATTAACCATTTTATTCCCTCTCCCCCACCCCCCACCCAAAGCAGCTCTAATTTATTTTTCTTGTACAGACACATGCAAAGTGTCAAATTATTTATTCATCCAAAACTCTGCAAGGATGATCATTGGCAGGAGGCCCAGTGTAACTCCTATGAGCAGATCTTCAGCTTGAGAGATCTCCAAATGTAGCTACTTTAAATCTCACTTGTAACAATTTACAAGACAAAAACTGAATAAAAAGAAGAGTTAAAGCCTTTATTTTTAAACTGGTTTCCAGTTTGTGGGGGGAAAAAAGTACAGTTTGGACAGAAGCCCAAATTTCAGTCTTACATGCAGCTGTCTCATTCCAACAGAGCCATCCTGGCTGGGAGCTGTTGGTCCCAATCAGCCAAACACACCTGAGCACAGGTGTCACTGTACCTACACCTGGCAGGTCCAGCTACAACCTGTTCTCAGGAACACCTGGCAGTCACAGCCCAGGAGAAGGTACCTCAGCACCTCCTTCTCCAGGGAGTGGCACTGTAACAGTCCTGGAGGCTCCAAGAGATGCCTCAAAATAGCACAAACCCCCTCAGAATTGCCTTACACTCTGGCAGGGGGAGGGAGGAGTGTAAACCTGCAGCAGGTGACACGTACACAACACCTGCCAGCCAGGGCTGTGGTGGCCTCAGCCTGTTGGATCTTGGCTAGTCACTTGGAGATGGATGTTCCTCTGCAACAAATCCACAGTGCTGGGGGTTTATGGCTCCCAGGGTGGGCTCCTCCTCCCATCCACCTCTGTCTCCACGTGGTACAGGACATCAGCCAGCGTGTGCTCCACCACGGCGCCCCAGCCCATGTCACTCATCTGCAGAGGGAAGGACAGTTAGCTCCGCCCATGGAGTACAGGCTTGGGATGGAGTGACAGCAGTGTTCCAGGGCTGTTTCCCTCCTGGAAACATTAGTATTGTGAAAAAATTCCAAGTGTTTCCTTAAACAGTAATTCAATCTTCTTACTGACAAAAGAGGCCAACACAGGCAACAACAGGGCCTCACAATCTGGTAAGAGGAACACGACAGCATCTACTATTTAATGAAAATTTAATTATTTATTGGGCTATCTGTTCTTAAACATTTTTAAACACAGTCCTTTTGGCTATGCTATCCAGGTACAGGTGTGGGTATGAACCACACCAAAATACCTTTTATTTTAAACACTGAGTCTCTCAGATGGCAGTGAAAAAAAAAAGCTTCAGTTTTACTTACAGGATGGTAAGTGATGTCTCTGGGTGGATACTTGAAATATGGCCCAAAGTTTATAGAAACCTGTGGAAGACACATCTTCATTAGATCTAAAAAAACAGGAAAAGTTCTTTAAGTCCTCAGTCCTCATCCCCTCCTGCTTCTGAGCCCATCCACACCCTGTGCAAGCCCACAGGAGCAAATATCCCTGGCATGAAAGGAGGGTGTTCCTTCAGCGATTTCGTTCCAGAGACACTCCATTAAAATAACTCCTCTCTTTCCTCTTCACTTGGCATCCTCCCAGAGTGCCCACACTCTCTGCATTACTGAAACTGGTGGATTTAGGAATCCTGTTTCAAAGACAAATCACTTACTGTGCAGCCTTTGTACAAAGAAATGGCAGGAAAATAAACCCCTTCAAAGATGTCCTTAAAGGCAACTCCTTGGCTGACACCGTTCTTGAAGAATATGATCTGAAAAATGAAGGGTTTTCCCACTGATGGTGGCTGTCACAACACAACAGCTCTCCCAGGATTATCCCCCGCTCCCCTTTACCAGACATGTGCTGAAGTGACAGCAAGAACTCACTTGGCTTCCAGGTGCCTGCTTTAGGCTCTTCTCTGCTTTGTCCACAAAATCCTTCTCTTCAAAGTACAAGTAGCTTTTGAATTTGATCAAAGCCTGAAACAGCAGCAAATAATGTCAGCAGCAAGCCCCCAAAATTGCTACCTGTCACCTGCTCTGCTCGGGGACAGGTGTACCTGGTGTCAGAGTACCTGTGAGGAGTGATTCCCACAGCTCAAATATTTGAGAGTCGGGAGGGGAAGATGAAAGGTGATGTGAGCAATCCCATCCAGGAGTATTTTGTTTTCTTGAGATCAACACTTTGGACCTCTCCCCTATGAACCATGGAGGTACCCAGAGGCAGGATGGGAAGGATCCACTGGCAGGAGTGATGCCAGAGCAACCTGTTTTCCACTTATCCACCTGCCAACGCTTAATCCGACAGTGAACTCACACCTCACCTTGTCTTTGTAGGTGTCAGGCAGGGATTTGGCCGTCTCAGTATCCTCTGGAAGGCTGATGTAAAATCCCAGGATGTCTCCCTGTCCGTAGCCAGACGAATAGTGTTTCCCTATCGACTGGTGAAACTTGGTTCCCTTTTTGCTGCGCCAGGAGTAACTGAACTTGTCGTATCCCAGAGGGGCCTGGAGGTTCCCTGTGGAAACAAACACGGTGCTGTGAACACAAGGAATGTAGAAGGAGTATGCTAAGAAATATGTGGTAACATTATTTACCCAAGGGCTGTGACCAGCCTAATCTGGCAGCTGTGTCTGGAGGCATCTCATCCATGGAGATCTCAAAGTACCAGGCTCCTTTCCGCACGCCATGGGAGGCTCGCACCATGGAATAGCCCTTCTCACCAATGACAGTCAGTCTGTCGTCAGAGATCTTCAGCTGGGGAGCTGCAGGGGATGACACGAGCACTTACTGTGATTTATAAAGCATGGTGATGTCAAAAGGCAAATGAACATGTAGAGGTGGATTTAACATCTGCACCTCTGAGAGCAATTACACCTGAAACATCACTGACCGGTTGTGAGAGGTTATTGAGATGCCCCAGTAGGAAGAGCTGTTTATACAATTTCCATACAAACAGGACACTCTGTACCTCGGTCATGCAGTGCCAGGAGGACTCGTTCATACAGGCAGGCTCTGTACAGGTCCCCAGGAATGGGTTTTCCTGCCCAACAGTCCAGCTCCAGCTTTTCTGGGTCAGGCGCGTGGGGGTCAGGCTCGGCCAAGATGTAGCGATACCCATCCTTGTTGAAGGGGTGCTCCAGAGGGTACCCGTGAGGGGGCAAGCGCTGAGCCGAAAACAACGGGTCACTGAAACACAGAAAACTCCAGGCTGGCATCTCCCAGTGGCTGCGGTGCCATCACAGGTCACCCCAGCACACCCCACTGCAGAGCTGTCTCTGTGCTCAGGGGCCGCACACATACCTACAAAGAGACACACGCTCATCCACTGCAAATAATTTATAGCCTGGGATTTATCAGTAGCATCACAAGGCTCTGAGGTGACTCCCCATAAACCCACCCAAAGCAGAGACAGGCGGGACGCAGCTCAAGGCACCACAAGTGCTGCTGTCCCTGCCCAGTGCCCACCACCCACGGCTGTGCCCTCCTCTCACCTCCGGGTTTTCTTGGCTGTTCCCGTGGTCCCTCCATCCTGCTGCTTGCGTTTGGCTCCCCGGCCCTTCCCGCTGCCTCCAGCAGCCATTCCCCCTGGACACACAGAGCAGCCACGTTAGGGAGCCCGTGGTCGGGGAGCGCCCGGGATCTCCAGGGACACAGGGGCAGAAGCAGCCAAACCAAAATCAGCCCGTGGGCTCAGGACCCTTGGTCCACAGGTAATGTGGACCAGCCCTTAGTGCCAACGAGCACAGCAAAATCCACGGGTGACTAAATTTGGAGCGGAAGCTGAGGGAGACTGAGCAGCAAAACAAACTCAACCCGGGCTTTTAGGGTCAGAATTAAGAACCCTTTAGGTCATCAAAAGATCTACAGGCAGCAGCACTGGGATCCACTTCAGAGAAATTATTTTTTAAAATTTTATTATTATTATTAGCTCTCATAAGAGATTTCAGTCACAGGTCCAACCTGTTTCTGCAGAAACCCACCCTACAGCACGGCCACTGTCCCAGTGACGCTGTGCTGGGGGAGCACTCTGACACCGATCAGCAACAAGCACTTAATGTTCAATCTCCATCTATAAAATAAAATGCACCTAAGTTGAGGAAAAACGAAAAGCAAGAGGTGTTTCTCTTCAGTATTACCAAAGTCAGTTCTGGGATTGAACAGTGCATCAGTCTGAACTACAGTAGTGATTTTTAACTCATAGAACTGTAGTACAGAAAAAGCTACATGTTAAATTTAATCAAATATCAGCACAATGTTTCGATAAATTGAATCATATATGCATTTTATCATCACACTATTTCCAAAGAAATCACTGTTGATTCACAAGGAAAACCATGGAAATTTCATGTACTGTAGATAAACACCTTCACGAACTGCATTCGTGTGGTAATTAAAAATCCAGTCAGCTCTTCCATTACCAGCATTCCCTTATGGTGTAAGGGATCCAAATCACTCAGGGAATACCATATTCTGCACAAACGTGACCTGATCCACCTGCACTTGTTGGTTTTAGTGCAGATAAACATTCAGGATCTCCAGTTTGTCAACATTTACTTGGCCAAACCATCACATTGTGAGTTTCAGACCAACAACATCAGGTGAATTGACACAGAGTAAAAATAAACACGAGAGTAAAATACATAAATAAAACCTTTATACCAGTCAAGTAGGGCAGAATACGGCAATAAAAGCTTCTAATTGCTAAAGATTAAAGAGTGGAATTGCTGGTTTGTAATAAAGCCCGACTGCAATCACATCAGGGAGTCTTTTCATTTTTAATTGACTTTGGCTTCTAAGAGAATCAAGCAGAAAAGCTTTGCAAACAGCAATACTTAAGTTTTAGAAGCTGAAAGGTAAATATTCACCTCCCAGAGAGGCTCCACCTGCAAGAACAGAAGTGGCACCACATGTTTGTCAGTCTCCCGGAAATTAAATAAAAAACAACCAGTGCATGACATGGAGACAACACACCTGAGATACCTGTGTCCTACTTTAAACAGCCCCAAATACCACCTCCTGTCTGTGCTACTGCGATGTGTTTACTACAGGTTATTAATATATATTCTCATCAGCAATATTTCACTGCAGTAAGGTCACCCTGAGTGAGACAGGACAGCCAGTAAGCACAGGAGTCATCCTCAAGAACAAAGTAACAGAAAAGCACAAGGAATAATATATATATTTACACTTTCCCCAGCTAATTTCAACTCTCAGAGAGAGGGACACAGGAAATCTGAATAACACAAGGAGGTAAATTAAAACCTTTCTGGGAGCAAACTGACAAGCTCAGCTTTCTGGTGAGCACCTTGATTTATCTGGTACCCTAAAGAAACAGCTGAACCTTCCCAAAAACTAAAGTTAATCCCTCTATAAAAAGGCACAGTGAGTCTGTTTTGAGCACAAGCATAAATTCAGCTCACACGATAGTTTAACTGCATAGAACCCCAGAGGACTGGGAAATGGAGCTTAGTCTCAAATACCCAAAACCCTCCCGAGTAAAGAACTTGCCATTTAAGCTTCCACTTGTGGACACAGCGTTGTTCTGTTTCTGGTTGTCATAGGCAGGACCGATATTGGCAAGATCCTGCAAGAGATCAAACAAGCTGCTGTACAGACTCAGGCCAAAGGACCACTCTGAACCCGACCAGGGCACTCCCAGGTGCTGGAGCTCCCACCCACCACTGGCACAACACGGACTCGTGGCAGAGGTTTGCCCCTTGGCTCAGCATAAGGCACCAAAAAGATTCCCCACCCCTCCTTCCTGCTGCCCACTTTCCTCCCCTCTCTCATCACATGCCTGGTCTAGAAGCCCAAATTTGGGGTAATCTTCCTCTGGGTCTTTACTGCCTGGGTCTGGATGTTCTTTCACCAGGAACACGTCTCTTTCTTTACACTGAAACAGAGGAGTTCAAGTCACAAGGGGTTAAGATAGTAACAAATTCACTAACAAGTGTTTAAATCACAGCATTTACTATCCAGATGTAGGTAAGTACATCAGGTGCCTACGAAGCAGCATCATTTTTACCCTTTAGCTCCAAGCCCAGCCCTCAGCACACACCAGTATGTGAGAAAACCAGTGTTCGTGGCAATTCCTCCAGGGATTTACCTCCAATTCTTACCATGGTTTTGACAATATTATTGGGCCAGGTCATTTTCCCAGGTCTCTGCCGTGTTGTCATGCACTCCCAGTATTTATCAATAAAGGGGATAATATCCTGTAAAAACAGAAAACATTTGTCTGAGCTCCTCCTCAATGACATCATCACTGATGTGAACCCGCAGAGGTTTCGTGACAGCCAAACCTTATCCTTGGAGAACATCGTCTTGGGGTGCTCATCTTGTGTCCTCGACTGCCACGTGAGGTTGGCCAGAGCGCTAAGGCACATTTCTTTGAGATCTGAAAAGCAGAACACCCCAGGCAACCAGTTACACTTGGTGGGGAAGATCAGACACTTCACAGCATCACCCCGAGGAACACCAAACCCTCTAAAGTTCATCCTGACTCCGCCCTCACTGAACACATTCACACTACCTTCATGAAACAGCAGCAAAATTGCAAAACATTTTTAGAGAAAGCCACACATGCTTGCTGTTACTATGAATATTTTGGTCATTTTCCAAAAGTCTCAGCAGAGCCCTCCCACTGACTCCAAATAAAACAAAACCTTTGGGATTATCTTGCACAACATGTCCCTGAACAGGCTTTTCCCAAACTCACTTGCTTGTTTCCTCAGGAAGTAAGTATTCCCACTGTGGTGGCACACGTTGCAGTGGAAGCTGTAGTTGGTCATGAAGGGCAGACACGACCTGGGAAAGAGCAAGTTTGCCAGGGCTGGGTGCACTGTAATTACTGTTTCAGGTTAAGGAATCACAGAACTACAGAGTAATTGAGGTAGGAAAAGACCTGTGAGACCATCGAGTCCAGCCTGTGCCCGATGCCCACCTTGTCACTGAGTGACACAGCCAGTCATTCCTTGGACACCTTCAGGGGTGGGGACTCCAAACCATCCTGGGCAGCCCCTTCCAATGCCTGACCACCCTTTCCCATGAGGAAATTCCTTCTGATGTCCCACTTGCCCCTCCCCTAGCACAGCCTGAGGCCGTTCCCTCTCCTCCTGTCCCTGTTCCCTGGCAGCAGAGCCCAACTCCCCCGACTCTCCCTCCTGTCAGGGAGTTGCAGAGTGAGAAGGTCCCCCCTGAGTCTCCTTCTCTCCAGGCTGAGCCCCCTCAGCTCCCTCAGCCCCTCCTGCTGCTCCAGACTCTTCCCCAGCTCCGTTCCTTTCCCTGGACATGCTCCAGCCCCTCCATGTCTTTCTTAGGAGTGAAAGAAAATTAAGTATTCATTACTACACTGGGTTAAGAAATTAATTATTCCAGGATAGAAACCAGCCATTCCCTCCCTCCCTAAGACCAGAAACACCTTAATAGGACCAGTGGCATTTCATGGGGGTCCTTTTATAACGGGTAAAGCTTTAGTTATTTACACAATGTGCTGCTTTCCAAGTGTCCAAGGACACGGACGAGGCCCCAGTCCTTGGGAACACGCACTCTAAACACTCCCTTCCTGCCACCAAAGCTCCCTGGCAGCAGTGCCAGAGCCCACGTACGTGGTGTCGATGCCGAAGGTGTCCGCTGTGAACCACTTGGTGCAGATCCCACACTGCAGCTCGATCTCGCCGAGCTGTCGTGCATTCTCCTCGTCCCCTGAGCCCCCCTGGGCATCCAGAGCCTCGGCAGCGTCCCCGGTGGTGTCCTGGAACCAGAGCAGAGCCAGGGAATCACACACTGCCTGGGGCAGAGCAGGGCAGGGACTCA
Source organism: Grallaria varia (assembly GCA_013396735.1). NCBI lineage: Eukaryota > Metazoa > Chordata > Aves > Passeriformes > Formicariidae > Grallaria > Grallaria varia. The sequence continues at coordinate 31,205 of VWZG01003228.1, read as the reverse complement.
CACACCACACCAGATTTTAAAGAGAATAAATCCCACCCCACCCCCGCCCAAACCCGTGGCCAAAAAGGAGCTGTTCTACAGACTGTTTGTCACATGGGTAAGGATTTAACTCCCAAAACAATCCGTTATAAAGCCAAAACTGGCGCTGGGAGGGGGGCAATATGTGAAGTCCCTCTGGGCTGAACCAACCTCCCCCTCCCTCTGCCCACAGCACCTACCAGGGGCTCCTTCCCGTTGGCGGACTCGCTCTCCAGGGCCGTGGTGACATCGACCAGGGCGCTGTCCCCGCTGCCAGGGCACAGAGGGGTGAGAGGAGACCCCAGCACGGACCCGGCAATGGGGGGGACACAGCTGGGACCCCGGGAATGGGGAGGGGGCCACAGGTGGGACCCGGGAATGGGGGACGGACACAGCCAGGACCCCGGGAATGGGATGGAAACAGCCGGGACCCGGGAATGGGGAGGGGGACACAGGTGGGACCCCGGGAATGGGGAGGGGGCTCAGCCCGGATCCCGGGAATGGGGAGGACACAGCCAGGACCCCGGGAACGGGGATGGGGACACAGCCCGGACCCGGGAATGGGGAGGGGTC
>VWZG01003228.1:0-16937 GCA_013396735.1 Grallaria varia | reverse complement strand
CCGCCCGCCCGGCGCTTCCGGGACGGGACACGCCCCTTCCGCCACGAGTGAATCAGGGCGGGGCATGCATCGAAAGAGGCGTGGTCTTCACCATATATGAGCAAAGGGCGGGGCTTACTGATAAAGAAAGCCAATAGCGAGCGTGTTTTACCGCCGGGGCGTGATCTGTATGCGGGGCGTGGCTTTGCCAGTGGAGGGGCGTGGCTTAATGTAAAAATAGGCGTGGTCTGTGAGTGGGAGGGAAAGTGGGCGTGGCCCGCCCTGTCCGCGGGGTCCCCGCGCCCCCCCCGCCCGTGCCCCCGATTTTGGGGCATCTCTGCCCCTCTGTCCCCGCTCCCCCGCCCCGTCCCGCCACGCGGGGACCCCGCAGTGTCCTCGGTCAGCGCCGCCCCTGCCCCTCCGTGCGACTTGGGAGGTCCGGGCGGTCCCTGCGGGAAACGCTGGCGGGGACAGATGTCTGTCCCCATCCCAAATGGCCCTGCCACCCCCGGGGGAGGCCGGGGACAAACGAGGTGGGAAGGGGGGCCGAGGGGCCACCCACGCACGCCGTGTCCCCCCGGGGATGCTTCTGTGGGGTTGTGGAAAAAAATACGGCTTGTCTGAAGGGGTTATTAAACAAAAACGTTAAAGAGAAGCTGGCGCGGCGGGAGGGTCGCACGGTGGGCTGGGCGGGACCCCCGCGCTGGGCAGGGGAAGGTTGGAGTGTCCAGGGACCAAACCCTGCACGAAACCCTTCCGAGCATCCTCGGGACCACCACGCGCACCCGCTGGAGAAAGCCCTTCATTCCTTCCCTGCTGCCCCAGCAGTGGCCAAAGGGCTCTGGTGACCCTCACTGGACACCGGTCCGGTGCTGACATCTGCTGACGGGCGGGGTGCCGGGAGCCGGGATGCATTCCAGCACGGATGCCAGCACGGATGCCCGCACGGATGCCCGCACGGATGCCAGCAGCGCTCCGGCAGCTCCGCTCCCGGCCCGGGTGGTGGTGGGGCTGAGCCAGCCCCGTCGTGCGCTGCCCTGCTCAAACCATCGCCCCGGCTCCAACAGATGGAGCTCCAACAGATGGAGCTCGGGGGCCACGCGCTGCTCCGGCCCTCGGCTCGGGGCACAGCCCATCCCTTCGGAGCCACGGGCCGGTGCTGGGGGTCCCCGGGGGGCTCGGAACCCTTTCTACAGGGCAGCATTTTGGTGGCCAAGGCGACGATCTCCTGACAGGCTGGGGTATGGAGAGGGGTCTTCCTGCCTCCCAAGGACCCCTGGGACTCCGGGCAGGCTGCAGTGCCCCCTAAAGTTCCCTGGGACCTCGGGCAGGCTGCCGCGTCCCCTAAAAAGTCCCCTGGGACCCCGGGCAGTCTGCAGTGCCCCCTAAAGTCCCCTGGGACCCCGGGCAGGCTGCAGTGTCCCCCAAAGTCCCCGGGGACCCCAGGCAGGCTGCGAGGCAGCCCTCGCCCAGTGCCAGCTGCTGAATCGATTAGTGGGCACTGGGGCAGGAAAATAACATTTCCTGCTGCAGAATGACATCAGCAGTGACCCCCAGCCCAGTGAGGCAGCCACTGCCGTTTCCGCCGCCTCCTCCCAGAGAATGGACCATTATGGGGTCAAGGAGCCAGTCAGGGTCAGGGTTTAAGGGCACATCCTGGCTGGGGCAGAGCAGGGGCCTCTGTTCCAGGGGGCACCTGCCCCCAGGGCCTGTGGGGGTCCCTGGTCAGGGTGTGGACTGGCTGCAACAGTGTGGGGGGAAACCCTCCAGGGCGTTCCAAATCCCACAAAATGCCCTTCTGGAGAAGCCCCTTTCTGGAGGGACCAGACCCTTTCTGTCCTGCCCATCTCCACCGGGAGGGCACCCACTTGTGGTGCCCAGGAGACCCCAAAAGGCTGCAGAGTCAGGCAGTGTGAGGCAGCTGGTCCCCATCCTGGCCTGAGGATGAGGATGCTCAGCTCAGGCTGCCTTTGCTGAGCTCTGCAGGGCTCCAGCCCGTGGAGAACACTCTGCTCTCTGGACTGGCAGTGCTGTCCTTCCTGGACCCTGCTGATACCATTTCCAGGCTGGAAAGACTTCCCCAGAAACCAGCTGGCACCAGGATGCACAGCACAGTGTACTAACAACAGCCTGTCATCCTCTTCTACCTCTGCATCGCATTGTCCACACAAGCTGGAGGTTAAAAAAAAATGCAAGAAAGAAAAGAGAAAACTTCCCAAACCCAGGGGAAGAACAGCCCTGGGGAATAAATCAGTGATGTCCCAGGATGCTGCCCTTAGGCAGGAAAGGGTCTTGGGTGTTCTGCCCACCCCACCAGCAACCCTCTGGTTACAGTATGTTCCTCTCCAGGGCATTTTATCTGCCCATTCCCTGGGCAGCTCCCAGTGTTGGAAAGCCCTTTGTCATCCTCATGTGATACAAGGTTATCACTTTATTGCCTTCTAAATCGGGAGCAGAAGTGCCTCTCCAAGGTGTCCGTCTCTCCACCAGCAGTGTCTTTGCTTCTGACCTGGTACAAACCACTGGTAGCTGAGCAGGGGTGGGTTTTGGGGTGGGTTTTGGTGGCGTAGTCGCTCCCCTGGCAGGGTCCTGGGGAGAGAAATGTGTCTTATAAGTCAAGAAATGCCTCCAGTCCTGGCGTGAGAGCAGCCCTGAGGACTCAGGGAGTCCTCCTGCCCAGCGCTGCCATCTCTGGCCCCACTTCCACCAGTACTCTCTGGGCTGGGATTACCAGAGGGAAGAATATATCCCGAGGGGAGGATAAACTGCCGGATGGGCAGCGGGGCTGGCAGCTTTCATCTCACCCCATCCATCACCTCCCCATCACAGTCCCAGCCCCACCGCATGCCCCATCCTTCCCACGGAGGCTTGGGGACCCCAGTGCAGCCCCACGCAGGCCGGGGCGATGGTGGATCCCGTCCCGGTGAGGATGTCCCCGCGCTGCGGCATTTCCACCCCATCCATCCGTGTTTACATTCCCCTCCGATCGCGGCCGGCGATAAGGACGAACCCGGACAAAGCCACATCCCCGCTGCCCGCCCGAGGGCTGTTCGTGCAGATAAAAGTTGCCCCATAAACAAGCCCATCCTGCCTTTGGGAAAGGCATCTCCGCCGGCCCCAGCCCTCGCCAGGAAACCCTCACCAGGGTCCCCCCGTGTCCCCCGGGCACAAGACAAGGCTGGCATGGCCGGGGGTGTTCAGCAGCTCTGGTTGGTTCCTGCTCTTGGCATGGGTTACAAATAGCCCCGATGGCATGGGATTCACCGTGGCAGCCACGGCCAGAGCCCGAGGGGAAGCATCTGAAACCCTCCTCCTTCTCTTCCTCCTCCCCGTTGTTGTTGTTGTTGTTGTTTTTCCATCCTGAAAACATCGGGCTGGAAGCAAACACAACTCGGGATCAGCCCCGGGAGGGGGCCGGGGGGCTGGGAAGCAGAGGTGGCTGCTGTTGGGTGCTGGGGGCACTGGCAGGAGCTTTGGCAGAGGGTGCCCAGGGCAGGGCAGGAAGCTGAGGAGTGCCAGGGGGAGGCAGCCGGGTGGCACGTGGCAGTCTGGATGGTGTCCCATGGCCACGGCCAGGCTGGCAGGAGGCTCCACGTGGGGCTGTTGACACTCCATCCCTCCCCACCTCTGCCAGCTTCCCCCAAAAGCAGCTCCTCTCCCCAAACCCTTTCACTCCCACCCTGCTTTGGGGCAGAGCTAGGATTCCCACCACCTCCATCCCTCGGAGCCTGAAAGCTCGGCTCTCTCCAAGGCTATTTGTGTTGCTGGACATTTTTTCGCGACACTTCCCACACTTTTTGTGAAATCCGTGCCGCTGTTATTGCAAACTTCTCCCTCCTTCCCCCAACCTCGGTTTGCTTTAGCAATAGCTGTGGGAAAACCAGCCCTGATGGGGATGGGGCTGTGTAAATGTCTGCAACTCCATTGTAGATCCTGATGGCAACACAAGGATTCTCCTTTCTCTGGGTATTTGCGGCTGGAGGGAGATGGGACATGTCAGAAATGAAACCCTGCTGAGTGGTGTGATAAAAATGTCAGAAATTGGGAATATCTGCCCACAGGCATAGCTCTGGATGCTGCAGGCTTTCCCCGCAGCAACATGAGAAAGAAAACAGCTTTATTGTGGTTTATTTTTTAATCTGAAGATGTAATAGCGCAGGGGTCTGCAGGACAGGAGCAGGACTTGAGACTGCCTTAGCGCAGCCTTTGGCACTGCTGGGTTTCAGGATCCCGATGTCCCTTTCCCTCATTCTCACAACACTGCCGTGGCCTTGGGAAGAGCTGCAGCTCTGGGATGGCAAGTGGCCGTGCCCGGGCTTGGGCTGCTGCTTTGGGATGGTCCTGGAGGGAGATCCCTGCCTCCATCCTCTCCGGTGGAAAGCGATGCTGGTTGCCACGAGCAGCATTCCCCATGCCGTGTTTCCCACCCTTTCAGCCCTATCTGTCCCCCCAAAACCCACCCTGGGGTGGCCCAAGGAAAGGGATCCCAGGCCCTGAAGGGCACCACGGCTCCTTGCTCCCAGCTGTGTGTCCATAGGGCAAAACGCCATGGGAAGGGGCCGATAAACTGGGAGCAGAGTGACCTCAGCCCCGGCTGCGCCGGCGGCAGCTCCGACCTCCCGGGTGCCCGGGCTGTGCGCTGCCTCTTTCATCACCACCCAGGCACTTCGCTCCCAGGAGCTCCGCGTGGAAAACAGGATGTGAGTGGGAGAGACGGCCCTCCTGGAGACGTGGGAGCTCAGAGTGCCTGGGGCTCACCCCGAGCTGGGATGGTGGAGCTGGGCTGGCACCGGGATCATCCCCCTGGCCTGGCACCGGGATCATCATACTGGCCTGATGGGGAGGCTGTGCTGGGGTGGCACTGGGATCATCCCCCTGGCCTGGCACCGGGATCATCATCCTGGCCTGATGGGGAGGCTGTGCTGGGGTGGCACCGGGATTATCCCCCTGGCCTGGCACTGGGATCATCATCCTGGCCTGATGGGGAGGCTGTGCTGGGGTGGCACCGGGATCATCCCCCCTGGCCTGATGGGGAGGCTGTGCTGGGGTGGCACCGGGATCATCCCCCTGGCCTGATGGGGAGGTTGTGGTGGGCTGGCACCGGGATCATCCCCCTGGCCTGATGGGGACGTTGTGGTGGGCTGGCACCGGGATTGTCCCTGCGCTGGGGCAGCTGCTGGATCAAACAAACAACTAGACATGCAGTAGGGTATAAAGCACAGACCCTGCTTGAATGCAGGATACACACTGCCCATGGGATATTTGCCATGGGGTATTGGGCATGTCTTCAGTAACTCATACTGTAAAAACAGCAGCTTGCTCAAGAGTCCATGAAACACCAGGTTTTTATTATATTTTTAGTATTCTGACACAGAGAGTTTTTCCTTCCTGCCCAAGCCCTGGATAATATGGTGCTGCAGCTCCCAGGGCTGTGCACACCTTGACTGGGGGAGGAGGGTTTATATGGGGACCAGAGTTTATGTGGAGCTTCCTGCAGGCTTCTTGGGACAGGCAGTACCCACGGGTTAATGCTCCATCACAGCATGTTTATGTGCTGATAAGGAAATGTGATGACAGAGAATCCCAAACAACTTCAAAGCAAGATTTGTGGATTTGATATGGAAACTATTCAGAAAGTCTCAGTGAGGTGGGAGAGCCCCCAACTTATCGCTGAGGACACAGAGCCAGAGCAGGACCCATTCCCAAAGCACAGCCTGGCCCCATGCCCACTCCATGGGCCCTGAGCTTCCTCCCTGGGGAGGAGGTTTGGGGTAAAATGATGCTCCTTGAGCAGCTCCTGTTTAGCCAGAGAGAAGGGCATCACAGGGTCCTCACCCACCTCCTGTGCTGTCCCCAGGTGTCCCCCATGGCCCCGGGTCCCAGGCAAGGTCTTCTCTACAACCTGGAGCCCCATCTCACCTCTTGGCAAGAGTGGGGTAATGCAGCCCCCTCCACCTGGGAACGTTTAGGGATGAGGGAGACAGGAATACAAGGCTGGGTGTGGTGGAACCCTGGTGACACTGTGGTTGGCAGCCCTGCAGGGCTCCTTCAGGTGTAGGTGGTGGTGGCTCTGTGGCTGTGACATGGGTGGCTGTCTGTGGTCAGGAGGGGTCCTGCAGATGGGATGTCCTGTCAGCTCCATGTGGCCTTGTGCGGTGCCAGGGGTCTGTAGGATCTCTGGGCAGGGTGTGCTCAGAGCCCTTGTGCAGGGCACGTGAGCCAGGAGAAAGGTGCTGTCACCTTCCCACAGTGCGTGTGGACCCTTGGGAAAACCTCTTTGGGAACCTGGTGGGGGATGAGTGCTGATGGGGCTGGTGGGGTGTAGTGCCATCCCAGAGGTGCCTGTGACTCTCCAGATAGGGGGGGTGACCCCTCCACTGCCCCTGCCCTTTGCTCTGGTCTGGAGACTTGTGCCAGAACAGCTCTGGCAGGGAATTCCATTGCACAGGCAGCACTGTGCAACAGGAGCCTGGCACAGGAGCAGCTCAGGCACCGTCTGGTACCACTGCAAAGCTGAGCTGCATCTCTCCGGGCGCTGCTCTCCCTGCTCTGCTCCCTACAGCCACGCTCCAGGGAAAGGCTGGACAGACACACCCCAAGGGCTCAGGGGACAGTTTTGGTGGAGTGTTGGGGGTTCATTTGCTGCACTGGGGTTGCTTTAGGACCCTCTGCTGTGCTGGGCAGCTGAGGAAGCTGAACCAAAGGGCAGAGGGGGACACCGGTGTCCCGACTGTCAGTGTGCCGATGGCAGCGAGCAGTGACACCACTGTGACTCCACTGTGTGATGGGTTTATCTCTTGTCCTGTACTGAGTATGCAGCCACATGCCAGGGAGGGAGCGAGTTCCCAGCTATAAAAAGCTTTTGTTTTATCCGTAGCTGCTACTTGAGCTCTCACCCCTCGGCCTCCATGGCCAGGCAGAGCCTGTGTGCCCTCAGATGTGTCCGGGACCAGCGCAGGCATCTGTTTCCTCTCTCCAAACACATCCATGGGCACCAGGAGCACCATGTGCTGCCCAGCAAGGAGAGTGGCACTGCCTGTTCCCTGCAACCCACCTCTCCCCAAGCAGGAATCTTCCCTCTCCATGTATAAAGAAGTCTCTTTAAATACCCATTGTTTATTCTGTCTCAACAGCCAAAGGAGCCGCTCTGATCCATGGCATAAACATATTTTCCCAGAGTTTTCTAAACAACACTTGACCCGCTGGCCAGCACTTCCCGTGGGGTCTTGCCAGGGGTGGCTCTGCCTCCCCTGCTGCCAGTGGCTGTGCAGGTAGAGCCAGGACAGTGTTTCTGGCCCGTGGCAGGGATGGAAAAGGGGACAGGATGCTTTCCCTGGTGACAGCCCTGAGCTGGAGGAAGCAGCCAGGGTCTCCATCCCTGCAGGGGCTCAGATCAGGGCTCGGGAGCCGTGGGGGTGAGAGACAGGGCCAGGCAGGACCCAGCACCTCTGTGCCTCAGCTTTTCCAGCTGTAAAACTGGGACAAAGATACGGAGCCACGTTACTTCCCCAGCGGTGATGAAAGGCCTGGGAGTCTCCCTTCCTCTCCCCATTCCTGTCTGCTCCTTGGGAAGTGGGGAGGGCAACGAGCTCCCCTGTTTGGGAGTGGGAGGAAGAGACTGATTTGAATTCCAGAGAGAAGACATCAGGAGGGTGGGTTGGATGCCTGCTTGTCCCCTCAGGGACACATGGCTCTCTGTCTCACCGTGGGCAGCGTGTCTGTCCGTGGCAGCTCCCTCCAGGGCACAGCAGGGTGGGGGTGTCCAGAAAGTGGCAGGAGGGGCTGCCTGCAGGAAAATATGCTGTAAAATCCCTAGGGAAGAGTCCTACAGCCCCTTTGGTGCCCAGGAGCCAGTGCCAGGTGCCAACTCTGCCAGGAGGGCACACGTTGGGTGGAGCAGAGGTGAGGAGGGAAAGAGGAAGGAAGGATGGGAAGCCACCAGCCCCTGGTCAGCCAGCAGCGTGGTGGCAGAGCTGGGCATTCCGCTCTGTGCCCATCCTCTGGCAGCTCCGTGGAGCCAAGCCCAAACCCCTCATTATCCATGCACATTTCCACAGGTGCTCTTGCTTTACTTCCCAGACACAAATCCAGCTCCACGGGCTGATCCACACTGGATTCGGGTGTGCAGCCACACTGGACAGACGGTGACATCCCTGCACACACCGTGCCTGTGCCGTGCACCATTCTGGGGCTGGGACAAACTGCTCTGTGAGCAGCAATTCCCAGCTCGGTCCCAGCTGGGCCTGGGAGCTGAGCAGGGTTGGATCAAGCCCTCAGCTGAGGGCTTTGAAAAACCAAAACAGCCTTGTAAAGATCCAGCTCGTAAAACCAGTGCTCTGCTTTGTGAGCTCATGAATGGGAAGAAATGCCAATGGGATCATTTTTACACATATTTTTTTCCCTCTTTGTCAACATTCCCACATTTGGCTGAAACTTCAAAATGCCACATTTGGAGAGCGCCTGTCTTAAGAGTTCCAGTATTTGTATAAACAGCTGATAGGGAAAGAAATGACCCCCTCTGGAGTCTGCCTGGGGGCCCTGGGAGCAGCAATGGGGCTCTGGAGGCCCCCAGAGCCATCCAGATTTTTGGTGTCTTCCCACTGTCATTTGTGAGGGGGGAAGGAAGTGTGGGTGGGGGTCTTGGGGGTCTCCAGACATCAGCACCCACCCAAATTCAGGATGGGGAGCAACAGAGATCTCCTCCATCCCCTGAGAAGGAGGTTCAGGCAATAAATGTGTAAATGGAACAGTGACTGTGGTGCTGGGTGTTGTCTTTGGGAGCAGAGCTGTCACCTTGCCATCCCTCCGCTGATGTTCAGGGGGGGGACAGGGATGTCACAGTCCCCACCAGGGACAGCCCGTCCTGCCCAGGGAGAGCCTGAGCACTGTGAGGGGTGTGGGGAGAGGACCACGAAGGGAAGGGGTTGCAGCAAAGCGAGGGGTGGAGAGCAAGGGGTGCGAGGTGAGAGCTGAGGTGTGGGGAGCGGGACCAGAGCTCCGGCGAGGGGGACACGAAGGGGTAAATGAGCACAGAGAAAGACCCGGGCACTCGGTGAGGGGCTGCTGTGCACGGCGGGTTGCGCGGAGAACAAGGACAGACAGGCGGGACGGTGGGCACGGGGAGGGGCTGGAGGGCACGGAGAAGGGCGGCCGGCGGGGATGCCGCGGGCAGCGGGCCGGGCCGGGCCGGGTCGGGGCGTCCCGTCCGGGGGGAGGCGGTGCCGCCGCCCGCTCCTCTTCCCTCGCCCTCCGGTGCCTTTAAAGGCTCCTCCTCCGGCGCGGAGGGGACCCGGCCCCGCCGGTCCGCCCCGAGGGCTGCGGCGGGAGCGCGGCGGGAGCGCACGGCGGGGCCGCTGCCCCCCAGCCCGGCGGAGATGAGCCCCCTGCCCGCGGGCAACGGCAGCGCCTTGGGGGGCTCCGGCAACTGCAGCGGGGGCGGCAGCCTGGGCCGCCAGTGGGTGCTGGGGGCCGCCCTCAGCCTCACCGTCCTCGTCATTGTGGCCGGCAACCTGCTGGTGATCGTGGCCATCGCCAAGACGCCGCGGCTGCAGACCATGACCAACGTCTTCATCACCTCGCTGGCGTGCGCCGACCTCATCATGGGCCTGCTGGTGGTGCCGCCGGGGGCCACCATCCTGCTGAGCGGCCACTGGCCCTACGGCACCACCGTGTGCGAGCTGTGGACGTCGCTGGATGTGCTGTGCGTCACGGCCAGCATCGAGACGCTGTGCGCCATCGCCGTGGACCGCTACCTCGCCGTCACCTCCCCGCTGCAGTACGAGGCGCTGGTGACCAAGGGCCGGGCGCGGGCCGTGGTGTGCCTGGTGTGGGCCATCTCTGCCTTCATCTCCTTCCTGCCCATCATGAACCACTGGTGGCGGGACGGGGCGGACGAGCAGGCGGCGCGCTGCTACGACGACCCGCGCTGCTGCGACTTTGTCACCAACATGACCTACGCCATCGTCTCCTCCACCATCTCCTTCTACGTGCCCTTGCTCGTCATGATCTTCGTCTACGCCCGGGTCTTCGCCGTGGCTACGAGGCACGTCCAGCTCATTGGCAAGGACAAGGTGAGGTTCCTGCAGGAGCCCCCCAGCCCCACGTCCAGGAGCAGCCGGCGCAGGCGGCCCTCCCGCCTGCTGGCCATCAAGGAGCACAAGGCGCTCAAGACCCTGGGCATCATCATGGGCACCTTCACGCTCTGCTGGCTGCCTTTCTTCGTGGCCAACATCATCAAGGTCTTCTGCCGGCCACTGGTGCCGGACCAGCTCTTCCTCTTCCTCAACTGGCTGGGCTATGTCAACTCAGCCTTCAACCCCATCATCTACTGCCGCAGCCCCGACTTCAGGAGCGCCTTCCGCAAGCTGCTGTGCTGCCCACGCCGTGCTGACCGCCGGCTCCACGCTGTCCAGCAGGACCTGCAGCGCTGCCCCTGCGCCTTCAGCCCCCGGGGGCACCCCCCAGAGGACAGCAAGGTGGCCCCCGGGTGCCGCGGGGAGGACGGCGAGGCTCGGAGCAGCGGCAGCCGCGCCGAGGAGACACCCCTGGCCCAGGGCAGTGGCCACCAGCAGCGGCCACTGGGCGAGTCCCGGCTGCAGGGCACCCAGACCACGCTGTGCTCTCAGCCTGATGAGTAGGTACCAGGAGGCACTGGCTCGGGGAGGGGCTCGGGGGGTCCAGCACTTTGGGGTGTGACTAGGGGGGGGCTGTCAGTGGTGGGACCGTGGTTTGATTGTGCAGTGCAGAGCTGGAGGGCAGGCAGAGCCCAAAGCCAGGGAGCAGGCAGAGCCTGGAGCTGGGGGCCAGGCAGACCCCAAAGCCAGGAGCCAGGCAGAGCCCAAAGACGGGGGTCAGGCTGACCCCAGAGCTGGGGGAGCAGGCAGAGCCCAGGGTACATGGGAGAGGTGCTGGGGTGTGGGGCTGGAAACCACTGTCCTCTCCCTTTACGTCCCCCTAAAACCGTGGCACCTCCACTGGGCTGCAAAACTGGGGTCCCAGCCAGTCCCACCCCAGGACGGGGTCTGCTGTTTCTGGGTGAAGAAACCCCTGGTTGTGAACAGGGAAGCAAACCAGCTGAGCAGGAATGTGTCCCAAAGCCTGGGATCCCTCCCTTCTGCCCCTGCTCCCACTTTCTTCTGCTAAAGAAAGAAGGCACGGGGACTCCTTCCAGAGTGAGGCACCGGGGCTGCTGTCACCAGCCTGGGCTCTGAAGGTCACTTCGCCCTCCAGCAGTGTGAATCTGGGAAGGGAATTAATGAATTTCATGCCCCTCTGTCCCTCAGTGGGAGGTGAACTCCCAGAGCCGGCAGCCTGCTCAGGGCAGGGGGCTGGCAGGGACACCCACGCTGTGGCTCTGCCCTGCCAGCACCCTGACACGGATTTACACCTCCAAATTACAGTGTGGGGTTTTTCCACCCCGAGCGTTTTATCAGTATGACAAAATTGGAGTTATTCTGGTTACTGTGGATTGTAACCGTGTTTCTCCGGTCAAAAGCCCTCCCGATGCCTGAGGGCAGCAGAGATGTGCAGGGAGAAGAGCCAGAGCTGTTCCCTGGGCAGGGGACATCACGCTGAGATGGTGAATGGTGGGAAGGGTCGGGGCTCTCACCCCCCGTGCTGTGTTTCAGGTTTGCCGGCAGAGACGCGCCCACGGGTCCGTCCGTCTGACCGGGAGCAGCCGAGAGCCGGGAGGAGAGTGAGTGTTTTCCCCCGGCCTGGCCATCGCCCCTCCGGCCTCTCCTCTGCCCTCGCCGGGGAGCGCAGCCCGTGGTCAGTTGTCCGGTTTGGGCCACGGGAGCCCGGGGTCAGCCCCGCCGCGGCCGCGACACCTCCCCGCTGCCCCGGGAGCTTTAACCCCTTCCCCAGGCAGCTGCCTCTGGCTCTCTGGAGCTCCTGCATCCCCTTCGGAGCCCGCTGGGAGGGTGGCCGCGGGTCCCTGTCCCCCGTGGGTGACGCTGTGTCACCTCCCCCCCCTCTTCTTGCAGGGCTGGGGACGGAGAAGCAGCCCCGGGGCTGGCGGCGCTGGGAGGACCGTCCGGTGCCCGCAGCGACCTGGAGACGAGGGGGATCTCCCTCGGGAGCGCTGGTGGTTTCAGGACAACACTGTGCTGGTGGTGCTGGAGACCCGGAGCTGGGGAAAAGCTCCGGAGCAGCTTGCCAAGGGGCAGCAGAGGCTCAGGGATGTGTGGTCAGGGGACAAGCTGTCCCCCGGGTGTTCCTGGCACGGCTGGCAGTGCCATGTGGAGACCGGCCGCTCTCGGCTGCCTTGAAGGATGAACGACCCCGTCGTCCCAGGCTCGGCCAGTTTCAGACAGTCCGTCGGGAAGGGAGAAGAGCCTCCTGCAGGCACAAGCCCTTCCAAGGATTTCCATCCCTGCCCCAGCTGCTGCATTCCAGGGCTGGGTGCGATCCCGGGAGCCTTCGGCAAAGGGAAAGCTCAGGGGAGCGAAGGGAGCTCTGAGCACGAAGGACTTCCAAACCCAGGGAATTATGATCTGGTCAGATCCCCTCCGGTTTCTCCCTCTGATTCAGAGCAGGTGTGCATGTCTGTGCTGCTCGGGGACGGGAGGGGAGGTGGATTCTCATCCCGTGCGTGTACAGATGTGCCTTGCCCACGCCGCGCTGCCACGCAGCACCTGGGGGCATCAATTGGTGTAATTATGTCGCAGTGATTGTACGGTTTCTGTCCTGGTCTCGCCCCTGCCGTGTGAAATAAACCTGTGAACCTCTGAATCCATCCCAAGCAGAGAGGATGCTGCTCCATGTGCAGTTTCTGGGGGCCTGCCCGAGGCTCGGGGGGTGCATCTCCCCTTCCAGGGGCTGTGGCTAGCAGAGAAAAGCCGGGCTCTGGGCGTGCCATGGTGCCAGCCCCCAGCCCTGCCACGTGTCTCTGCACCCGGAAAGGGCAGACAGAGCTGACAGAGGTGCCCAGTGCCACCTCCTGGTGCCAGGGAAATCCCAGCTCCTGTGCAGGACTCGGGACGCCGGGTGCCACAGGGTCTACCCTGCTGGGATCCTCCCCTGGTGTGTTTTGCTTTTAACACTCTGCAAGGATGAAATCACTAAATAAAGAGAATAAAAGTGTCAAAGTGTCAGACCCAGGTCTGGTGGCTCTTGGGGTGCGCATTCCCGATCCCAGCAGCTGTCCCCAAGCACTAACTGGTTCTGCATGTCCCCCAACCCTCCACAACCTCATTCTCCCACACAGTCCAAACCAGCCCACGAGGTGTTCTTTACCCCTCTCAAGAGTGTTAATCAGTGACTTCCCAAGCAGCAGAGATGAGAGGGTTCTGGCCCAGGGAAGGGGGGTCCCAGGGCTCTGCGGGTCCTTCTGTCAGGGCTGATGACCTCATCTCTAATGACACTAAAGTGGGCTCAGAGGATATGTGGGTGCTGCTGGGGGGTGTGAGGGGGTGGTGGGTAGATGACACCTACCCCCCACTCCCACCTGCACTGCATTCCCAACCTTCACCTCCCTGTGATCCCTCTTCCCTTTATTAGCAGCCAGTGCCTGGGCAGGTGTTTGCTGTTCTGGGAGTGCTGTCTTTGCTGGTGTTTGTCCCCCAGGAGCTGGTCACTGGTGTTGGACCTGCTGTGGAGGATGGATGCCTTGTTCCTCTTCTCCCAGCTGCTGTCAGAGGAGAGGCCTGTGACTGAATTGTGGGGTATGGAACTGTGAGCCCCAGCCTGCTCTGGGGGGCCCTGGGGGCAGGAGGGAATGGGGGGACAGTGGCTGTGCTCTGCAGGCAGCCAGGCTGGGTCTCATTCCCCCTTTCCCTATGAGTGTCCACCTGGGAAAGCAGCCCTTTTGCTTTTGGGAGGGGGTGGGAAACCTCCCCTTTGTTCTTGAGAGGGGACAGCCTGTGCACGCAGCGACCATGCCATGTCACCCAGGCTGCCAGCTGGGCACGGGCGCCCGGAGCTGCGTGGTGAAGGAGGACGATGACTTCTTGGAGCATCTGGTGCTGCTGAGAACGGTGAGACCCCGAGCCTCGGCGAGGAGCCGGCGGAGCCCCCGGCAGCAGCTCCCTGCCACGGGCTCTCTGCTTGGCCCCTTAGGTGTGCCTGGGCGCTGACGCCCCGGACGAGCTGCACGTGGTGACCGTGGATTCCAAAAACGTCTCCGGGGAGTTCAAGCCGGTGCCCATCGCGGCGCTGCGGAGCTCGGTGCTGCCCATGGTAAGGGCGGCCACCCTCGGCCCCTCCCGGGGAGGCGACACGGTCCCCTCGGGGTGGGGGGCAACATCCTCCCCTCGGGGGGGCTCTCTGAGCTCCGGCTCTTCGCAGATCAGCCTCGAAGGTCTGGAGCTGGTCCCTCCCGTCACCTTCGTGCTCCAGTGTGGCGCTGGGCCGGTGTATCTCAGCGGGCAGTACGTCACCCGTGAGTGTTATGGGGCCATGGGGTCGGGGTCAGCTCCAGGGCTGGGGGTCTCACCGCGGCTTTAGTGGCAGCCCGTGCCCTCCGCTCTGCCCCAGGGATGGAGGGATGGCTGCTCGGGGTGGGGGAGTTGGTGCTTGTTGGCAGTCGTGGGCTGGACGCCGTGGTCCATGGCAGTTTTTCTGCTCTGCTGCTGTGGGGTGGGAGGGTCTCTGTGGTCCCACTCATGGAGTGGGATTTTCAGCTGAGGGGCTTCAGCCCCTCGGTGGGTCAGGGCCGCTCCTGCTGCAGCCCTGCCTCTTCTCTCCCCAGTGGAACCTGATGCCGAGTCTGAAGATGAGGAGGAAGAGCTCTCAGAGGAAGACATGAGAGATGAGGATGCTGATGGAGCATAATGGAATAGGGGCAGCTCAGAGAGGTCCTTGTGGCTCTGGAGTGGCGATGGTGTGATGGTGGGGGCACTCCTTGCCAGGAGCTGCCAGTGCCCTGTGCCAAATGCAATGGATTCTTGCAGAGGGTCACAAACTGTCTGGGCTTTGAGTATCATTCCTTGTCTCCTCTCATTGCCCTTTCCATTCCTCCCGTGCTCCCAGAAAAGTTTGGTTTTTTTTTTCCCCCCCTTCTATTGTGATAATTATGGGAGAGTGCAAATACCCTGAAGTTGATCTGCACTGTGCTCTGGTGCTCCTGTTTTGGCTGCTTTCACCTGCTCACCTGTTCTCCCTCCCTACTTGCTCTTGGGAGAATGTGTTCCACACGTGCCACTGTGATGCTGTGGGTCATCCCGCCCGTGGGTCTGGGGTGGGCAGAGGTCCCAGTGATTAACCCCTGGGGAACTGTGGGCTGCTGCCAGCACGGGGGGCTTGGGGCCTCTCCCAGCTCTGGTGTGTCTGGAGGAGGAAGGCTGCACTGTGCCCCAGCTCTGCCTCCTCGGGTAGGACATGATGGGCTGGATGGGCTCAGTTGTTTGTGCCTTCCCCGGCTTGGAGCTGGTCCTCTCAACTCCCCCAGGCACAGCTCGGCCTCTCCTGCCTTTTTGCACCAGCAAATTCCAATTAATAAATGCAGGAGTGCCCTTTTGTGCATAAGTGACCAATTATTTGATGCATGAGCACCCCATCAGCTCACCCACGAGCACCCAATTAATCACATGAGGGTTAAATAGTGCTACTTGAGCATCCAGTGAATGCCCCAAAAGGTCCTTGGCTGTCCAGTTGAGCCCCTGTTATCTAAGCAAACAAAGGACAGGAAGAAGCATTTCCCCAAGTACCCTTGAAATATTTACATTTTATGCTGTCTCAACACCCATATCATGATAATTATCACAGTGATTCTGTTAATTGCAATAAATTAAAATAAATCAAACTTCCCCCCCCAGTTGAAGTGGGGACTGAGGATGTGTCTTGGTGGGGAGGTTCCTGCACATGGTCATTTATTTAGGGGGGGATTTTTCCCTGCTGATGCTTGGCTGGCACAGTCCCTCCCTGAGCAGCACAAAGAACAAGGCTGGTTGGTTTTGTGGTTTGGATTCAGCCACAAACACTTAACCAAAGGGACTTTAGTCCAATTCTGTCTCCAAATGCTTGACCAGAGGGACTTCATTCTGAGCCTGTCTCCAAGTGCATTCTCATGGGGATGAAGCAGAGAGGATGTGTGGGAGTTGGTTTAAAACTCCAATTAATGGCAATTTGGAGTATGGAGTTTTTATGGGGCTGCTGGGACATGTAATGAAAGTGTGGCTGGGGCAGGTCTCCAAAATCTGCCAGGAGAGCTTCAGTCCTCCTGGATCAGGTACATGAGGGCTTGAGGGTGAAACAATGTCTGGTACAGGGAGACATAAACAGGGGGGCGAGTCCTGTGCTGGGAGGGAGTGGGAGATAATCTATGGAAATAGCCCAGGAAATGAGAGTTGGAGAGCAGTGGGTGATGAGATGACTCCATGCAGGAGAGAAGGGGGGGCAGAGGGAGTGGGAGCAGTGGGGGGATGAGGGGCTGTGCTGGGCAGGGGTCCGGGGGGGGCTGGTGCTGAGGGAAGGTGCTGCCTGTGCTTCCAGCTGACTGGGGGAAGCAGCCCAGGACAGCAGGGACACGTCTCCTGATCTCATTTTTGCCCCGACGGGTGTCGGATTTTGGGGTGCTGAGACACAGGGGTTTCTCACCTGCCTGGGGACAGAGAGGCTCAGCCACAGCCATGGAGGGGGACAGGGCCAATGTCACCGCCCCCGAGCTGGCCCTGCATGACCCAGACATGAAAATGCCTGAACACGCCTGTAACATGTCACACACGCCGGTAACATGCTGCACACACACCCAGACATGAAAATACCTGAACACACCTGTAACATGTCACACACCTGTAACATGCCGCACAAACGTCTGGACATGAAAATACCTGAACACACCTGTAACATGCTGTATACACACCTGTAATATGTCACACATGCCTGTACACACACACACATCCCCGTGTGTGTATATATATATACACGACTGTACACACACACACATCCCTGTGTATGTGTGTATATGTATACACACGCCTGTACACACACACCCCCCCCTGTGTATGTGTGTATATATA